>JANCRA010000018.1:20647073-21147073 GCA_024362935.1 Setophaga petechia
GAGCTTTAAGAGATTGTTAAATATCCAGAGTTATGCCTGCTTCCCCCCTCCATGTTTGCTGTTTATTTTATGTAGTGTTACAGCCAGGTAGGGATCTATTGGCACTCACTGTGCCATGCTGGGAAGCTGCAGTAATTCCAGTACCTCAACAGGAAGACAAGTGTAGTCATGGGATACAGCACCTTCCCAAGCCAACTCCTATTTTCATACTGAGTGCTCTGAAAACCTTTAAATGCTGTTCAGAAATGTGAGTAGTTTGTTTTTTTCTTTCCCTCCCTCTCCCCTTTTTGTACAATCAGTCAGAACAGAAGTGGAAGCAGCTTGCAGAGCTTGCCATCAGTAAATGCCAGTTTGGCTTAGCCCAGGAGTGTCTCCACCATGCCCAGGACTATGGAGGGCTGCTGCTCCTGGCCACAGCTTCAGGGAATGCCAGCATGGTGAACAAGTTGGCAGAAGGTGCTGAGAAGGATGGCAAGAATAATGTGGCATTTATGAGCTACTTCCTGCAGGGAAAGTAAGTAGCAAATGAGCTTCTGATTGTTCTGTTCTGCTGTCTCAAGTGCAGAGACCCTCAGGTTCTTCAAGTGGTTAATTTCAGCTAACTGAAAACTTGATGGAGAAAGATGAGCATAGGTCCTTCTCAGAAAAGCTCATTCTATAATGGCTGCTAGATTTAAAGTCTGAAATGAAAGCACCTTAAATTAATGGAATAGAATAAACAGCTGTTCTAATGCAAAAATTTGTCTTTATTAGTTTACTGGTTAAAATAATACTTTGAAATCTTTTTAGGCTTGATTCATGTTTGGAACTCCTGATCAAAACTGGGCGTCTCCCTGAAGCTGCTTTCCTTGCACGGACGTATTTGCCAAGCCAAGTTTCAAGGTAATTTCTAAGCACATGCAGAGCATGAGCTGTGTTGTCTGAATGAGCTGTCTCTAACAAATCTGCTTTGCATCTCCAGGGTTGTTAAACTCTGGCGGGAGAACCTCTCTAAAGTCAACCAGAAGGCTGCTGAGTCCCTTGCTGATCCCACAGAATACGAAAATCTTTTCCCTGGATTAAAGGAAGCTTTTGTTGCTGAAGAATATGTTAAGCAAAGTCTTGCTGACTTGAGGCCAGCCAGGGAATACCCCCTTGTCACTGTAAGTAGAAGGTTTTATTGTCTGTAGAAGAGCAACATTTGGTGCTGTGTAAAATCGGCTCTAAGCAACTCAGTGCAACACTTAAATGTGTCTGGGGTTCTTTTTACTTTTAGCCAAATGAAGAAAGAAACTTACTTGAAGAAGCAAAAGGATTTGAGCCTTCTGGAATAATGCCATCCCAGGTCAGTCAGTGATGAATCTAAGGGAGAACTTTGCTATCTTACAGTAACTTCTACCCTGGAGAATATTTCACCAGTAATGGACAAATTGTTGTTTTTATTACCTTGACTGTAAGTGCAGCAGTTGGCTTCATGTTCTTTTGCCTCAGATTCTTTTTCATCTACATCTGTACTTACTAACAACTTCTTGACTGTGAAATTATTTGTGTGCTTCCTTACCTTGGGTCACCCTGTGTAGTGGGAGTAGTTCTAGAGTCTTTCCAGTGAATTCATCCAACAGAAAAGTAACTCCAGTTGCATTTACAAACACTGCCTCAACTGCAGCTGGTTTTCTAAAGCTCAGTAGCTGGAAATGGAAACTCTTGCCTGTTACAGCAATGCCAAATGCTCTGTGTTCTTTGTTGGTTTGCTCCATGGGTGTGGAATAACACTGCTCCATAACTAACTGGCCAGGAATCCCACTCAGGTACTTGAACATAGATTCTAGTCAATGTCTGAAGTAACAAACTTAATTTTTTTTACCACCTCAGTTGTCCAATTCTTATGTAGAAAATAGGACAAGTATAATGTATAAGCATAGAGATTGAAACAAACTTAAAGCTTTTCAGAGCCTTAGGAGAAGATGACAACTTCTAATTTTGCTCAAGTCAAATACACTTTACATTTGTATGTGAAAATCATAATTGTGAGGGTTTCTTAAAGGCAGTGATTCTGGCACAACTCTTTGAGGCTGTAAACATCTAAAATCAAAACTGCACTGGAAACTGAAGGAGAAACATAAAAGCTACAGCTCTCCCTTGTCTGTATGTTTTTCCTCATAGGAGGTGCACTACAGAACATAGTTTGGGACATCCCTGACAGAGCAGAGAGGTTAGGTTACTCTCAAGCCTCTCTAGTGACTCTTTGCCTTTTGTGCATTGAAGGAAATACTATTAAAGCAAAATCAAACTTGTCTGCTCATATGTTAAAGATGGTAAACAAAGTGTCTGGGCTACCTATGGAAACACATGGAGAGAACTGAGAACTAGCTTGCCATAGAAGCTGAAAACAAGACCTCAGTGTATCTTTGCATTCAGCTCATGTTCTCATAGAAGCCCTAAGCCCCAGTTGTCTCTTACAGCTGAGGCTGAATATGGGACATTTTGTAAGAGATAGATTAATTCTATAATTAAGTACAGTGAAGTGAATAGTACCATTGCTTCAATAATAGTACTGACTGATGAATTATCTTAATATCAAATTTATGCAGCAGTGAAGCAAGAAGAAAGTGTTAAACCATTATAGGATTTGGAACACTAAGCCCAGCAACTACTAAAGTTTACTGTCAGTCTCAACTAACTTACTCTCTCCTGCTGAGGATGTTGAAAATCACAGCACTTCAGTGTTTAAAATGAACTGATAATTTCTGAAGGTTCTCATTTTATCAGTTCCATTATCAACTGCTTCAAATATACTGGGAAGGGAAATAGTCTCCAGTGGAGTGAGGACTAGAATCTTTTGTGACAGTGAAGATGTGGCTCAGGAGTAACTGAGGGATGCTGAAAGAGCCACTGGGCAAGGGGCATTAGAGGTCTGCTGTTGTTTACCTGGTTTTGTTGAAAGAATTTAAATTGAAAAAAAAAAAAAAACTAAAGGAATTTCTTTGCCATTAGAAGAAGGCTGAAGAACCAGTTCCCTCTCCTAAACAAGAAGTGATGAAGACAGTTGTGCAGAATTCTGATAACCTTCCAGCAAGAGATCAAAAGGTACCCAAACAGTTTTATGAGGTGAAGTATAAGCACTCAGTTCATTTACACTAAGACTTCAATGAGTGTGATTTAACCAAGCAGCTGCACACATGACTCTGGCAGTCCCAGAGCAGTGTGCAGAGCCCTGCACACAGTAACAGACCCGTGCAGCAGGCAGGGTGACAGAGGGAGTTCAGACCCAGCTGCTCACTTGGTAAAAAGCTGCACTGGTGGAAGAGGCTTCCTCAGCAAGCAGGCAGCTGCTCTGCAGCCTCCTTTAGCATCGTGTTCCTCATGAGGCCTTGGTTTGCAGAGTGCAGATCCATCCCACAGCTGCAGCACATGTAACCATAGTGGAATCCTCCTCATCCGGTCTTTTCTCTCCCTAGACACTGCTGGACTTGGAAGATGACTTAGATAACTTGGATCTGGAGGATATTGATACCACAGATATCAATCTGGATGAAGAGATCTTAGATGAGTGAACATCCTTTTTTAGATGACCAAATCAGGAAATAATTTGGTCAAAACCCAGAGGAATGAAGTTCTGTGGACTATGTGCTCCAAGTTATTTTGATTTTTGTATCACAAGTGGACCATGTACATGTAGAAGGAAGTACAAGCTAGCAACTGTACAAAGAGAATCAGCTTCCAGTATGTTGAAATTCGAGATGTAAGCCTGCTCCAGAACATACTAAAAAATGTTTTCATTTATCAAGTGATTCAATAAATCCTTTTAAACATTCTGCTCCTCAGTTCTCCATTTGCTAGTCATATTTACTAAGAATACTAAAATTCTTAAGAACAACCCAGCTTCCATAGTGTGTATCCCAAATCTGTGAAACAGGAGCCCAGTAGCTGAAAAATAGTATTTTAAGCTGACTTTTCTCAGCACCTCCACTGAGGTATGTGGTTATGTTTTCACTGTGCTGCCATCTAGCACTGGTAACCACCAGTATCAGCTCAGTTACTTTTTCAGACACCACTTGTAGCTCAAAGCTCCAGCAGAGCAGTGATACAGTTTAAGGGTTAGACTGTTTGTTACACCCTTTGCTAAATGAAGCTGTCCAGACCGTGCACTTACCTCAATAACTAAAATGAACTGTGGGCAATTCCTTAGATTCAAGATGCAGAAATTAAAGAAATTGAACTCAGGGTACAGTTCAGTGAAAACAACTCATGAGGGCTGCTCCAAGTTCACTTACAGAACTTTTCAAAATAAACTCCTGTAGTGATGCACATGTATTTCAGTAAAGAAACATACATTCTACAGCAGTCATTTTCAAGTATTTATTGAAATGTTTATATACAGACTTAAAACTTCTGATGAGCTGAGGTTTACTTCATGAAGCTGAAGAAGTAGCCATTGCTTCTTCATAAGCCTGCAGGGCCAGCTGGATGTAACCTTCTCTCTGGGATTCAGTTTTCACAAATACCTGCAGCCATGGCAGGAGAGAGGTTAATGTAACAGCAGAATCAGCATGACACTGGCAGATCAGCCAGCCACAACTGCAATCCTGGTGCAGCTGTAGGCATAGAGTTTAACAAAAACCCCAGCCTGGCATGTACATCAGTGCTGGTAAAGTATTGCTTCCCAAGGTAAGGAGAAATGTAACTGCTCACTGGGGTTCTGCTGGTTATGTGGAAGCAGAAAAGCTTACCTTGATCAGATCAACTCCTTGAAGTTTCTGTTCTTTAGCTTCCTTTGCTGACTGACATTCAGGGTGGAGCATATGATACAGTGTAATTAAACTTGTAGCATCGTCCAGCCTAAACAAATAAAGGCTCATTTTAGCAATTCCTCTCTCAGAGTACTTTCAGAGAGTGTATTTTGTGATGTACTTTGCACAGCACAGGCTGTCAAACTGCTGGTTCCACTGAGTATCCAGTCCCTGGAATACACAAGCAAGGACCTACATCTATCCCTCCTGGCCTGCTTAGCAGTAATACAGCTGACATCCCTCTGAAAATACAATTAATTACCAATAATGAGTGTTTAGTGGAACTTTCTAACACAGACTGCAATGACCAGTATGTTTTACAGAAGTAGCATTAGAAATCCTGTGACACAGAGCTCCCAGCTGAGTTTAAGTCTACTGAAGTGTGTGGCAGGGAAAGACATTTCAAACTCTGCTTGTTTAAGTGGGCCAGATACATGAATTTTCCTTTTACCAATCTGATTCTAAACAGGAACCTTCCTGATTTCTCCAAATGCTCAGGTTAAAAAGCAAGATCTGACCACCTGTTCCAAGTTTCTAACTGAAACAGCTGAAAATAAATACCACTCTCACTGCAACCTGGAGTTCTGATTGTATAAATTTCTCCCAGCTCTAGTGGCATTTTGAACTATTGAATATTGTTCACTTCAGGGAACTTTGAATAAATTTAGCATTATGTTTTATAGAAATTCACCCATTTAAAATGAAACCTTGTCTACATGTTCTTAAGCTACTTAGGATTTGCTCTAAAACCCAGAGTGCATCAACCTTATAAGCCAAAACTGAACTCAGTATGGAAATGCCAGGCTTTAAGATCAGAAGTGCTCAGAGCTGGAAGTGTTCTGACAATTACATGGGAAACGAAAATAAAAACCCCAAAACCACAGAAGGCTAATTTCTGCAGAAACCTATATATATATATATATATATATATATATATATATATATACACCCTAAAACTCCATGGAGTGTTACTGGTGCTCCTGTACAGCTAACAGCACCTACACAGCTGGCCTAAAACATCAGGTAAATGAGAACTTTCCTACATCTGACAGAAATACTGTTTTTATTGTCAAACAGCAGTACTTTCCTAAGGCAAGGCAGGATTCCCAAGTGGCAGGCTGTACTCACAGGTCTCTGTTGATCATATCTATGAGTAAGCCATCTGCCTTCTTCCTGCTGAGCAGGTACCACACCATGCCCCCGAAGTGCCTGGTGGAGCGCAGCAGGTCGTACTTGCCGTGCTTCTCGATGTCCTCGTAGGTGCGGTGGTGAACCTGCACACACACACACACACATAAACACAGGCTTGTTCATGGCAGAACTGCAGCCTGCTGACAGCTTTCCCCCTCTACCTCTCTGAGTTTTTAATCTTTTTCATTTCCCTAATGTCAGAACTCAGCACATCCCTTTGGATGTCCAGAGTTGCCGAGAACCTCGTTGGGGGGCTCGGAGACCCTGGCATGCTGCCCAGAACACCTGGGGATTTGATTTTGAGCCTTGGAGCAAGTTGCCAGCTTTGTATGAGGACGTGAAAGTCACACAGGTTTGAATGGTGTAATAATAAAATATGCACAGGGTGAAAATGTAGATTTTAGGATTTTTGGTATGGGGGTTATGGGGACAAGATGGTGGAATCAGGGCATGTCTAGTCCTTCTTTCTTCTTCTTGTTCTCCATTTTCTGCTGTGATGTTGGCACTTTGGGACTGGTTTAGAGTAGGAGTGCACTGTCTAACACAGGTGATGGGTATTGGGAATTAAGTGTAAATATGTTATATGTAGTTTGTAATATAAAAGGACAACACCGCCTCAGGGGTGGTTAGAGTGCCTGTTTTTTAAAAGCAAGTGTAGACTTACATTTACCAGCAGCTATAGCTACTAATTTTATTCTGCTAGAACTACATTTTTGTAGCTGGTCTTTGTTAAAAATAATACTTTGTGCACAGTGCTGTTTCTCAAAATGCACTTTGTCAGCTCCCAAGCCAGCAGTCAGTGTGACTTCAGCAGCAAAACTCTGCTCAGAGCCCCTGACAAGTGTTACCATCAATTCTGCTTTGATATCAAAAGTACCTGAATAAAGACTATTTTTGTATGTGCAGTATCCTTCTAGGCTGGTAAAAATTACTTGTGCAAAATCCTCTTTTACTGTTCTGCATAAAAATAAACCCCAAAACTCATCACAAGGATAGTCTATGCAGGAGAAATTAGAGCACATATGACCAACACCTCTCCTCCCAGATAAATATTTATGTTTACAAAATAAACCCTACAATTTTACAAAAAGGATATTTTTTTCTTTGCTAGAAAAAATGGAAAGGGAACTCACTCTGATATAGTCAGGTGAATCTGGCTCAAACTGAGCAATGCACATGTTCAGGACATCTTCGTGACGGTCTTGCTGAAATACAGTCTGAAACAACAGTTTGGATTCAGGGGTAGGTCATGTAATCCCACCATCCCAACTCTCCAAAATCAAAACAGCAGCCACAACTCTGTTCTGGACAACACAATGAGAAACCCCTTCATCAAAAGACAACATGGACAGAAGTATAGCAACTGTCTTGATGACATTAATATGTTTCTTGACTGTTGATTCTGAAACACCAGTTTGCATTTCCAGATTAAATGTACAATTGTTTCTAGTATGACACAATATTTACACCTACCCGGGATTTACTGGGCCTTAACCTAGAATTTTGTTTCAAGTATTTTAACCAAGTTACAATGAAAGGCAATTGTTCCAAACAGAATTCAAGCATTAAACACACCCATGCAGGATGGCTTATGCCGAATTACTCTGCCCAGAGAGCAGAGTTTCACTATCAGACTGCAATGAAGTAAAAGTGCTCAAAAGTTTCAAAGCCAAGAGCTTACCCCAAGGTTCTCATCCTTGAATAACGTTGGGGGAATGACCCTGCGCCCCTCCTTTGGGAAGAATATCTGGATCATCCTGTCTCGTTCCTCCCAGGTGGCTTTGCGTAACACCCCGTTTGGTTCTCTAACGACAATGAAACGTTCCTGCAAATGAGGTAAAAACCAAACATTGCGCAAAGCCTTCTCTCATCATGGCCAGAACCACCCTAAAAACCCCTCACTTGTCAAAGTCCTTCTGCTTCTAAAGTCACCCTTATAACACCAGTTTCTAGCTGACTGTGGCCATATGCCAGATTCATCATTTCTGCCTTACTACCTGCTGAATCAGTGCTGCTTTTGCACCTTGATTTTACTGTCTGACAACCGTGCATGTGCCAACACTGAAAGCCATGGCTCTGGGAAGTTTAGATAACATAATTCACACCCAGACAGGGAGTTAGCCTGATTTTATCTTTTAATAACACATACAAAATTAGGAATGCAAGTGTTGTGCCCTTTTGTACCTTTTTTCAAGAGGCAGGCTACAATCAAGTAAGAGCAAGTGCGAGGCAAAAAATGCAACAAATTAAACAATATACTCAAATCTGTTCACAAGCATAACTGCTTTAGGGTGGCAATTGGGAAAGTTTTTTGGACAGGAAAGTTTTCAGTATGGTTGTTGGGAGTTGGGTTTTTCTTTCCTTGTTACTTGAGGCACTTTTTCCCTCTGAGTTGGTAAGAAGCACTGGTGGCTGGGTGCTTGAGGCGGCGGGGAGGGGGAGCTCCTCTGGTTTTTGGGAGTTTTCTTTCGGGGGGACAGAGATCCTGTGACAAGAGGCAGGTAATGGACAGGGCTGGGGAGGGCGGCCAGGCTGTCCCTCAGTGCGGGGACAATTCACCGGCACCGCTGGAGCTCAGCCCTGAGGCACCGAGCAGCGCCTGCTCCAGTGCCCGGGAATGCTGAACCCGGAGTGCCTGGGAACCCCGAACCCCGAGTGCCCCCTGAAAATCCTGAACCCCGACTGCTCTCTGAGAATCCTGAACCTGGAGTGCTCTCTGGGAATCCCGAACCCCGAGTGCTCTCTGGGAATCCTGAACCCCGAGTGCTCTCTGGGAATCCCGAACCCCGAGTGCCCCCTGGGAACCCCGAACCCCGAGTGCTCTCTGGGAACCCCAAACCCCGAGTTCTCTCTGGGAATCCCGAACCTGGATTGTCCCGGGAATCCCGAACCCCGAGTGCCCCCTGGGAATCCTGAACCCCGAGTGCTCTCTGGGAATCCTGAACCCCGAGTGCTCTCTGGGAATCCAGAATCTCGCTCTCCCTGCTTCTGTTTGTTGTTAATGCCCCAGTTACTGGTTTTTGTTTGCCTTGTTACACATACTAGTAAGGAACTGTTATTCCTATTCCCATATCTTTGCCTGAGTGCCCCTTAATTTCAAAATTATAATAATTCAGAGGGATGGGGTTTACATTCTCCATTCCAAGGGAGGCTCCTGCCTTCCCTAGCAGACACCTGTCTTGCAAACCAAGACCATGGTGCAGCAGGAGAATAAACAGCAGTTTCCTGGAGGGAGCTCTCACATAGAGTAATAGATGGAAGACTGGGCAGTTCATTTCACAGGATCACCACTATATGCACGTTTGAACCATGAAGGGCTCTTGGAATCAGAAGCTGGTTAAGAATTTTTCTGGCCTGTTACTACTGATACTTAAAGACAATTGAGATGTTTCATTACACAAAGGAAACTATACTTATACTCCCCAATTCCATTAGACTTTCTTTACAGCTTTCCTGGGAACTCATTCATCATTTCCACAGCTCTTTCCAAACCTCCTCCAGATCTTTGCAAGTGTGGAGTAGTTCCATCTTACAAAGGAATTCAATCCTACAAAAACCTTCTAGGAGCATGGAAGAACTCAGCACTGCTAGCATATCACAAGCATCTGCTTATAAAACAATTAACTACCTACCACACAGCTTGCCCATGCCTGATTTTGAGCAGCAGAATGTAATTTATGATTATCAGTTAGAAGCAGGTACTTGGAAATATATTTTTCTCTACTGCCTTGTACCAGACTGACTCCTCAGCCCTTTTGCAAACTGATCCATCTACATTTGCATTAAAGCTTATTTTGAGAACAAATTAATAATGTTGATCACGTTACTTACACGATGTGGAATGGAGTAGCTTAAATCTGTAAACACATATTTTGCAGTTTCAGTTCCTTCAAGGACTTTGTCTTCTGCTAAGACATCATCAATTGGCTCTCGTTCATTCAAAACAGGGGGCATGATTAGTTTTGTTTTAGCTTCCTCAATGGCTTTTCTTGTGGCCTTGTGTGGGGAAAAAAAGTAGTTTAATTTTACAATTAAAAATATCATCCTATTGGAAAGATAATATACAATTTGGGGACAAATATTTTCATTCAGACAAGCTTGGCTTTTTTCTTCTGTAATTGAGAAAAAAGGAGACACCAATTCCACCTCCAGGTAGGTGAATTTCATGTAAACAATTTACCACTACTAAAACCTGGACAAAATGCTGGAGGAAGTTACAAAACTACAACAGACAAACTATTGCAAACAACAAGTTTATTTCAGGTGTTTTTCCCTGGTAAATTTCCCATCAAAGCACAAACTGCAACAGTTTGTATATTGCTTTAATTGTGGCTACAGCAGAACTGGCTTAAGTCAAGCCCTTTGTCATCCTAAATGAAGTCAGACCAGAAGAGAGAGGGAAAAAAGTAGTCAAAGGATTCCCAGGACTATAACTTAAATATCAGATGAAGGTATTCGACAGTTAGGAAGGATAACAGGCTCATAAAGAGAAACTGTCACTCAAGAAAAAAAATATCAGATTTCCTTCTATATTCCACCAAAATCGCACAAAACTGGACAAACCAAGCTATTCCAAGTGAAGAAACACTGATTTACACTGAATTAGGGAATAAGCCGAAATAAAGAAAAGAAACCAGAATGTTTTCAAACACAGCAGTAAGGAAGGCAGAAATATGGGCTGTTACAGGTATTTTGCTAAAATCAACACTTACTTCCGAAGGAAGCAGAGCAGCCTACCTCTTCCAGCTGAGCCTCGGTCATCAGCTTGTAGTGGGGCGGCTTGAGGCCCTTCTTCTCAGGCCGGAACACCTTGTGCAGGTCGAGTCCCGTCATTTTGTACAGCAGTGTCTGAACCGCTTCGTCCGTGAAGGCGGGCTTGGGCTGGGCGGCCTTTCCCTCTGCGAGAGAGGGCACACGCTGTTACCCGCGGGCTGAGGGGACGGCCACGGCCACCGAGGGGACATCCCCTGCCCTTACGACTCCTCCCGGCCCCACACCCGCCCCGACCCGCATCCCTCCCCAGCAGCCGCACACCAACACGCGGGGCAGCGGACCCCGAGGCCGAGGCAGGCGGGAGCGCTCTGGGGGTGCCGCGGTCCCCTCGCGTACCGCCCGCAGCCGCCGCCAGCGCCCGCCGCGCGGGGAGCGCCCAGAGCGGCCGCAGCCGCGCCGGGAGCGCCGCCGTGCCCCGCGCCGCCAGCGCCGCCATCTTCGCTCCCGCCCCTTCCCGCCCCGCGGCGCGCCGGGAAATGGAGTCACGGAGCCGCGGAGCCGCCCGAGCGGGCAGGGACCCCGCGGGACAAGGGAGTCCGACTCCTCCTGGCCCTGCACAGCAGTCACCCTATGCCAAGAGTCACATCGTGTGCCAGGACTCGCACCCTGTGCCTGAAAGCGTTGTCCAAATGTTTCTTGAACTCAGACAGGCTCGGTGCTGTGACCAGTGCCCTGCAGAACCTGTTCCAGTGCCCAGCCACTCTGGGTACAAAACTTTTTCGTGATATCCAACCTAAACCTCCCCTGACACAGCTTCAGGCCGTTCTCTCGGGTCCTGTCACTGGTCGCCAGGAAGCAGAAATCAGTGCCTGACCCTCCGTTTCCCCTCATGAGGAAGCTGTAGGTTGTTACGAGGTCTCCCGAGTCTCCTCCCGGCGTGGGGCAGACACGCGGTCCTCGGCACTGTCCCCGAGGCAAAGGGCAAGAACGTTATTGCTCCAAGCGCTCCCAGCGCGTTTGTGCCGTTAAAGCGCTGCTGAGGGCCTGGTGAGGGCGGAGAGCCCATTCTGCGGCTGTAGGACAAGCCCGGCAGGAGCGCGGGGTGCCCGGTTCACTCAGCAGCCCGGGACACAGAGCAGGGCTGCGGGGTGCCCGGCTCCCTCTCCATCCCAGGCGCGGAGCAGGGCTGCCGGCTCCCTTCCTCAGCGCGGAGTGCCCGGCTCCTTCAGCCGCCCAGGACGCAGAGCAGGGCTGCGGGCTCTCTTCCTCAGCGCGGAGTGCCCGGCTCCTTCAGCCGCCCAGGACGCAGAGCAGGGCTGCGGAGTACCCGGATCTCTCAGCCGCCCCGGGCTCGGAGCAGGGCTGCGGGTTTCCTTCCTTAGCGGGGAATCTCTGTAGTAGGAAAACCGGTGGAACTGAGGTCATTGTGCGGGATTAAAGCGCTGTTGACCCGCGGGGCCGGAGGGCTGCGGGCGGCAGTGGGTGCTCTGCACCGGCGGCTGCCCGCTGTGAGGGGCAGGCCGCTCCTGGCCCCGCGGCCGGACAGGCTGCCCCAGAGGGAGGAACACGCTGGGAATTCGACCATCAAACCCCACCTGGCTCTGGCTGTGCCACTCGGCCCTGCGTGGTGCCCCGAGGCGCCTGTACTGTGCGGGGCACCGGCCTCGGCAGCCCGGGCACGGCTTCACTGCCGCGGGTAGTGAGGAATTGCTGCCCTCATGTTCAGGGAGCTTTAACGCTTTTGTAAAGGAAGGAAAATACATAAATGCACTTAACCATAAAACCAAAATCAGCTTTATACTCAATAATTGTGACGTATCAGCTCTAATGTCTGTGAAGAGAGGATACTGACTTAATTACTGGGCTGTTTAGGGGGTTGCAAGTTTATTATGACTTGAAGATTATTTATTCTAGTTGGTCTGTATATCTTTTATTGTGAATTTCAGTCTTAACAGACTGTGCCCAGGGAGGTGTGAAACAGAATTTGATCTTAAAGGTCTCTTCCAGTCTTGATTATTGTATGATTCTCTTATCAGCAGGCAAGTCTCTGTCCAAGAGCTGGGAACGCCTCGAGTTCCCAAAAATCAAAGCCATCCATCAGTGCAAGCTGGCTCCTGCCTTCCCATTGAGACAGGAAAGAGTTCATCTCCTGCAGGGGCAACACGAGCAAAGTGCTTATGCTCTGTAGATCTCCAATTGTTTTAAACTTTAGAGGGTTGTTCATTGCTTTGCCAGATCTGTTACACTACTTTTGAAAATGATGATTGAAGTCTGGGAGAAAATGAAGACTTTTTAACATATACTGGTTTTAGTTAAAATAAAGTTAATTATCAGCTTTAAAATTGTTTCTTATAATTGATCTTTTTTGTACTGGGGAGTATTCCTGTTTTTCTAAGCCTTATATCCAAACACGTGCTCTGGGTTGAATTTATTATTCAGGCTTTTCAATATCCTGGCCTTGTCAAGAAGGTTGCAGGAGGATATGTTCTTCTCATATTTGCCTTGCTACAACTAAGTAGAAATGACTGGGTATTGCAGAGGGCAAATGAAACCCTTAATATTATTTCAATGTAATTTTGTGCAGAATTTATTTAAATAATGCTAAGAAAATGAAAAATAATTTTGATGAAATGGAGAAGGTGTTGTTTCTCAATTCTTGCATGGAAGATCTCTGGAGTGAGAGCTATACCCTATAAGGGAATTGGGAAGTTATTTGGCGACGTGCCTAAAAGCCACTTCAGACCTGTTCATGAGTTTGGATGGCAAGCCAACGTCCATTTTAATTCACAGAAGTGCTTAGAAAAACAACAGAATTTATTGGGCAATATCCAGGAGAGGTTAAATTCACATTCAGTCTGTACTGGAGTAGTAACAGCTGCTGTGAGGATTAACCTTTTTGGCTGGTGGGATGAAAGGAAATATTAACTAACTATACTGTAGATGGAAGTATAGCAGGTTAACATATTTATAAAGTAGGATCATTTATAATGGGTAGATTGGTTATATTTGATTGTGGATTAAATTTGTAGTGAAGTAACAGCTTTAAGTAGGATATTTTATTTTGACATAGTTGAAAATGTAACACCAGCTTGAAGAATCAGTGGTGTAAAAATCAATATTGAAATAAACAATTTTTCTGAGCTTTTGTCATTGTTTTCAATGCATCCTAGGACAGTTGGCTGTTGGAAAATTACAACCATCTGATGATGGGTGGATGTCCCCAGTGAAACCCTTTGGTGGCCCAAGTCTGGATTCTGTAGGGAAAGTGTCTGTACAAAATCACCTGCACAGTTGGCATTAATTTCCTTTTTGTTGGAAGCTTCAGGGTAGCAGAAGGATCAGATGGCTGCTGGGAGTGACATCTCAGGGAAAGAGGAGACATGTGAGGAGCTTAGGAGCTTGTGTTGCTGCTTTGCCTATTTAACTGATAAAATAAGGGGCTGTGGTTTGCTAGTCTTCCTGAACCATAAATATGTCAAATTAGTAGTGAAAAGTTGTTTGGAAGGAAGAATTCTTTCTTGGAAAAAATACAAAATGTCAGGTTTGGTAACTGTGCATCCAATTGTTATGTGAAGAACACAGAGTGACCCCAGTCAGGTTGTGCATGTATTCACAGTTGATGATGTGACCTTTTTAGAGTTAATAGTTGGTTCTCCTAATCCTGATAAGAAAAAATCTGGCAATCCTGTGGAATATTTTTTCTTAAGGACGCAATGGACCAAACTGGAAGCTCTTTTTACTAAACCTGCATGGACTAGTCTGAAGATAATTTTTTACAGAGAAGGTGTAGAGGTCTAACATAAGAGAGACGACACAAACCTTATTATATAATCAAATTAGTTTTTAAAGGAATTAAATAATACACATGGCTGGTTTTGTTTCACCATGCACATTGAGGGAGTGGATATTTTTTACTAAAAATATTGGAGTTGCCATTTTCAGTAGGATTGCTTGTTTTCAGAGTTGCCCACTGAACCTCAGGTGCTGGAGCTCAGCTGCTGCAGACATCTCCAGGGAGAGAGCCTGAGGAAATGTGATGCAAAAGGCTCCCAAAGCTGCTCCTTGGGTGCTGTCACTTTTAGCAAGTGCTCCTGGTCAGCACAGGTTGAAGACCAAATGCCTGTCGAGGTTTTATTTGCGCCGTCACTCTTTGACATCTGTGTTTCCAGTTCGAGAGGGAAGTGGCAGAGCAGGAAGGATTATCCGTGCTCTTTATTTTCAGTTTTCAGCCTTGTTTCAGGCACGCTCTGTGCTGTGTTCCTGCAGGCCACTGCGGGGCAGGAGTGAGGGCTCAGAGCGAGGGAAGTGCCTGAGGAGCTGCAGCGGGTAATGTAAATAAACTGTGTTCATTAATGACCCACATTTGCCTCTGTCTCACATAAAGCTGCCATAATCTCACTTTAATAATGATGAATTAGATACACACAAAGACCGTCTCCAGTAGTTGAGATTACATGCATTATTTATAGTAGGGATATAAATCCCACTTCAGTTTATATTGTTTTCTTTGCTACACTATAAGGGCTTGAGCCAAAGCCCATTAAAGTCCTTTCCTAAATTCAGCGGGCTCTGAATTAGGAGTCCCTATTTTTCAAATTAATTTTATTATTCCTTTCTCCTCTTGTAATACTTATCTTTTAAAAACAGTTATCAAGGAAAAAAATAATGGTACATATTCAGTATTATTCAAAGTAAGGTATGGTTTCAGTAACTGGGTTTTTTTTTTCCCAATCTTAATAGTTTTTAACCTCCCTCTACATTCCATCACTATTTCAAGTGCTGTCCTTCTGAATCCAAGCACTGGCCAGGGCACAGTGAACTAAACCTGGTGTGCAGCACAAACTGTTATGTGTGGGCAGGTGGGATGTGTCTGATCCCTTGGTTTTCTCAGGAGAGGAAGAGCAATGATCCTGGCAGATTTGTTGGTTTGTTTTGTTCTTTGGGCACAGGAAAATTAGGAGAAGATGGCACCTTCCAATTCAAAGGTTAATTATAATATTTTCCTTCTCTCCTGTTGCTAGCACATGTAGTCAATACTTTGTTCTCATAATTGTACTTTTATCTGTTTTTCACTGAAACCTGACACATGAGAGAATCTTCTGAAACCAAAACTGTCCAAATTAAACCTAGATGTGTGTTGTGTGTATTGCCTGGTCTGTTGTCAAAGGTTTCATAAAAATCTAAATCCCATATATAATATGGGAAATATAAAGTTACACTTTATTATATTTTGTGATCCTTACAAAGAAGCCTGGAGGTCTGGTTTTCCTACTTTTTTTTTATCCAAGTTTCATCTGGGCTATTGTCTCATTTTATAGCTTTTTATTTAATTATTTTATCACTGAATTTACCTGGCAAAGAAGCACATCGTCCTAGTTATAAACTGCTTTAATACCACTCAGTGGTAACAGCCAAGTTTTGTTTCTTCCATCCTGTTCTTGATTTAATTAATAGGCAACCACTTCACTCTTAAATTGCCTCAGAAGGTGAATATATTTCTCTTCTTGTGACTCGTAACAGTTAAATACATTCATTTTTTTCTCCAAAACTGGTTCAATTTCCATAATTGTGTTTGTTTATTTTTTTCCAGTTTAACACCAACCATCTTGCTGCTTAGTGATGCCAAGAAACTACTCTTATCTGCATGCCATTCCCTTCTCAATTTCTCTTTCCCTCTGAGACTCATCTGCCTGGGATTCTTTTACAATTTCACTTCTCTTTTTATGCAGTTATTTTTCTTTAAGTCTCTTAATTGTTCTTTATAGTAGCCCTAAGCCTTCCTGTCTTCATATTACTTTGAATTCATCTGGGTTTATTAGGATTTGTTTTGTCACCTTGATTCTTCTTTTGTCTTTCCCCAACTGAATTTTTTGTGGAAATAGCTCCTGTAGTTTGCTATTTAACAGTCTGCACTTTTTCATTTTCTTTGTTGTTGTTGATAAGGGCAATGTGTACCTTTGGCTTGCTATCATATGTATAAATAGCCTGCATGATAGGGCCAACATTTTTAACTATTTCATACCAATATCACACTATTTAAAATAGAATCACCTCTCTTTTAAAAGTGGCACTGGATATCTGTTTGTGTGTTTGGTTTTTTCCTTCTGCTTTTTTCTTATCCTTTCCTTTGGATCCAGACTGTAATACAAATTAAATTTGCTTAGGCAAACCCACTGTGGATTTTAAAAAGTCATTTTAAAGGCAGGATCCTGGGGGTCTGACAGAAAAGCTAAACCAGCTGTGCTCTCCAGGACAAACAACACATAAATCTACACTATCTTTTCTTCAGGATCAAATAAGTGAAAGAAAAGCCTCAGAAAGTAAAAGATATTTTTATCTCACAGAAGCAGAGCTAAAAGAGTTTTGTGTCAGTTAAAATCTTAGCCATTCCTGTTAGACTCATAAAATCCAACATCTTTTTCATTTTAAGCAGGAGCATTTTCATTTGCTAATCAAACAGCTCTATTTACCTGTTTGATATGAAGGTTGTGTTTAGACCCAGGAAAAAATGGTTATTCAGCTCTTTAGGGAAGAGCCAATCTCACAAGAACACTTCCCAGTTGTGTTTGTTCTAATTGATTTGTTTAAGTAGAAAGGAAGCAAGAAAATTCTATAAGCCAAAACAGAAATATAATTACTTTGTCAAATAGTTACCAGATTGTTTTCTGCATTTATTTCCAAGTAAACCTCTTGACATTTTATTAGCTCACTGGAGCTAATAGGAAGGCTCCCATCCATTTTTGGACAAACTGTCTGATTGGAGAACGAGATGTCACCAGATGATTTCCAGAAGAGCCACAACCAAAAAAAATTATTCAGCTGGTCTATCCCTGCTGTATTTGGACCAAAATATATATGTATGCTCTTCATAAATTGTTTTAAGCCTGTACACTGAGGAAACAATTGCATTTATGCTTCTGGGGGTTTTCAGAGAGTGTTTCTGGGTAGAGCCCTGCATGCCCTGCCTGCTGCCCACAGCATCCTGCAGCAATGCATGGGCACTGACAGAGGGCAGGGTTTGTGCTCTGGGGTACAACAGTGCTGGCATTTTGTGAAGGCACTTATTTCATATCTTAATAAATAATATAGCTGGAGGCATCTAGTAATGGTTTTATTAAATGCTTTAAGGGAAATAAAAGCCAGCAGCCAGCCAAGCATGGCAGGGGAAATATTAGTGATAGAAACATAAAACACAGGCCTGACTGCCCTGTGCACAGTGCAGGGTGTCCCCATTGTCAGAGGGATGAGTGTGGGACACAGAGCAGGGAATTCTTTCATTGTTGAGAAAGGGAATGAAAAACAACCCTTCAGCAAGCAAGTAGACTGAAAACTAAATTAAGAACTTAAAACTGCTAGAGGTCCAGGTGTTTTTGTCTGGTTAGATCTTTTTATTTATTTAATTTTTTGCAACTGCACAGGAAAAGGGAATGTCTTGGTCTTCTCTTTTATTTACCCATTTCTGGGCAGGCTGTGTCTGATTCCTCCCTTTATACCCACTCCAAATACACACATTATATCTTTTCATAAACACCTTCAGTGTATTATCCAAGTAGAAACAATGAATCAATTTTCTTTTTGGTTATTGAGCTGAGTCGAGTTACAGAGGGACCCACTGAGTTCCAGATCCTCTCAAGGAAAAAAATGGAAGAAGAATCTTCCCACTTTGTTAGCAGCAAACCTCCAGATTGTTACAGCTTTTCAGGTAATTGCAGCCTCAAGATGCAGTTTTATATCTACCCAAAACTGATATCAGACTTTCCTGTTCCCTCTGTTCAAGCTCTCCCTGAAAACATTTTGCTCTTCATAACAGTCACTAAACAGAGTCAATAATTTTCTTGTGAATGTTGATTAAAAACACAGTAGTTTGTGACACGGAAATTCAGGATCTGACTCTGAAAGGGAGCTTAAATGGAAAAGCAAACTGGATTCCATCCCTTTTGGGTCTCTGCAGCAGCACGGACCTCTCCTAAACCTTACAAGGTATTTTACATGGATGCAGCCAGGCCAAGGGTGTTTCACAGGAGAGTTTGGCAGCACTGAGACAATTTCACTTTTGTAGGGAGGCAGGGGAGTTTTCGATTGATACGTGCAAATTAAGCAGAGTATTGCTTGGAGGGGTTTTTGTAACAGTCCAAAATTAACTGTGCCATTTTAATGCACATTTCTGCCTGAAGGACTGAATATTTACCCTTAAAGCAGAGTGCATAATTTGAATTAGTTGTTCAGTCTTTTCTCCTTTCTTCTCTCTTTTTTTCATTGTAGACCCAATAAAACTTCTTCTAAATGCTGATACAATATCCGCAATTTACTATATTCTCTAAATATTATTATATTTCCTACTAACGATAGTTCAACATTGCTTATAGTCAGACATTCTTTTGCTTTCTCCTCATAGTTTCCTCAATCCTACTAAAAAAAATAACAAAAAAATCTTCCTTGACATCTGTTAGATGCGATTGTATTATCATCTAGTACTGCACTTGTGAAAAACAAAACTGCTCCGTGTTTGTTATTGTGAACTAATTCGGAATATCCTTCCCAAGGTGTCGCTGTCGCTGCGGGTGTGGCCTCGGGCGCTAGATGGCAATGTGGCCGTGCGACATCCAGGGAACGGCAGCAGCGAAAGTCAACACGTGAGAGAATCCTCGTGTTTCAAAAATATTTGTAATATTGCCTTCTTATTATGAAAACAATTATAATGTGTAAATGCTCCTTTTTTTGCAGCCTAAAAGCTTTGCAAACTTCCTTTTTCCTGCATTATGACTACGCGGGGAACATTTCTTAATGAGTTAGACTGGTGAGTACAACATTTACCTGTTTTTTGGTCTGCTGTACAGCTCTCCTATTGATTAATCTATCAAAAGGCAGAATTTTCAGCTCCAGGCATCATTAGCATGTTCCATGAAAGAAGAAGGAGGAATGACAGGATGTTGCTCTCCCCTCTCTCCTCAAATAACCTTTTACTTGGTGCCAGGGCAATGGTGAGAATGGACATTTCAAAACTCAGGTAAAAGCAAAAGGTGTTAGGTGGCAATAGGAAACTTATACCCCTATTTCAAGCTATGGAGCCATCCTGAGGACAACCAGGGCAGCAGCTGCTGCTCTGGCAGTGTTTGAATGCTTTTGGATGCCTGCAAAAGAAGTGGCTTCAAAACCACAGACCTTACACAACTGACAATTGTTGAAGGGCCCAATCCTGCACAGGTGTCTAGAAAATATCATGTGTGTTTTGGGAATGAAGCTGAGCCCCTTGAGGTGTGTTTCTACTTTTCCATGTCATAACCTACCTCTGCTTTAGGGCTCCCACCTGACCAGCCTGTGAGGGTCACTTTTTATCAAGATAAGCTGGTGCCCTATGTTGGTCAGGCTGAATGATCTCACTTTGCAGACAGGCAGGCAGAAATAATTTCTTGAGGAATTATGCATGGAGAGTATTATTGCTGTTCAGACAAGGGGGAAATCTGGAATGGTGAGGGCCCACCATGGCTGTCAGGGGTGGGCATTCTGCTTAAGGCATCCCAGAATGGTTGACTGCCCCTGCACTAGAGTGCTTTCTGTGGGGCAGGAAGGGTTTGTGTCTGCAGGTGTGTCTGCCTCTGCACAGGAGGGTGAAAAGGCTGCTTGAGCTGTGCTCTGATGGAATTGAAGGGCCATCCATGGCCTGTGTCCCTGCTGGAATGTAGGATGAAGGGAGCACTGTCTCCTTCTTTCTCTTCTCAGAGGCAATGCTGCTTTCCATGCCCAAAAGGAGAGGCAGAGCCCAGAGCAGACATTTGATTTCCAGTGTCTCCTTGCTGCTTTCTCCATCCTAGTGCAGCATCCAGGGCTGTCTTGTGATAAACACCAGCAGTCATTCCACTGGGAAAGGGAGCTTGGATGAGAAAACTGAGATATTTGTGGCCTCTATTAATGACCCTTCTCTGCCCCCAGTCTCTTCTTTGCTGTTGGTCTCTCTGCTCCATGTTCCTCACTGGTGCTTTATTTTGACATTTTTGACCCCTTGTGCACTTCCCTTTTTTCCACCCATTGTCTCTTTCTGTCCTCCTCTTCTTTTCCTGGTAATAGGGTGTATCCCTGTGGCATTTGGTTTTGTTTGGTTGGGACTGACACCAGTCCCCACCAAAAACATTTTGGTTTGGGTCCTCAAAACAACTGTATGTAAGTGTAAGCCTCTCATGGCTACAATCTTTTATTTCTCAATGAGGAACACAAACAAGGAAATCTCTTGTTTAGTTGAAATAAGATTTGGGACTTCCTGCAGACTGATCAACTGTAAAATTAAAGCTGAACATTTTGGAGAGCAGTGCTAAAGTAAAACAAAATGCACCCAATGAATCATGATAGATTTTTCCTGAGGTTTGAAATTTTGAGGTTTTCTTTCAATGATTCAAAATAAAGTCAGAACCCAGACTGGCCACAGAGCTGTCCCCATCCTCTTGCAGTGCAATCAGTCTCAGATCAAGCAGATGTAAACCATGAGCACAGGCTGACCCCAAACTGTGTCCCCAGTGCTTCAAAAGCCAAGGGTCTCTGTGCCTTCCCTCTGCCAGCAAGGCCACCTGTGCTGAGGGGCTGGGGCAGGGCAGGAGCCCCCAGAGCCTGGCTGTGATCTGCCTTGAAACACAAGCAGGGCACAGATACTGCTTGGGAACAAAGCTGTTCTCTGAGGTTATCTCAATCACCAGATGATATGCTCTCCCTACAGAAGGAATTTTTCCTCCCACCCTTCCCACTGATGGCACCAGTGCAGAGGACACAAAACTGAGTGTGCTGTGTCTGGGGAGGTGTCCCTGCCTCAGGGTTCTCAGCTGGTGGGGGAAAACTCTTCACAACACCCATTCCAAATCAGTTTGTTTTAATAGCAGATTAAATGCCCTCGAGTCTCCTACTTATGTTTTCAGTGAGAAAATGGCCAAGCAATAGCTGAAGCCCCTCAGAGAAACAGGACATCCTGAGCTGTGGCAGATGGACTTCCTTTACACAGTTTTAATGAAAATTTTCAACAATAGCTCTGTGCATGTTCTTAGGGGGGTTAGCAAGTGCACATGTTTATATATACACACACACACTGTGCAATGCTCCATAAGTGTTTTAAAATAACATACAAAATACTCAGTATATTTTGCTGGAAGAAATTTGTGTTGTAAATACAATTTTTATATACATATATATACATATGCAGTGTAAATAAATAAATAAATAAATGCATATATACATATACATATATATATATATATATATATATATATATATATATATATATACTGTGTTATGACATAAGGCAAGATTAGGTAGAGAGAAAATTTCAGGATGTGGGTGGCCACAGTTGAAGGTCATACAACTTACAAGGAGTGTTTAGTAAAATATCCTTGGAACAGCAAATTCAAATAAATGAAGAATAAACTTAAGCAAAGTATCAGTCAACATAAACAAATCTTCATGCTAAACCAATAGTCCAAGGAAACCAAAGTGCAATAATTAGAAGGGGATAATTAGGCTTCCTCTGCTTCCTAGAAGATCTCTGTAAGATTTTCTGTAATTTCTTAAATGCATAGTGTAAGATACTGGCAAAAATTATAAACTGTTAAAGTTTATTATATACAAGAATCTACTCTGACTGAGGGTCTGTTTCATGGCAATAAAGACAGTAAATGAAAAAAAAATTAAAATATTCTAAAGGTGTTGTCTGCTATAACACAAAACTATCTAGAACTGTAATATATAGAGAAAAAACCAGTTACAATACTGTAATTTAGACAGGACTATGGACCTGTATAAATTAGCCATGTATTATCCAGTCATTGGCTATGTTGTCTTTAGCTCACACCTTTTCCTTTTTTGAAGGAGAATTTATTTTTTTAATCTTTGTGATTACTAATTTCAGTTCATTTCTGAGGTACCACTTTTCTAGGAAGAAAAACAGATGGACATGTTCTGATGTCAATTATCTGATACTGTTCTGTGGAACTCAGTTTAGATTTTGAAGAAATACTCTGAGGTAATAAACTATTCTTATGATATTTTAACGAAATTTGATTGTTGTCAAAATGCAGTAACAACATGAAAAAATATTTATTAAAAACTCTCTGAATTTTTTCTCATGTAGTGAACAATCTGGTGTGCCCATCCCTTCTGGATGAGCTGAACCTCACACCCATGCTCAGAATGACCCAACCATAACTGCAGCATCACCATCAGCCTCTCTTTTGTGTTTTTGTTATCCTGTGTTCTCAGAAAGATGTCAGCATTAGAACCTATGAAAAAGACATGCCCCAAATTTGATACAGTCATAACTGGGAAGCTTTTCTATTGTTCCTGTTAGCACAGAGTGGAGAACCTTCCCAAGGAGCTTTAGACAGACCAAGGCTATAAAAGAGCAGCACTCAATGTTTTGTTTCAAAAGTTTGAGTCATTCTTAGAACTACAACAAATAAAGACTTTTTGTTTTTCTAATCTCAAATAAAGATGTGAAAAATCTTTCTCATTTTGTGTTTCCAAATTGGAGCCTGGTTTTGGTGCTCCTGGGAGGTAATGGACTGTAGGCAGGGAGTGTTTACTCCAAAGGAGGAGCACCATGGTGTCCCCATCAGCTGGAATAGCTGAGCCCTGACAGTGTGGGGCTGTGGGAACTCCCCTTGTAGGCCAACAAGAGCAGCCCCAGGTAATTTATAACTGCACTTAAAACACACTCAAGAGTACGGACAAGTAGCAAAACTCATGCTAGAAAACATGGATGCAGGTGAGCAGGGTTTGTTTAGATAGATGGATGTGAATTCTGGAAAAGAGAATATAAAAACTTACACAAAATTCATCTCATGCCAAAGAAATATTTCATCATCTTTAATTGTTCTACAGATTTGACTGTCTTGCTTCTTAATCTCCATCATAGAAGAGATTTTTACCCTAAACTTAAATTTTCAACTTTCTGAGGAGATTCTTAAAGATTCTGATGCGGCATCAGAGGAAAAAATAATTGAAACAATAAGTGGAAATCAGATGCATTTCACTAGGACAGACATTTACATGGCCTATGCTATGTCCAAGAGTCATAGAACTTAAACCTGTAGATTTTAGGAAGATGTTGGTTTTATACCTCAGGTCAGAAATCTATTCACTGGCAAGGTCTCTAGAGTCACTGTGGATTTAAACAGAAAAATGATGTCCAGAATATTTTTGTTCTAGGGTCCTTAGAGCCCTTAGGAAGGGGAAGGCCCATTGCCAGTTGTTTTGGTGTGGTCTAACACTGCACCTCTTTAGGATCTGTGGAATGCTTAATGCTCCTGATGGGTGATTA
Source organism: Setophaga petechia (assembly GCA_024362935.1). NCBI lineage: Eukaryota > Metazoa > Chordata > Aves > Passeriformes > Parulidae > Setophaga > Setophaga petechia. Next base: position 20,671,041 of record JANCRA010000018.1, read on the forward strand.
GACCTTCTACTGGGAATATTCCTGTGGGTCTCTGGGGGAGCTAGTGAAGAAGAAGAGGGCTGATAAGTGGCCCTAAATCAGGAGGAGGTTCGTGTGTTTGGCATGATGTTGGAATTTGCTCAGGGGCTCTGCTTCCTGCACGCTGCTTGGAAGGTGAAGCTGCACATGTGACTGAGGAGGAAGAGGATGAGTGTGAGCAGACAGACACAACCATTTCAATGCAGGGCAAGGGTTTGTAGGGATGGGATTTGCCTCCACACCAGGAGAAGACTTACAGTGGACAAAAGCAACCTGTGGCCCTGTATGCTGAACATTTTGTTTGTTATAAAGCTTTGATTTTAAGGTTTACATTTCCATCTCTAATCAAATCTGAATTCAAAGCTGAGCCTGAAGCTCAGGACACAAAATGTTATCCTGCTTCCTGTTTTATTTCTAGAGATGTGCTGTTTGTGGGTCTGAATAGGATCACTAGTCACTTGTTTCCAGTTAGGATTTCAGTGGTGGGTTTCTCACAATTGCCCAGCAGATCCAGTTGAGCTGGATGTCTTTGAGAAACCAGATGCCTCATTTTCAGTGGTTAAATGTGGTTTCAGGTCTCCTAGAAATTTAATCCCACAGCTGTCTATAAAGACAATTTGTACCAAAAGCTGTGATTTAGGGTTATGTGAATGCAGCTCTATGTTGCCACATCTTTCTTCTTGAGGATGATTTAATATATTGGGATGCAATATTATTTTATGACCCAAGTGTCCAATTCCAGTCTTGTCTTTCACTGAAAAATGAAAGTTCAAGCAAGTCATCCTTCAGCTGAAGATTTGAGATGCACATACTAAAATAAATCACTACAGAAGTTTGATAAATTCTTCACACAGATCAAAGTCAAAATAAGGCTTTTCTAGACTGCATTTTCCATAAATAATCAAAAGCTGCAAATGCATTACAAACATCTATTAATATCATGAAACAAGTAGAAACACCTGCTGTGATTCAATAACCCCATTGGCTAGAGGGTAGGAAATTCAATTGGGTAATGCCTGCTTCCAGGTCCTTGTTAACTGAACATGAGAGCATCACTGAGCTGTCTCTAGAGGTTTTACTTCCCTTGCAGGTAGCAACACTGAGTAGAAACAAAATAGCTCAGAACACAAGGGATAAAAAGGGATCATCTGGGAGCACCAGGCAGGTGACCTAAACCACGAAATGGTTTATTGTGGGTTAGTTGTCTTCATTTGGGGTAGCCCTCAGAGAATGAGTGGAACCATCTCTCCAGCCAGAAGAACCCAAAAGAGGAACATGAGGGATTTATTCTGCTTTGCTCAAATCTCAGACATTAAACCACGCAGGCCTGAGAAATAAAGCTGACCTGCTGAAATTATCATACTGCTTTTTGTAGCTAAAAACCCTGGGCTAACTTAGCTGAGCATGTGAAGGTGTCTTTTAGAGGAATGAGTGTCTTGGTTTCCCACAGCTGGATTGCACAAGGAGAATGCACTTTGTGTGACAACTGGAAAGGAGGTGTCATTCAAGGAATTAGAAGCCCTCTATGTCTCCCTTTAGTTTTTAGGCTTGGAAGAAAGTAGGGAAATGAAGTCTTGGCTTCCAGTGGAGATAAATGTCTGTTTCCTGATTCCAGCAGTGTCACAACTGCTCTCTCACTGGCTGGAGTGCACATCCTTTTTACTCCCTCCCTGCCAGCTCCTGGGGAGGGGGGTGTTGTCTGCCTTGGTGTTTGGACTGTTATTGCCCAGGCTGCTGTGATCATACAGTTTCACCTGCATTAGAGCTGGCTCTGCTGTTTCTTCTGTACAAAAGCTGCACCAATATCACCTCCCTTGGTGTTAATTAGCTCACACTGTAAAGGAGGGCTGAGATATGGGTATGAGCTGCTCTCACAGGAACAAGAGCCCATGGCTGAAGTTAACCCCACAGGACTTTCTTAAAGCCATGCAGGAAATCTGTGACAGATCCCAGAATAAATCCCAGATTTCCTGTCTCCTTCACTCGTGCTGTAACTACAAGGCCCAGAATTTCTTAGCTGAGGAAAGTGCTGTCCAGTATTATCTTTCTTTTTCTGGTTTGCTGTTGCTCCAGTTCACTGCACAAGTTGCTGCCATATGTTGGGCTGTGACTGTTCACCCCATGACTCTTTTTTGGTTGTATTTTATGGAATATGTATCAGTGTTGTACAGTGAGCAGTGGTAATGCTGAGTACCACTCCTCCAGCATTTAAACAAGCAAAACTCAATAAAAGTGACTATTTGCAAGTGAAGGTAATTTATTGTCTGAGACCCTCTTCAAACTAAACTGCTCATACTTCTAATCTAAATAGCATTCAGAGAAGCAGGTTTGGTACATATCAAATAATAACTGCCTGTGCCAAGATAATACATACTGATAGAGTTAAATTATTTGAATAAATAGATTTTTTCTTTGTAATTTTCCTTTGTGCATATGCCACTTTGTAAAATTGGCATGTTTTGTTGCTCTCAAGCATTGGTCCTCTTCAATGAATTATAAATCAACAGATGCAGCATTAGCTAGGGAAAGTAAGTGGATCTATAATTGAATGAGATGCTCTGAACATACTATGATTTTTACTAGGGCTTGATAAAGAGCAGTTGGAGGAATTTGGTTTGCTCTTTGGGTATCTTAAATGTTCACATGGATTGCTGAATGTCTCTTTTTTTTAATTACTTTGCCGCTAGGTTAAACTTTAATAGTTTTCATTCTGTGCTTCTCAATTTGCTGTCATATGGTTCTTCTTTAGATAACATTACTTGTACAAATTCCAATTGAAGCAGAATCAGTAATCTTCAGCCAGTCTTGACAGCATTTCTAATGCAGTGCAGCTATGGAATTTCATTCCATCTTCTTGTTGCTAAATAACTGAACAGAAACATGGGAACAAATGAGTTATATGTGTGAACACCCTCTTCTTAATTTATAAGATGACATTTAGATCACTTAATAAGGTGTAATTATTTTGAATGGAGAACCTTTGTAGACTTCAGTGGGCAATTTCATAAGCAGGATGCTGAAGGTTTGTGCTCTACAGATGTTTAAAACCAAAGCCTGACTTCCAGCACAGAAACTGATGCACAAGTCTGCAGTGAGCTGCTCTGAGTGGAACCCAACCAGTGCTGACATGAGGGACACCCAAGGAGACCTGCCTGGTGCACTCTCCCCAGCATCCTTGGGCCCAAGAAGCTTTTTCCATGGAGCAGATGTGGGTCCACAAGAGGGCAGGTGCTTTTCCACATCCCCTGGTTCCTTCTACAGGCAAGAGCTGTGAGCACCAATGTGCAGAAATCCTTTTCTCTGCAGGATGAGTTCCCTCCCACTCACCATTATCCTGGTGGGCCTTGCCTGGCCCTACACAGCTCTCTGTGCACCATGCAGGCTGGCAACCATTTCAGCCATGGCATTCCCTTTACTGTCCTGGTTCCCATTTCAGCCATGGCATTCCCTTTACTGTCCTGGTTCCCATTTCAGCCATGGCATTCCCTTTACTGTCCTGGCTCCCATTTCAGCCATGGCATTCCCTTTACTGTCCTCCTTCTCATTTCAGCCATGCCTTTCCCTTTACTGTCCTAGTTCCCATTTCAGCCATGCCTTTCCCTTTACCATCCTGGTTCCCAATTCAGCCATGGCTTTCCCTTTACTGTCCTGGCTCCCAATTCAGCCATGGCTTTCCCTTTACTGTCCTGGCTCCCATTTCAGCCATGGCATTCCCTTTACTGTCTTGGTTCCCATTTCAGCCATGGCATTCCCTTTACTGTCCTAGTTCCCATTTCAGCCATGGCATTCCCTTTACTGTCCTGGCTCCCATTTCAGCCATGGCATTCCCTTTACTGTCTTGGTTCCCATTTCAGCCATGGCATTCCCTTTACCATCCTGGTTCCCATTTCAGCCATGGCATTCCCTTTACTGTCCTGGTTCCCACTTCAGCCATGGCTTTCCCTTTACCACCCTGGTTCCCAATTCAGCCATGGCATTCCCTTTACTGTCTTGGTTCCCATTTCAGCCATGGCATTCCCTTTACCATCCTGGTTCCCATTTCAGCCATGCCTTTCCCTTTACTGTCCTGGCTCCCATTTCAGCCATGCCTTTCCCTTTACTGTCTTGGTTCCCATTTCAGCCATGGCATTCCCTTTACCATCATGGTTCCCATTTCAGCCATGCCTTTCCCTTTACTGTCCTGGCTCCCACTTCAGCCATGCCTTTCCCTTTACCATCCTGGTTCCCAATTCAGCCATGCCTTTCCCTTTATTGTCCTGGCTCCCATTTCAGCCATGGCATTCCCTTTACTGTCCTGGTTCCCATTTCAGCCATGGCATTCCCTTTACTGTCCTGGTTCCCACTTCAGCCATGGCATTCCCTTTACCATCCTGGTTCCCATTTCAGCCATGGCATTTCCTTTACTGTCTTGGTTCCCAATTCAGCCATGGCTTTCCCTTTACCACCCTGGTTCCCAATTCAGCCATGGCATTCCCTTTACCATCCTGGTTCCCATTTCAGCCATGGCATTCCCTTTACCATCCTGGTTCCCATTTCAGCCATGGCATTCCTTTTACTGTCCTGGCTCCCATTTCAGCCATGGCATTCCCTTTACCACCCTGGCTCCCATTTCAGCCATGGCATTCCCTTTACCATCCTGGTTCCCATTTCAGCCATGGCATTCCCTTTACTGTCCTGGTTCCCATTTCAGCCATGGCTTTCCCTTTACTGTCCTGGCTCCCATTTCAGCCATGGCATTCCCTTTACCATCCTGGTTCCCAATTCAGCCATGGCATTCCCTTTACCATCCTGGTTCCCATTTCAGCCATGGCATTCCCTTTACTGTCTTGCTCCCACTTCAGCCATGGCATTCCCTTTACTGTCCTGGTTCCCATTTCAGCCATGCCTTTCCCTTTACTGTCTTGGTTCCCATTTCAGCCATACCTTTCCCTTTACTGTCTTGGTTCCCATTTCAGCCATGGCTTTCCCTTTACTGTCCTCCTTCCCAATTCAGTGGATTAATGGACAGCCAGCTGGATTACAATTGTTTTCATGTAAGGTTGATTACTTTTTGTTGTGGGAAGAGTTACTCTTTGGGGTGAGTGCTACCACTGTAACATCTGTACTGGTTCTGAATCAGTACATATATCACATACTGCCCTGCAAAATAAAACAGAAAACATCAAATTGAGGAATGGCACCGTTCACTTGAGCCCATTACAAGGCAGAAGGATAATGAAGATGAAGATTTGGAGGATGATGATGAGGGGAATGACATTTCCCTCACAGAGCTTTAATGAACACGAGAGCAGCATGGCACAGATCCAGATGCTGAACTCCAGCTTTAATCAGTGTAAAAGGGAAGGGTCTTAATCCAGGTGGTTATCAAATTCTTAGACTGTAACAAAGCATTAAAAGAGTTAGCACTCAAAAGGTAAAACTTCAGTCTGAGTATGCTTTTAAGAAAGAGTATGCTGTGGTTCTTAATTAGCACAGAGCTGAACTGCTCCATGTTCATTTGATAGCTGTCTCTAGCCTCCCTTTTATCTTTGAAGTTTAGAAATACTTACATGTCTCTGTAGCTGTAGCATTGCTCTTACTTCTGTAATGCCTTATGAATCCAAGGTGACGTGCTTAGCAATTCATGTCACTATTTTGATTGCAATTAAAACAAGTTAAAGAGAATACAAACCAGTTTCAGTCAGAATATTCAATCTTTTTCATCATTTACCCTCTATTTAATCTAGTTGCTTACCATGGTTTTACCTGGTTAATGAGGCTACATGCAGTAGTGGTGTTAGCAGAAACCATCTTCATGCTGCTGTTTTTAGTAAGTCTGATTTTTTTGGGGAAAACAGCTGTTTTGTACTTGGACTATCTGAGTTCAAAGGCATAATCAACAAAGCTCATAGTTCTGAAGTCAGAAAGCTGTTTAGTTCTATGAGACTAAGGATTGATTGCAAGATTAGAGTATCCCTAATAACAGCTGGCTGCATCTGGAGAGTTCTGCAGCCATAGTTTCTTTCTTCATCTCATTACATTCATTGGTTTCTATTGTTTCTTTCTACATTGATCTGAGATGCAAATACATTTTTAAAATTCAGTTAAATTTCCCAAATGGAACTTAATGATCCTTTTCAGGATTGAAGATAAAATTATAACCATCATGTAGCCATGCCCACTTTGCAAATATGAGAAAAACTCAAATCTTACCTGCTTTGTATGGAGCATATACATAAATCATTCATAATGCATATCATAAAATAGAAGCAATTAAGAGAATAAAAATGTAATCAGTGATGTTTAGCACAGGCACAGGATTTCAATTTTACATGAGTGGTGAAGAACATCCACCTTTAATTCTTATTGTGGTTGTTTGTGGAAGTACCATAGCACCTGGTCACCATGAATAGCCACAGCCACTCTCAATTTACTGCCTAAAATGGCTCTTTTTGCCTCCTAATTCCTGTTTTGCCTTTGTGTGCATTCAGTGCCTATTTCAGAGATAAGGACAGACCTATTTTAACACCTTCCTGGTTTACAGATCCAATTCTGCCAGGCAAGAAGGAGCTGCTTTATACCAGATTTCCACATTAAACACGAACCCATTGCTAAGCAGAATGAAGGAGCTGTGTACCCAAACCTACCCCAGCTTTACCAACCAAGCAGGGCCTGCAGAGCCACCCCCAGCAAGGGCACCCCACTTTGCCAGAGCAGCTTTCTCCTGGGGAGGAGCAGCAGTTCCCAGGTGAGGCTCTGCTGCCTGCAGGTGGATGAAATCTCTGAGCTGGTGGAGAAGCTGTGCTGGTGGCAGCAAGGGAGGCAGGAGCAGCTGCAGTGTTTATCAGAAAGCTTGATATTCCACCTCTGGTTGGGTTACTTGTTTGCCAAGTTGCTCATATGTCAGCAGTTGCAGTTTAAGATTCCTCACATTCTTAATGGCATGGACAGGATGGACTTGCAGTGCTATTTCCCCCCAGATAATCCAGGCTGTGCTGCACCTCTGCAATGCAATCATCCAAAGCTGCTGGCAGGATTGCTTTGCCTCCAATGAGTGGGTTTGACTCAGTTAAAAGCTAATATGTACTAACATCCCTTAGTTGCTGATCATTTTTATTTCTTTTTTCTAATAATTATTTTTAAAGTTGAATTTTTAACCGTTGTGCTTACATGATTTTAGATGGATTTATTATCAAACCACCTGTATTCAGTGCTTTAATGCAGGCTGAAAATCAATAGTGCAGTATTCTCTGGAAAGGAAATCACTCTCCTTCTAGAAACATCTGTTATTTTGCCACTTTGAAAACAGAGTCTCATTATTTTCTCAGAAAGTGAGCAAAGATAAATGTAGAACTTGACAGTGAAAAATGGAGTAGAACTGCTTAGATTACCAGGTGTATCCCAAAATGTTTTAGACAGACAACAGAAGATTAATTTTCTGCAGAACGCTTTAGCCTAAGCTCTTTCTAATCTTCACACACATGGAAGCAGCAGACCTTACACATAATTGAAATAGGTAAGAAAAAAATTGTGTGGTTTTTTTTTTATTTCTAATTTGAAGTTTTAAAAGAAATGCTGTTGTGCTTGCCTTGATGCTTTGGAATCATAAAAAGCATTTTTAGTTTCATTCCAGTGGATATTTTCTCATTTGTTATTTCTAGCAGACTCCCCCCATCTTAAAAACCTTCCTTGGTCTAGAACCAAGCTCAGAATTTGTGTAGGCTTAAAAATCAGCATTCCCAGGGAATATCCATGGGAATGGGAGCTGTAACAGAGGGGGTCACAGCTTAATTCTCCTTCTGCCTTGGTGTTGTCATTGCTGCCTCCTCAGTGTCAAGGAGAAACTAGATCAGAAGCAATGCAAGTCAAAGCTACTAAAAAGTGATTTTTTAATATGTTCTTCCCCCAAAACCACCATTCTCCTTTACTGGAAAAGCTGCTTTCTACAGCATCCCTGTCCTCTAAGCTTCCTAAAAAGATAATGAAAAGAGCAGGGCATACCTGCTGAGTCAGCTGCTGCTTTATTAGAAAACCAACTGGGGGGGCTGCAGAGGGGGAAGCAAAAATACCCCAGTGCAGAGAGTTCACTGCAGAGTCAGTTCAATAAAACTTGTGCTTCCCAGTGCTGGCAATGCCTTTGGACATTTCAAAGGGCCTGATAAACAGCAATAGCCTTGTCTCCCACACATTAAAGCTTCATCACGACATTGCATGAAAAGAAGCAAAAGCTGGCAGCACAGTAAAGCAAAGGGTAAGGTGTTCCTTGGATGGGTCAAGGTGCTCTGAGCTGCTCTTGCTGCTCTGAAATAACAGCGTTGCTTTTCTGGCAGCAGAACATCTGTAACCTCTGCCTGCCTCAAAGCAGCACATCTGTTCACAGTTATGGGTCAGTACCCTACAGGAAGCTCACTCGTACTGTGCTCAGAGATGCTGGATCAGAGCTCCCAAAAAGCATTCCTAAAACCTTAATTAGTGAAGGAACACAGGATAAAATGAAGGCAAATCAAAGCCATGAGAGTTAAAACCCAAAAAAACTGGTTTTAACCTGATGAACATCTAGACAGAGCTGTAGGCAAGCAATCTTCATCTTTTATTCAATGCTGTATTTCTTTATTGATTTCAGTTAAAATTCCCGATTCTAAAGAATACCAAGGAATAAAATTTATATTGGTAGTGCTGCAAGGCTCATGAAGAGCCTGGTGGGCTGTCTGATCACAGGGAACTCACAGCACAGCATGTTTGCTGCAGTCATCCCTGCCCTGCCAGCCCAGAGCTGCTGCAGTGTGTCCCTCTCTCAGGCAGCTTCTTGGAAGCTCTTCCAGCTCTAGGGGAATGTTGAAACACAGAGCACACACAGTTTGCAGTGACATTCAAATCAGTTAACTGCTGCTAAAGTTGCTCTGTAAAGAGAACATTTCTTTCTTTTGGTTCTCTTACCTCTGAAAATGGATTTTGAGTGGATTGATATGTACATTTTCTGTCCAAAAATATGTAGGCCTATACACATGAAGCTTTCTAATTATAATATCTGCCTTGAGTCCAGTTATCCCAAGTCTACTTTAACTGGAATACAGAAATATTTCTGAGAATGGTAACACCAGAACCTTTTGCCCTGTGGCAGGATAGATCAGAAAACAATTTAGAAAGCTAAAATTTAAAATACCTTTATATTTCATAACATCACCCAATCACTTTGTCAAAAGAATTAACAAACTTGTTTGAAACATACCAATAATAGTACAAAATAGACTGAGCTGATATTTTGCCTGTGATTGGTTCTGCTTCTTGATAATCTTATCATGAGGCTGGCCTTGCTCTCCACGTTACACCCATTTAATGTAGTCCAGTTTTATTGCTGTGTCTTGGAATGAGCTGATAATACCAAATTTGCCTATAGAATGCCTGGCTTTTGAGCTGCTGGAAATATGGTGTTAATCTTCCACTAAAAAAAGGAAATGACACTTCCATTTTCTTATTTCCTCAAAGCACAAGCACTTCAGCATTTCAGTGCTCCAGCCCAGTGTCTATTCTGTGAACTCTAAATTCCATCATGAGGACCCCAAAGGAGGTCACTGCTGTAGACAACGACTTCTAACACACCAGAAGTTATAATTGCTAAAACAAGTTAATCTGGTGACTGATCTATTGTTGTTAATTGACAATCATGACTTACAGCAAGCACGCTCACTATGGCATTGTATGCATTCATTTGTGTGGCAGGAAGTGCTTTGTAACCTCCATAATGTATAAAATATGCCTGGGGACATAAAAATGTCCAGGTTATTTACAGAAAGACACTTGGGAGGTTTATAATGTGCTCATCTCTGGCTTAACTCTCTTCTAATTGCAGTTAATAAAATGCCTCCCCTTCCCACAGCTCAAAGGGCAGTGATGTTCCTGCTGAGGAAGTTGTGGCTGAACCTGGAGCTCCTGACACTTAGGGGATACCCAGGGAAAATTCTGTCTCTGTTGCAGGAATTTCAACCATATACTGGACTCCAAAAAATCACTACATCATGTTGGACAAACTCCTGCTCTGCTGCAAAATCTTGAACCCTAATATTTATCTATGATATGGAGAAATTATAGACATATTATTGAATGGCACAATTCAGCCCTTTTAATCCATGAATAGCAGCATTTTTCTTGTGCAAAGTCCTGGATACCTTCAAAGTGCATAAATAGAAAACATTAGTAATCCCACTGAGTCATCAGATAAAATTAGACAAAAACATTTACTATTATGTATTTGCTCTTTTACTTATAAATCTAATGGTAGAATACTTTGGATATTTTAATAATACCAGTTTAAGGTTTAAATTGATAGTAAAGCTGTAAATGTGAGACTGTGAGGTGTGAGGGAAGAGCTTTTGGCATGGATTGTGTGTTGCAAGTGTTCTGTCAGCTTTGTGAGCTCGAGAAATAGTTTCAGTAACCTGGCTCCAGACATCACTTTGCAAAGGTCTTGGTGCACAGCTCAGCTGTTCCTCTATATCAGAAATAAAGACTCTAAATTATTACCTGCTGGGCATAACCCAGAGGATAGCAGCCAATACAGGCATGGGTTTAGAAAATGTGCAGAAACACAATTGTGATAAATGTTCTTGCAATTGCTCCTATGGCACCAGGGTCAGAAAGGTACATGAGAGGCAATGAGTACTTGGTTTTCTGTAGAAAAGAGATTTACTTGTTTTTTCTGTAAGGGGGAAGAAGAGCCTGTCAGTGATTGTAATTAAGCATCAAGAAGCTTAGTTCAGAATTAACAAACATAAACAAGGCAAAACTGGTGAACATCTATTCGAAGGCTGGGATTTGAACTAAAGGGGTTACCACAGCCAATGTAGTTAGATGCAAAGCTTCCTATAGCAGAAAAAAGCTTGAGTTTCCTCTTAAAAAATAACTTTGGCCTCAATGACTACATGTTCTGTCTGGCAGGTGATAGAAAACCTCAAAGTACACCTTGGGCTGCAATGGCTGAAACAATTAGTGTAATAAGCTGTTTCATGTAACTTTTTCTTCCAAAATATTCAGAGCAGGTAATTTTTTAGACTTGCTTTCTTTGAAACCTGAACTTTGTTAGTAGTTAGTGTGTGATACAGCAAGGTCCTTGTTAACTTCAGGTTTGCCTAATTTCCAAAGAGAACATCATCAAGAAATGGAATCAGAAAGTCTCATCAGCCCCTGGATGCCTTGCACATGGTTGGTGCTGCATGTTAACATCCATTAGAGAAACCTGAAGGGATTTCTTCTGTAAACACAGTAGCACACAGACAAGAAAGCTGGCAAAAGTGCTGTGAAAATTAAAGTGCAGAAGGCAATGATTTATATTGATGTTTAAGGCTGGAGAGCAGCATATGATTGTTTTATCAAACATTAGGAGTTTTCCCAGAGAAACTTTGCTGCTTTTGTTGATAAGTGCACAGCTGACCAGTTGCTTTTCAGTCGAGCAAATTATTCTGCTGATTGATAGCTCAGTTAATTTCAGAAGGAGCCTTCTTGCTGTAGCTGCAGCTGTGAGTTCTAATCAAGGGAAGCAATTAATTGCTATCTCTGTGGCTGCAGAGGAGCCAACTGGAGAACCAAATGTACTGAGAACAGTCCCCAGCAGATAACTGAGGAGAGTGAATTCCTGCCTAATATTTACTCCCTGTAACATTCCCTTCAGTACTGAAGTATTTAGTAACTGTCAGTACTACTCAGTCAATATTTCTATTTTCATTATTTTTAATTTTTCTTAGTTTGGCAGTTGGTAAGAGGGATTAAACAAGGAAGATCTTATACTGTGATTAAGTTAAATACCTGACTCTCACATTTTCAGTCTGGATACAATATAAGTATCCTCTGTCCCAGGTAGACTTTTAAACATTATCTGCCACAGTTTTCAGTGAAAGCAAGTTTGATCCAGGTCATATAAACTCAATGTCAGCATATCAAACAATACTACTAAAGTAAAAACTTTTCATGGTTATGTCTTTCTGGTGTTCAGATACAACAGGTAAAATTCTAAACCTTCTCTAACTGCTAATATTGACAGTCACACAATTAAGAAGAAGAAGAAAGCAGTTGTAGTTTTTTAGAAGTGAATAACTACAATATAAAAATAGGATCACTGATTAGAGTTGCTAATCTGGTCTATAATATGCTTTCACACACAATTTTTCACTTTAATGTCAGTTGAATTCTATTCTCACTGAGTGGAAAAACAGCAGTTAAATGAAAAAAAGTGACAGTCAATTATTTAAGCAAATGAAGATATAAAAAGTTCATCTCATATGAGGCTAATAAAATAATACTCCTTGTACTGATATTCTGTGTAAAGAAAAATAATTTTCTATTAAAAAACAGTCAGGGTTCAGCAAAAAGGGACAATCAATTATTTAAGCAAATGAAGATATAAAAAGTTCATCTCATATGAGGCTAATACAATAATAGCCTTTGTACTAATATTCTGTGTAAAGAAAAAGAATTTTCTATTAAAACACCAATTTTTTATATAAAGTCAGGGTTCATCAACAGGTATTGAGCATATTTCTTACAACTGCCACCCTTAAGTAAAATGAAGACCCAAAATAACCTTCCCAACACTGGCTCTGACTCACCCTACATTTTGATTTTCATTATCTCATTTGCATGATGCATTTGCAAACTGATAAGAGAATGGAATTGTGCCCATGTTTCAAGAACTGGGGCCTGCCTGGCCTCCAGCTGTTCCTGATCTTGAAAATTGCAAGGCTACAAGTTGGCAAGTTAGATTCACCAGAACAGCTGAATTGTACAGGCTTAGAATTGAACTAAAAGGAATTAAGGCTTGCTGAATGTTTAAATCCAACAGCAGAAGGAAGTGGTTACTGAGTCTCCTTTTTTCAGTCATCAGATTAAAGTTTAGGAAGTGTTTAGGTATGCTTGGGGCAATTTAAGAATGCACACAAATATACTCAGTGACATGCCTGTGGGTAGTGCTGCTTGGTGATTCCCTAAAATTGCTTATCAAATGTTTTAAAAGAGTTTTTCCCTTTTTCCAGAACAGGGTGAAGGTAAGGTTAATAGAATCATTTCATTTATTCTAAAAGAAGGTGCCTTGATATGTAAAGCTGATCTTGCTTTTGGAGCAGAGGTGAAGGAAATTGCTGCATTTAAACATGGCTTTCTTTGGTGTAAAGTGAAGCCTGTGCTTAGGCAACCAGAATATACCTGCTTGTTGAAATGGAGTCAGGATTGCTGATTTCTGGAGATGTTGTGAGGCTGCTGCTGGCACTGCCAGCTTGGCTGGGCACTGCATTATTGTCCCTGCAGCTCCTTCTTTTGCATGCAGAACTCACACCTGGCTCATCTGGAAATTGAAAAGGAACTTTCTAATGATGTAGGAAGGAAGTCTGAGTTTTAAAAATCCATTCACCATTTCAGTTTGAGCACTGAAATGAGCTGGGGACTTCTTGAGTCACAGAATTCAGCATCCAGCATTGGGAACAGCCATATTTCATTCACAGGAGGACAAAGAAGAGCTGTTCTCTTTTCTCTCATAGATAGAAAACTGTAAAACTTCCCCTAATGTGCCATAATAACCATATAGGCTTTCATGTAAGACAAATTGTGTGGTGTCAGTTACACAGAGGAAAGCAGGCAGGATGGGGAAAAGCAAGCTTTTAAAGTCTGGCAAATTCTGTTCTTATTCATCTAAAGTTAAAATTAATTGCCTTTGGATCAGTATTACATTAATTGTGAAGGCTGCTTCTCTGGTTTCAGCTTTTAATAATCAAGATAGCTTTCCAAGAGTTCACTCTGCATCCAATCTCTTTCATTTAGCTCTGTTTGGAAAACTGATTCTGGAAAAACTCAGATTCTAAAGCCAAATTTGTACTGGGGCAAGCTCTGCTGATAGCAAGAAATTTCCACTGGTTCAAATTTGAGCTAACTTTTGCATTATCCCTTTATTAATGACTTTGTGTGTGCCAGCCCACCAGTAGGTGGGTCAGAAATGGTTCAAATGGTTACTTGAAAGTATAAAAGCACCTATTATTTCAGACACCCAGACACTGGTGATGTTTATGATAAATTTTGCTTCCTATTTGCTGTGACTAATGTTTAGCTCATTGCTTTAAAATTAAAAAAAAAAAAAAAACCAAAATTCATCTTCCCCTCTGTGCCCAAAACCCATTATGTTTTATTTCCTATCCTGGCATAGAAGAACATTTGAGATGGTAGAAATAATTTTGGGATAGCGAAATGTCACAGTGGGGTTTTTAAAATTCCATCCAACAAAGACAGAAATATTTTAACTGCAAAATACTTGGTCAAGATGTACTTCTGTACCCAAGTAAATTCCCTGTGTTTGCCAAGAAAAAAAAACAACCCTGGAGAACAAAAGAAAGTTTGGAATGAATAAAAAGTTCAATAGGAGTAGATGCTATCAGAGCTGCTCTTTTACTTGAAAGGAACATGAAAAACCTTTTGTAGTGTTCCTATAAACTCTGAGAGGACAGTAACTTCTCAGAAAACCCTCCTGTCTGTAAGGTGCTATGCATGCTCAGCTCCTCCCAAGCTGGCAGAGACTGATCCCCTCACTTTTCACCTCCCATCTCTGCTTTTCAGCACCAGGGGGGATTTCAGGGTCTGCAGCAGTGGTCCAGGCCAGCACAGCATTGTCAGTGCCAGAGCTGAAATGTCTCCAGCAGTTTGCTCTGTTACAATCCCTGCTCCCTCACTCGTGTCAAAGGGCACAGCCAGGCCTTGAGTGGTGCCACAGAGCTCTGGTTAGGAATAAACACACATTATTCAGATTTTTTTAATTACTGCTCATCCACAGCTGACTTTGACCTCTTCCTTCTAAGCAGCTGGGTCTGAGCACTAACTTTATTTCTTGCAGTTGACAAACAGACAGACAAGAGATGTGTAAAATCTGTAACTTCTGCTGTTCTCAGTTGTTCCTCTTTAATAATGAAAAGCTCCAACATATTTTGAATGGAATATTGACATCTGTTTTGACAGTGTTGGTTAAGTGTTTTCATTGTAATTATTCTTGAAAAAGGAAAAGCAGTCTGAAATGCAGCTCTAGGCTGGGTTCCAGTTGGGATAATTACATGCTACCTGCCTTTAATCCCCCTCCAACATTGTTTCCTCTGATGTTCCTTAGCTGCTGGCTTTAAACCATTGTTCACTGCTGCTCAGCAGAGCCCTGCTCCTTTCAGAGATGGGTGCACATCTTTGCATACCATGATGTTAATCAAGGAGTCCTGCAGTTCCAAAATTGCCCAGTTTTGGGCCCATATCTCAGGGCAGAACAGAGCTGATCCAAGCAAATCCTCCTGCAGCTCCTCACATTTGGAATCCCAGCACAGCCAAGGCACCCCCAAGGATCAGCACATAGCTGCTGTACCTTCTCTGAAGTGAGAGGAAACTGAAGTAAACTCTTCAACATCTATTGAAGCAATCCAGAGATTTGGTTAATTAGCTGTGGTGATCTGGAGCCTGCTTTGGCCTGTCTGTGCTGTCTAAGGAGCAGGACAAGCTGCTGATGGCTCCCAGTGTCACTGGCAGGACAGGGAAAACAGGGTGACCAGAGGACTGATTGATTTTTTCTTCTCAAAAATACCAGGATCTGTCTCACACTTGCTTAGTCTGGCCAACACATGAATGAAATTTACTTTGAATGTTATATCCACAAGGACTGCTTGAGAAAGGAAGCATCTTCAGCCTCTGTGATTTAGCCTCTCTATCAGTACCTGGTCCTCCAGAAACACAACATCCTTGGTTCTGTGGCACCTCCCCTCCATCTCACTGCTGAGATGAGTCTTGCAGCTATCTCAGGGTGGGAAAGGCTGTTTTGTTTCCTTCAGCCAAACCAGTAGCCTTGTTTTCAGAACAAAAAGTCACTGATGGGAGTAACAGTTCTTTTTGGTGAGAACTGAACTTGGTTCCAGTGCAAGGCTTGTGATAAACGTCGCCTCACTGGTTCCACTGAACCAAAACAACTTGGCACTGCCAGGCAATTAAAATGCAAACAGTGAAGATTAAACTGTATTGGGAGAAAAAAAAAAAAAAAAAAGAAAGAAAAAAGCTGGAGAGAGATAACGAAATTGCAGTTGGGGCAGGTCAGATTCACAGCACAAAACCTGGACCTAAGTCCTGTGTGAATCTAAAAGGGACGAGTTAGCAACTGATAATGTGGGGAAAAGGGACCTGACTTTCTTTGGAATTCTGATCCCACTGATGTGACATGGACTTGTCTCTTTGTCTCTTCCAGAAAGCTGAACTGCTCTGCTGTCTTTTTTCCCTTTCTATTTACAAGCAATTTCTATTTACAAGGCAAGGGAGAACCAAACAGACTCGAGAATTGTGTTGCAGATGCTGTGGTGGAATGTGGAGGATGAGCTGGCTGAGTTAGTGCTCTGTGCAGTGTTTACTTCTTTTGGAAATAAGCAGGGAGTTCAAAAGGAAAAATCCAGCTTCCTCAATATTGGGCCTTTTTACTGTCTTTTGATCCCTCCACTGAACCTGCTGACATTTTTGCAAGTTTGTGAAGTCACTGCACAAGCTGTGGCAGATCACTGATTGTTGTGGCTGTGTCACAGTAATCAATACTATAAGGTTCTGCTTCATCTCTCTCTCTCCCTTTCTTTTTTGTTTAGTACTGCTGGGATGAAGTGCTTTGTACATTAAACTGTAAATTTGGGATCAGTGGTAAAATCACTCCTTGTACATTGAACTGTAAATCTAAGAACTCTGGATCTAAATCACAATTTTGGATCTAAGTCACAATTTTAGATCTAAATCTAAAATCACTCCTGCTCCACTGACCTCCATGGAGCTTCACTGGCTCATATGAATTTAAATATATGTATATGTGGTTGGTAGCCTGGTCACTAAGGTGGTGGGCACTGAAGGGTGCAGGAGAATAATCCAAGATTCACAGGGACTAAGGAGAGTGTAAAATGGGAAAGAACACTCCAGAAGTATATTCTGAGTTTCAGGAGTAGTTGACTGAAGAGTCACATCTGATCCCATTGAAAAGGGAACTCAACATTCACAAAAAATGGTTACTTGAAGACTGGGGGAAAACATTTAAACTCATTAGTGGTCAGATTGGCAGGCTGTGTAAGAAAATGGGAATTTTCCAGAGAATGTGTTGTCAGTAGAGAGGGGAAAGTAGCGTGGCTTGGAAGACAAATCCAGTTCCTAATATAAATGCCAAAAAAAGGGAAAAAGGGGGAAATACAGTATGTGTAGCACAGCAAAGCATCAGAGTGATAATAGTGTCACTCAAATGGGTGTGTGACTGCTGATTCCATGGCTGTGGAGTTACTGACATGATGTAGGAGCAATAAAGCCTTTTGCAGTCATGGGAGAATTAAGTTTGCTGCATTTTAAAGTTATTCAAATGTGTAATTTATTTGGGCTTTACTTCTTCATTTGTTAGCAGAAGGTATCTAGAGAATGCAAAATGAAATTTTTGTTAGTTCCAGTCATAATGAGTCATTTGTAAACAAGCATAAAAGCTTAAATAAGCACATCACTTTAACATCAATGCTAAAGTTCTTTGGAGATTGATTCTCTGACCACTCTTAGTTTCTGTGGCCTCAGAGATCTGATTTTGGATTTTCAGTCAGAAGTTTAGTGGAGGCATTTTAACAGAAAGCAAAGCCAGGAGAGTTTCACTTTCAGCACAATTTTTCTTAGATGAGAGGTTTTATAATCTTCATTGCAAACTCTGTACCTGCCCAGGCTCTGGTAATGAGCGCTGTGTATCCAGAAAATAACAGTTCAGCTGGTTTTTGTTCTGGAGAGGTGTTTGAAATCTGAGTGAATTTACATGTTCAGACCAAAACTGGCATGTGCACACCAACAACCACGTGTCTGCCTACACACACACATCTGAAATAATAAATTGTAAATTTGTTTTTCAATTTAAAAACCTTATAAAGGCCTATGTTGATATTTTCTAAACCCAGTAGCATTCTTTTTAGTTTGAAATTGTTCTCACAGCTAATGATTCAATCAAAATTCTTTAAAATCTGTATAAAATAACTCAAATTTCTATCTCAGTTTCACATGGGAGGATTTCTGGAATCTCAAGCATGCTCATATAACAGAAGTTCCCCACCTACTTTTGCTTTCCAATTTGAAATTATTAAATGTAGTGTGAAGTGTTGTCCTGATTTGCTATGCTACAAAGACTATAATTCCTTTAATTTCAATGTTATGGGAGATAGGTTATTTAAATGTAAGCCTTGCTAAACCATAGAATATTCATGATATTCTGAGTATCACTGTATGGAGTTCAAGGTGCACCTCTCACAAATGTACCTGAAAACAAAACCAAGGCACAGAACTCAGGTTTATTGTCACTCCTTTATATTACCTGCCTCAGAAGCCCCCTTGCCCACATCCAGTGTATTTTTTCTTCTGCAAGAAAGAAATACAAATTCCTTTTCAGACCAGAGGAGTTGTCAGAATTAATTAATTACTGTGCCCAGTGATTAATTGGGAAAGGAAATAGATGCTCTGATTGCATCTTTTGCTCCCACAAATGGACTGTGTGAGAATCATGAACTTTTCCCTCATGGATCCTGATGTTTGACCCTGCCTGTTATGTACAGCTAGTGAGGAAATAGGTTTTTGATTTCTTGAGCATGATTTAAAGGCATCTCTACTATTTAACTCATATATAGCCTTATTTATCACAAGCTTTGTAAAATACTGAGCTTTGGTAGCATTCAGAATTCAAATTACAGAAAGCATTGCTGTGCTCCTGTCAATATAGATGTAAAACTGGGTCCCTGATCTTCCCAAATTTTAATTTTTTTGCAAAGTCACTGCAAAAGCTGGACATGTCTGAAATGCACTCGTTGGCCAATTGATGTCCATTGTCCTGTCCTCAATTTTTAAGCAAAAAGAGCCCTTTGGGTGTCTCAGTGTGATGTGCCAAGCCCAGTTGGTGGGCAATGCCCAGCAGCAGCACTGCAATATCCACCCCAGCAGAGATTGTGTTTCCCTGGGAGCTGATGGGCACAGCCATCACATCCCTGCAGCTCTGCAGCCAGCCTGAGCCAGGAACTGAAAATGGGGCTGGAATGCCCAAATAAAAGGTCTCCAACATCACCTCTGGGGGTTTGGGAGGGTAGAGTTTCTGGACTTTAGTTTTTAATGCTACACTATTAAAAGGGAGCATTAAGTGTACTCCAAAGAAACCCCAAAGTTTTTAGTGAGTTTTTGATACCTCTGGGGTACTTTATTCCTGATCAGATGGAAATTCATGAGATAATCAGATGGAAGCTCATAAAAAGACAAGTTAGACACAAATTCCAGTTTCTTCCTAGCAGTTTTCCCCTTTTTATTGCCCCATAGCTCCTGAAGAGTTGGAGGAGCACTGGCAGTTCTTTTTAGGGCCTGGGGTATCTCAGGTTTCCCATTCTGGGTAACAGTTATAATCTTCATTATAGTTCATATATTCATATCTTCATATATTGCTGTTTCTGAAAGAAAGCACAGGAGAGCTCGATATGCAATGTGCCAACCCACTCTGAAAATGTGGAAATAGCAATTTTCTTCTGAAATTCTGATGGTAGAGGACAGACATTGAGTAACAGAGACAGATGGACAAGTAGAATGTGTAAAAGCTACAAGAGCAACTATTTTAAAAAGTTGACAGCTATAAATATAACACATTAAAAATTAATTTACAATGTTCAGCCTGTCTGTCCCACTTTTCTGTCTGGGACCTGTGTTAACATTATACACTTAGGACATTATATCATTATTCTTATTTTAATGCATTTCATGCCGATAGATTTAATATAAACAGAGGTGCTGACAGGAGCTTCACTTTAAACAGGTTTAAATGTGAATTTGACTTTATGATTCTCATCAGGGAAAAAGACTAAACAGTTTAAGTTGATTAAATTTTCTTAAAGCTGCAGCTAAATATAATGAAAGCCATTTGTGCATTTTTTTTGCAGGAAAATTGAGTGGCTCAGTGTTAGTGACTGACAGCTTGGTGCAATGAATTCTTTTCTTGTGAAACAGAGTCAAAACAGTTTCTATTTTTCAAAAACTTCTGCAAGGTAGTTTCAATTTTCTGATTTTCAGAGGAAGCATAGCTTGTCCATTTAAGAGTGGGCTTATTAGACCAAACTATATATGTCAAATTACTGAAAATACAGATAGCACCAGATATTCCTTAAATATTATGTTTTCTTGTGCTATGGACATCACAGTGATCAATTTTTTTCTTCCTTTTTTAAAATTGAATTTCTCCTTTTTAAATTTTATTTATGAAGTGTTGTGATTAAGTAAAGCCTAGAGCTCTGACTCAGCTTGAATACCTGTTTAAGCATGGACCAGATTCCAAGCATGGGCTATCACATGAACAAGGAGGTGATGTGAACTTAGAAATAAATAACAAGTCAGGCTCTGGCTAAAGCTGATATATGTTTGCTAGAAGTAACTTTTGCACAAGAAAAATGTCATGTTCCTGCTCTGAAACAAAGCCATTTAAACTATATTGAAGGGGAATACTGTATTCAAATATAGATTTTTTGGTAATCTTTTCCCTGGAGCAGGATCTGAGCTGCACTGGGGGTGTGCAGTTGCGTTTTGGATGTCATTGCCAATCACAGTGTGAGGACATCCTTGTTCACAGGTAACTTTGGGACCAAAAACCAGAGGTATTGGCCCAGGGGTGAACACCTGGGAAGGGGAAGAGCCCCCTGAGCATCCCAAGGGATCCCAGGCTGCACCCACACACAAATCAGCCCTTTGCAAGTGGAACTCGAGGAAAGCTTCGGCTTTATTTTTGGGCAGAAAGTGATTCATGCTCTTCCTGCTCTTGCAAATTACAGAAATATGCCTTCTCAAAAACTCAATCCTTTTTGACATGTTCTTAGGAATTATTTAATATTCTTGGCTCCAGTGTGGTATTTCATAGGACAGGAACTGGGAGATAAATGCTCTGTGTCTTTGCACGGGTTTGTTTTTGAAGTCGCCTGAAAAATCAGATTAGACATCACAGCCTGTGTCACTTTTCAGTGCACTCTGTTAAACTTGCAACATCTTGCTGCAAGTTTGTTTGACATCTTTTGCCCCACTGGTGTTAAAAGTCATGCAAGTCCACAGATGTTAACTTTGGAAAATAATTTTCCATAATAAATCAGTGTAAATTATGTTCCTGGTTAGCGATAATGAGGATAACTGGTCAGCTCAAATACTTGGCCACTGGTTCCCTGTGCCTTCATGAGAAATCACATCCCTGCTCTGTGCCTCAGTTTCTCTTCACCTCTCCATCTACTGATCCACCTCACCTTGTGTTTGGAGCAAATTTAGAGACTTAGAGAAAGAAGAACAAAACTGCTTTGCTTAAAGTGTATATTACCAGTTAAAATTACTTTTTCCTACAGTTAGTCTTATGTAGAAAATTAGGGAAAATCTCAAGCCTGGTGTGTTGAACTTGTTTCTGTTGGTGTCCAAGAGTCTGCATTTAGGTGGACATTGAAAAATCTTTCAGGTGTGTTTTCAAATTTTCTTGTGATCCACCAACCTGCATTCCAACTATCACACTGAGCAACAGAATCTCAGCTGCTTTTTCACCAGCTCAAAAGCTTATTATTAGCTCTGTCATTCTCTAATTTTTAAGGCATATTTTTGGCACCAGTTCCTTCACTTCTTGGCCATTTTTTCTGAGCATAAAATAAGACCACAGCAGCTTCCACACTTGCCAGGCCTGGAATAGGAAGTATCCTTAGGGATAACTGTCTCAGTATTTGGAAACATATCCCTCTGGTGTCACTGGATTGCAAGTTTCCAAGGATATCTTTGGACAGTCCCACTATTAGATTTATTCAGAAAGTCAGAGGGGTCAGTGAGTGCATGGGAAAGAGGATCAGCAGGAGCAGTAAAGGCAACCATATGTAAGGATTCACTGCAGTGAGAGATTCCAGCCCCATGAAACGACCCCGGGACCAAGGCTTGGCCTCTTGCCTTGCAGCTTTGCCAGGTATTCTAAGTTACAAATCTTTGTGATCCCACTCTGTCAGAACTCAGTGCATCCCTCTGGGTGTCCAGAATTGCCCAGGACCCTGCTGGGGGGCTCAGAGACCCTGGCATGCTGCCCAGAACACCTGGGGATTTGATTTTGACCCTTGGAGAAGGTTGTCAGCTTTGTATGAGGATGTGAAAGCCACAGAAGTTTGAATGGTGTAATAACAAAATGATCACAGGGTGAAAATGTAGATTTTAGGATTTTTGGTATGGGGGTTATGGGGACAAGATGGTGGAATCAGGGCATGTCTAGTCCTTCTTTCTTCTTCTTGTTCTCCATTTTCTGCTGTGATGTTGGCACTTTGGGATTGGTTTAGAGTAGAAGTGCACTGTCTAACACAGGTGATGGGTATTGGGAATTAAGTGTAAATATGTTCTATGTAGTTTGCAGTATAAAAGGACAACACCACCTCGGGGGTGGTCAGAGTGCCTGTGGCTGCCCTGCTGAGCAGATCTGGGCTGGGCAGAAAGAAAATTTTATAAATAAGAATTAATAAACCACCTCAAGACCAAAAAATGAAGAGTCCAGACTCGTTCTTCAGCTGCACAGGCTGAAGCAGAGACATCCTGCACATCTCAGGGCAGCAATCAACAACCAAAACCCGAGATCACCCTGCACCCAATTCCAGCCCATCCTGCCTGTCTGAGCTCTGTTGGGGTGGCTGGAAGGACGATGCCCCTGGCAGCACCCCGAGCTGTCCCTGTCTCAGCCGGGCACTCCAGGCACCTGTGGGCAGGAGCAGCTCTGCCTGAGCTGACCCTGGCTCAGAGGCACCAGCACAGGACAAGAATGATGTGATTCTGTTGGAGAAGACGTGGATTTAATATTGTTTAATAACGGTGTTCATTTCTACATTAGCTTATAACCAGAGACAGCGTGAAAAATCTGGCAGGGGAACCTCAGTGGTAAATGGATTTTGTCTTGCATAAAATGGCCATCTCTGTGTCAGCTATCAAAGCTGTGAAAGCATGCTTGGAGCCACCCCAAATATAACATTGCTATTAACTTCCTCTTCACTTAGCCATAATTGCCTCATGAACTGGAATGTGCAACTCCAACCGGCTTCCTTGGAGGACAGAAATCTCCTCTTCTTGCCATGCAGAATAAAATAATGTGTAGGAAATAAAAGAAATCTTTTTCATTATAAGGAAATTCTTCTTTCTGTGAAGATTTTTCTTGTGGAAAGTAATAGATGCAGGATTAAAAAAGAGAAAGCAAAAATGACTTGCAACAAGACATTAACATATTTGCTTGAATCCAATCCACCCACTCATTTGTAAAACATGCAGTTAACCAGATCTGAAACAAAGGGCAATAAAGATAAACAGCTGGACATGGAAGAATTAGCAATACAATTGGTCATGAATACTTCTTTCCCCTGTTTGCAAAGTTATTGTGAAAGAGAAAAAGAGAATCATTCCAAGTGGCTCTTTAAGGTGTATTTTTAAAATGCATTCACAGGAATATGTAATTCAGAAATGTGTTGGGCTGCGTGTTTCTATCTGCAATGCTTTCTCTGACAGCAAAGACCACTCAGACTGCTTTGGGATGTGGAACCTTTCTCTACAGATTTAATTTTTTTCCAATTTTCTTCTTTTGAATTATTTCTAGGTCTTAATGCATTTTAAAAACCTATACCCCGACCCCCCATTTCTCATAAAGAAAGTTGTCTCAGTGTGTAGACACAGAGCATTCCTTAATCCAGCAGTGAATGCTGCACAGGTATGCAGCTACAATCACATTGACAGCAAAAGTGTTAAAAACAATAGAACAGAACTTCAAGACCTTTCATTACTACACATCCACGAGTCCATGAAATTATTCCAGCAGATGTGGGGCAGAAGCAATGAAAGCAATTCAATAAAAATGTTCAAGTTTGTGCCTAAAGTGGCATCAGAGGCACAGCTTGTCACAAACTGCAGGCAGGAAACCTTATGGAAACAACAAGCTGGTACACAGACATGTGACAGCAGAAACTCCAGGGTTTATTTTATAAGCATTCACTTAAGCACTGCACAACAGAAATGTAACACTTCCCTGTTGCTATTCTCACATTTCATAACAGTGCACAGAGAATTCCATTCTGATGTTCTGAGAATTTATGTGATGTCTGCATTGAAGGGAGTCTGAAATGCTCTGCTCTGCTGGGGTCAGGGAAATCATCACTTCCATGTTTGTTGGGCTCCAACAACCTTTTTGAACAGGATCCCATGCTGATGCTGGTGCTGTTTAGGGGCTGGACCAGGAAATATGTTCTTACTTCTTGGCTTCAGAAAACTGGGAAAGCTTGTGCACTTCAGGATCTGTTTTTTCCCACCAGCAGCCTTTGGTATGAGGTTTTCTTATATATTTTAAAAGTGGAAAAAAAATTATTTTGCAATCCTTTCCTATTGACTTAATGAAGCCCATGCACACCTGAACTTCTCCATCTGCATGGGGTATGGTGAACATTACAGGTTTTTTCTCCATCCCACAGGTCTGATGTCAATGCAGGATTTCCAGAGAGCACTTTAGACTTTTTTCTTCTCCATAGGCCTCCCATGCCTCTTTATAGTGCAAGCAATCAAAAGTTTAAATTTTCAAAATGTGGCTATCCCTGATCAGATAGACTGAGCATTGCTGTCTACCAAGCCCTCTTAAAAGTTCTCCCTTTTGTAAAGATCATTTTCCAAACAAACTGCTTGGATTCCAATTATGAGCTTGGATTCAACCAAGCACAGCTGGCTGCTCTGTGACAGTGACATCTTCCTGGACCACACTTCTCAGCAATGTTGGGAGCCAGGGATTAAAGTCACTTTCCACCCCCACAGACAACCACAAGTGACCTGAAGACCTAAAGTATCTTCACAAGTGGGATTTATCCTACACAAATTATTTTCTTTCTCCAACTCCCATGGATAGGGTGGCTATTGAAACGAGGGTCATGTATGTTCAATCAAATTCAATCCTCACTGAGGTTACTTTCAATAATTATAAAAATCTAACTTTTTATAGCAGAATTTATTGTAACAATTATAAAAAAATTAAGCATATCTGTCATGAGCTACGTTTGATACAACCAAATTATTGTTTGCTAATTCAGCTGAGCAAATGGAGGACATAAGCAGCCTTTTCATCCTCTGCTTCTCTGTCTTGTGAACTGTGCAGTCCAGAATTCCACCCCAAAATAAACACATAGCAGCAATTCACTAAATGTGTAAACAGCTCCTAAGCTGTGTGTGCTTATTTAGTCACAGGAGCACTTCTGTAGAGGATTTATGTGCATACATAAGGCTTAATTCAGAGAAAGAGGGTCTTTTATGCTTATATTGAATTGCCAGAGTGAAATCCCATGATTATTAGAAGTGGAAATGCAGGTTCTAGGCCATTGGAAATATAAGTTTGTGATATTCCAGTATGTGGAAATATCCCCTTGTTCTTCTGTGTGACTGATGTAAATACTACTTCAGCAATTATAATAATATTGGCTGCCTCAGTAAAGAACTGTATAGGCTAAATTCATTAAATAATTACAAGTTTCATGTCTGTAAAAGCTGACATAAAAATCTCCTAGAAGAGTAGAGATGTGTATTTTCATTGGTTTGTTTCTTCTAGGATGTTTTATGACCATGCACAAAGCTTACCTGAACCATGGAAGGGGATGATCAGAAAATCTGGATATTGTCAACCACAGTGAGTGAAAAACTTCCCCAGGTGGAAGTGGAAGTGCAATTCAGCCTGTTTGAATGCACCTGAGAGATCCAGTGCAATACCACAGGCTTCTTTGAGGGTCAATCCTTCCCCAGAACCACAGCTTGCAGAGCTGAAGTGTCCCTGCCTGTTCCACCAAAGAACACATCCAATTGCTTTTCCCCAGCAGCCTCACTCAGCCTTTGATGAGCAGCAGACACTTGTTCAACACTACCATTAAAGAGCTTCCAGCACAACATCTTATGCCTGTATAAGCAAACAATTTGTCAAGCAGGAAAGAATAATTTTGGTTCTCTGCCATCTGCCCGTTTGAAGGCCTGTCCCACTTGCAGCACAAAGTGCTTCATTCTGCACTTAACAGGGCAGGAGAGGTTGCTGCCAGAATTGCTATCTCAATTGCCTCGTTATTTGTTTTTATTGCAATAGTTCTGCAGTGAGGTTTTGCAGCTTTACACTCCCCAGAAAAAAATAAAAATACAGGCTGTCACAAAAAAAAAAAAAAGGAGGCCCGAGAAATCTGAGCAGACTGAGGCAAAGCTGTTCTCATTTGCATGTTTTTGGTTTGAAAATCTGTGTTTCTTTCATCTGCTATGAAATACCAGAGGGGAGGGATGTGTGGAGCATCAGTCAATCAGGTGTTCAGACAGAAGTGAGGCTGAGGCAGAGACAGGCTTTGCTGAAATCAATAGGAGATCTCTCATTTGTTACAAGAAATGCTGATTATTTTTAGGAGCAGAGCATTCATGATTCATTGCTCATAATGATTATGAGTAAAGTATTCCCTGGTCCTGGTCCCAGAGGCCTTACAGCTAAAGTGTGAAAGAAACATCAGCAGAGTAGTTAGAACTGGCAGACATGAGAGAGATGCTGTGGCTCTGTGTGGTGTGAAATTTACCCATAAAACACATTTCAGCACCTCATGGGCAGATGGGGCAGTGTGGGGAACTGAGCAGACCCAGCTCTGGCATTTCACAGAATGTTCCTGGTAAGGAATTAAGCAGGAGCACATCTCAGGTTCCAAGAATTTCTTGGAGTCAGAATGGGATGAGCCCTTTAGTAACCTGGTGCTTTTGCAGGGCTTGAGCTAAGGTGTTACTGATCAGATAAATGTTCTTTAAAAAACCTCAGGATGGTGTTATTGGAGATAATACACTTGATCAAATACTCTTGTAAGGTCCCATAACAACTATCCATTTTGAACATTTCTACAGAATTATGAATGGTTGGCTTTCTAATAGGGAATTGGTTTCCAATACCCACTGTATTTCCTAACTGGTTATGGAGAAATAGATATATAGATATAAATATAGATAGATATAGATATAGATATAGATATAGATATAGATATATTAGATATAGATATAGATATATAGATATAGATATATTAGATATGGATATAGAAACACATATAGATATATAGATATAGATATAGATATATAGATAGATATAGATCTAGATCTAGATAGATATAGATAGATATATATTATATAGATCTAGATCTAGATAGATAGATAGATAGATAGATATAAATAGATAGATACAGATAGATGTATGCCCTTTTTCCATACTTTTTTTCAGATTTTTTTCTGACCTCTGGGTATATTCAGCTGTTTTTTAGGCAGAAGATACAATATTAAGTTTATGATTAATCAATAAAAGGGTTTCTGCCTTTTTGAAGTGTATGTAAATTGACAATCAGCATGACTCTGTTCGGTGTGGTTCTCATTTTAAAAAGAAAAATATACTGTTGGCTGCCATAAAAAAAAAAAAAAACAAAGCCTTAAATAAAGAAAAAAATTAAAAAATAATATTTAATACAGGAATGTGGAAGATATTTGCATCTTTCTTTGTGGCTACACCTAATAATAAATAGATTTTCAGAGCTGTTAGAAAGATGCTGCTGTAATGTGTGCTAGAACTACCAAGGTCCATTTCCCAGGGCTGGGCAGGATCATTCCTCAGTCAGAGCTGCTGCTCTCTGTGCTCCCCATTTTATGTTGTACACCAGACTCGATTTTCAGAGCACATTGGAAAAGGCTCCATCCTCTCACAAGGCAGGCTGATGGAGTTGTCCTAATTAGGACTTTCATACCCAGCAGGGCTTGGCCCCCTGTCCACCCCCTGGAGAAGGTTTGCAGCCCCTGCACTGAGGAATTCAGAGAGTGTCTATTGGCAAACAGCTTTCTTCATCTTTTTTCCTCTCCTTGACTACAAATACCATGTAAAAACCACTCATCTGACTTTTTTCAGAGAGTGATACACATCAGGTGCTCCCTCTCCTGAAACACTTTCCTCCTAGAACTGCTCAGTGATTGTTCTCCTGTTCTCCTCTGCTCCCCTTTCCAATCTCTTCCTTTTCCACTGCCCTTCTTTCTCCCAAATCCTCTTCAGAAAGCAAAAGGCAGGGAGTGATGACTGAACCACACATTTTAGCAAATGGCTGAGCCCTTCCTTGGCACTCAGCTCATGGAAGAGACTGAAAGGACCTCCCTGACTGTGAAATGAGACAAAGGAGAGACCCCTGGAGTTCATTGAGCAAGAGCTTGTCCAGAGTGGGAATTAAAGGAAGCACAGTCATGGTTCCTGGGGACTGGAGCTGTGTGGATCCAGCTTTTGTCATCTTGAGCCATTCCTGCACTGCACAGGCAGCAGTGTTGTCCCTTTGGAATGCTTTGTGGCTAGGATCCTGCTAAGCTACTGCAGAAATAATGATATAAATGCCATTTCTCAGCTGGGTGTGCCTCAGGTAGGTGCACTTCAAATGAAACTGTGTGGGATCCCTCATTGCACAGCACCTCAGCACCCCTTGTCACCTGGACGTGTCCCTGCATCACATTTCAGTGCAGCTGGGAAGTGACAGTGCTGAAATTAAAGCTCATTTTGGCATTGGCCCAGATGGAAGCATTACCCAAAAAGAGTTTCTGTGTGTTTGCAGCATCCCTGGGCACTGGTGAGGGGATCACTACTTGTTGCACATTGGCTTTCTGGAGCAAAGAGCCAAACTTCAACTCTGCCTGCCAAACTCAGGGAATCTGGATTGGAAGCGAAGCTGCAGCACATACATTAATAATTTTCTTCAGTAACTTGTTTATCCATTTCCATTCTGCCACTGCTGGGTCAGAATTTTTGGCAGGAAAGTACAATATTTGGCAAAGTTCCCCCATCCTGTGTGCAATGCATTGGTGTTGTATATAGCACACATGCAGCAGTCTGTGCAAACACCTGAAACTGGGTCACCATTAAGTGATTTGGTGCTTTTGGTAGCAGCAGTGAGCACAGTGAGCCCATTTCCAAAGCTCGGTGTCCAGCAGTTTTCCAGTGAAATAATCACAATTTCCCTGCCGGCCTGTGAGCTCAGCCACTGCTCTGTGCAGCACCAAGGGCTGGAGCCATCCCTGTGCCTCCATTCCAGGCAAGGAGCTCCAGTAAATCCAGGTTTATTCATTTCCATTCTGCCACTGCTGGGTCAGAATTTTTTGGCAGGAAAATACAATATTTGGCAAAGCTCCCCCATCCTGTGTGCAATGCATTGGTGTTGCATATAGCACATGTGGAGCAGTCTGTGCAACCACCTGAAACTGGATCAGCATGAAGTGATTTGGTGCTTTTGGTAGCAGCAGTGTGCACAGTGAGCCCCATTCTCAAAGCTCAGTGTGAAGTAATTGCCAGTGTAATAATCACAACAATTTCCCTGCCTCCCTGTGAGCTCAGCCACTGCTCTGTGCAGCACAAAGGGCTGGAACCATCCCTGTGCCTCCACTCCAGGCTAGGAGCTCCAGCAAATCCAGTTTGCACAGGCAGATTTTGAATTGTGTCCTTCTGCCTTTCTCCAAGAGATGATTCTGCCAGTCTCTGAAAGGTGGTGTTAAGTTTCATCAGTGCCTCTTGCTTCACAGCAGATTTTCCGTGGGAGCTCCCCTGGTTTGAATTTGTTCATTGTCACCACCCTGACACCCCTGGTGGTGTTTGCTGAAGGGAATTTGCAATTCCTCATTAGCCAAGGTGCCCTGCTCATTTCATCTTAATTTCAATTTAGGTTTTCTGATAGGGGTATTATAGTTTTCAGTGTGCTCTGAATGTTCACATGCTGCAGGGCTGCAGCAAAGGCTGAAATTCACAGATTTTACTTCGATGAAAGTCCCATTGAGAAGGAACATGAATATTATTATTTTTCTAGAGTCACATTTCTCAGTATTTCTACTATTTTTTCTTTTTAACACAGAGCCCATTCGTAGTGCCCTGTGGCCATATTTATGATATGAGGCAGAACAAGTAGATTTGGTTGTGTATTTTGTAACTGAAGCTAGACTGCTTTCTACCTTGTTTCTTATGGAGTAACAGAATGTCTAATTTGACTAATTTAATTTCAACCATTAAAAAAGCAAATGTGGGGAAAATGCAGTAATTGACAAAACATAAATTATGTTTTCCCTTAAGCCAAAGTGTCACAATGTAAAAAAAAAAAGTTATTCTTTGATTAGAGATTTCAGGATTAGGTTTCTCTCTTTTTTCTTCTGTATTTGTATTTTGGTAACTTTTTGTTTTTATAAATTTTTAGGAAAATGTTTAAACAAATATATTAAAAATCTTACTCCACAAACACTAACAAAAATTGTGTTTCCTTAGACATAAAATAGGAGACTTATTAACAATGGTTTTGGGTTTTTAAATTTTCTACAAAGTTTATTAGCCAGGCAGCTATTTCTGATCAAGATACAGCCAAACTAGAAAAGAAAATCCATTATAAATCCTGTCATTTGCAGAGAAAAAACAAGTAGAAAATAAAGGAAAGCTTGTTTAGAGAAGAAAATTTCCTTTGTTTTTATTCTCTACTGACTCTACCGCCTGTCTGTTTTTAAACAATTAACAGCAAGTACCAAACCTCCCTCTTCACAATCAAAATATTCCTGTCTAAACCAAACATGTGAGACTACTGGTATGAAGCCTTCAGTTCTTTAGGCATAATCAACAAACAAGAAATATTTACCTTTTGGCCTGGAGTAGGAGATACAGAACTGTGGCAATGAGTTCCTCACAGCTTTCCCAAGAAATCTTTGCATTTTACCATTTTGCGTTTTACCCTTGAATATTTGCATTTTGCATTTTACTCTTGAATATTTGCATTTTATGCCTCTTTTTCAGCCTGATGTAGCTGTGGGTGTGAGGAAGGAGGTTTGAAGCCTGTGTACTCTATATGTTCAATGTACAAGAGGAGAGAGCAAGGAATTTTGAGATGCAAGTGCTTAAGTGCCCCCTTTTTTTCAGTCTCTGCTTTCTTCCAAATTAAAAGAATTCCAAGGACACACAGAGCTGTGATCTGCCCTTGCTGCTCCTTCTGCCCTGCTCCTCTGCCAGGGGCTGTTTTTTCTGGATATGGAAAGCTCCAATAATGAACAAATATACAGAGCAGCAGCAGCAGCACGAGAAAAGTCAGAGGCTGCAACTTCTGTTTCACTTCAGGGTGCAGCAGAAAACTCTGAGTTCAGTTTTCAGGCAGCCTGAGAGCTGGGTTGAGTTTCATTTAAGCAGATGGCCCTTCTGAATAAATGCTTCTTGCTCTGCCTGGAAGGATGAGTTACAGGTACATTAAATACTCAGGGGTTTGCAGATTTTTATTTTTGTAAAAAAGACTAAGGTGGGCAGAGGAGGAAAGGCTTAGAGAGAAACCATTGTTATCAAGAGAAAGAGGGTCTTTTATGCTTATATTGAATTGTCAAAGTGAAATCCCATGATTATTAGAAGTGGAAATGCAGGTTCTAGGCCATTTGAAATATCAGTTTGTGATATTCCAGTATGTGGAAACATCCCCTTGTTCTTCTGTGTGACTGATGTAAATACTACTTCAGCAATTATAATAATATTGGCTGCCTCAGTAAAGAACTGAATAGGCTAAATTCATTAAATAATTACAAGTTTCATCATGTGTGTGATGAAGAGTGATCTTTTCCTGCTGTGGTTTGTGGGGATGAATGTCCCTCCTGCCTGGAGCAGGGCACACCTCCAGGGTCAGGGCATAACCACAGCAAGCTTTCCTGAAGATCATTTGAATTATATATTCTATATCATTATATTGCACTACTATAAATTATATACTTTATATTATATATTCTATATCATTATATTGCACTACTATGTCTTTGCTATTGCAAAATAATTTAAAAGGTTGCATGTATAAACTAAAATTCATTCTTTGCCTATGAAACTCATCTATAGAAACATAAAAACGTAAGCCAAAGATACATATGCACACTTAACTTTTCTAATATGAATTTTATACTCTCTGTGTGTATCAGTTACACCCAAGTCATATTCCTGCTCCTCAGTTCAGTCACTGCAGTGCTGTAGCCATGTAAACCATGCCACACAAACCCCTGCTGAGGGGTTTTCTTCTGCACCTCTTAGGTCTGTTCTCTAGCTGAGTTATAACTGAGTTCTTGCTAATGTTCATCATTTTGGCTGATTTTTATAATCTGTTGTGTTGGCAACTGATTAAATCCTGCAGAGCTTCGTTAGCCCAGTGGTGCCTTCTGGACTGCACAATCATATTCCAAAATTTGCACTAAGTCTGAGGACTCACCTTTTTGATATTTTCCAACAGTTTATGAGCAGGAGCACTCCAAAGAGTTGCAATTTGTTCTGTCCAATGCCTGTGGTGTTTCCCTGGGTTGTATTTCCATTCAGTTACAGACACTCTTGGTGACATGCAATGTTTGCCTGGCGTCCCTCTCCATCCCTGTGCAGAAACTGGAATCACTTCAGAAATTCTAACACAGCTCCTGTGAAAGAACTGCTCCTTCTGTGGGTGCTCCAAGTGTCTGCCACTTGGGCAAGGTCTGCTTTTATCTATAGCTCACGGTGCACTAAACTCAGAAAACGCTTTGTGTTGGAAAAAATCGGGAAAGCAATTCTTAAAAGTAATATATCAAATTGAGCTACAGCTTGAAAATGAAACTTTTCAAAAAAAGAAACTTAAAATCTTCGCTCACTGCAACGAAATGTAATGATTTGACAGTAAACTGATATTATTGTAATGTTTTTTAATCTGACCCACTTCCACAAGAAGCCATTCTCCCAGCAGAACCCTCTGCCATGGAGATAATTTGGAGAAGATTTGAGAGAATGATGCAAGATCAGCTGCGTTTGCGCAACTCATCGCTGCTTTCACTTGAAACCTCTCGGCAAGACTCAAGTTACTGTTTGGAAAGTTACTCAGCTCTTTCCTTTTCAAACTTTGAAGCATATTAATATGCTGGGAATACTAAAAAAAAAAGCTGAAGATGATAATAGATATTGAATTAGAGTGTTATTTGTATCAAATGGAAGATTTCAGGCTAGGACACCAGTTGAGAATTCTGAGTTGACAAGTAAAAAAATTCTTTTTCTACACATAAAAATAAGAATTTACAGTGCCCACTTTATATTCTTGCTATTTAATTTGTTCTATTAAAACCGTTCTTCTGAATCCTTTCTTAAGTTTCTGGAACTAAAATGTTAGCAGTTCATTTAAACATCATGAGACGCCGCCTAGAAAATTATTATAATTTTAGTGTTTAAAAATGTGCATATCAGAGAAATAATTCTGAGAAAGAACCTGAAAAAGTATTGTTTGGAAAAATAAAATTAATTTTCAGCATAACAAGTATTTTCTTTTTCAAAATGCTAGTTTTGCTGTTGAATTTGTTCCCACACGCTACTATATTAAATTTTGTTCTACTTAAAGCAAAAGCTATCCACTTGTTTTCCATTAGAGATATTGTACAGAAAAATATGAAGTAAATTAAATCACCCCTTTCTGCTCTTTTTCTTTAACACTGTTCAGTAAGTCATTTTAAAATCAATATAATCCTGAAACTTAACAGACTTTTTTCAAAACGGTATGCTTAAAATACATTTTCTTACCATATACAGTAGTTGAAATGATTCAGTTACACTTAAAATATTTCCAAAGGCTCCCACAGAATTCCTCGTGAAGTATTATTCAGATCTGTCAGCATTATAAATTGGCTTCATAAAATGCCACTAACTAAAACTGAAAGCACCAGGATTACATTGCACTTGTTCTCTCCACAAATGAAAAATTGGTTAAATAAGAGTGTGTCAGAAAAACAAAAATAATTCCCTCCCACACGTGCAATTAACAATTTCATTTTATAGCAGCGGCGGTGGCTGCGCGAGCTGAGGCAGCGGGGTTGGTGCTCATGGAAATGCAGCAATGTCTGGGGCAAATGTTAACTAGAAATGGACAGCATTTTAAATCTGTTTTGCCACTCAGATGAATGTAATCCACAGAGCTCTGACAAAGCCAGGCCTTGCAGACCTTACAGATTCAGCCCAGAGTTCGAGCAGTCAGGTTAAATTTCCTGACCCACTTCTTCTGCTCTGATTGTGACCATTGCTCAGAAAAAAAAAAACAGAGAAAGGGAAAAAATACACCCACACACAGGCCTCCAAAAGGATTGTCATGGAAGTATATTTCTTTAGTGCAAATTCTTATTCAACCTGCTAAAAAAGAATTGCCAGGAGGAAAAATCTTGAACCAAGTCTTCAAGGTTTGGTTTTATTATTAACAATTTAAAAGGTGGTCTTGGGAATGAAAACCACCTTCACTAACAGGACTGAATCTTGTTTGCAGTGAAATTGATGTGAGAGTTTTCAGTTTGCTTTGGGTTTGGGTTTTTTTCCTCATAGCACAGAAAGTTTTCCTCATAGCTAACACATCTCAAGTGTTCAGAGCAGAAAGTTGTGGGAATCCAGCAGGATGGGAAGTGAGGGTGAGCAGGGGAGCTGTGAGTG
Organism: Setophaga petechia; assembly: GCA_024362935.1. Lineage (NCBI taxonomy): Eukaryota > Metazoa > Chordata > Aves > Passeriformes > Parulidae > Setophaga > Setophaga petechia. The sequence continues at coordinate 20,705,551 of JANCRA010000018.1, forward strand.
CCACCAGAACAGCCCCACGCTGCCTCCACAGCTCCCCAGAGTCACTTCACCACTGAAATTATGCCGTGGAACCTTCTTTTGTGGGGTTCTGCAGGACACTTCCCCAGCCCAAACAGAAAAAAGAACCTGTCTGGTATTTTTCTGGCAAGCCCCCAGCTAGTCTTACTTGAAACTTCCTTATTTCTTCACCTGATGGTTTTTAAATACATGTAACGCACGTATGCAATAACTTTATTTTGAACATTTGCTGTGAGATTAAAATAAGATTTTAATTTCTGGTACGCTCTTGATGTTCAAAAAGTGTAGGATGGAGAGTGTTATTAGCTATCTGCTGGTTGACAAGGGGGCAGGATTAGGTTTCTTTAAGGGAATTACACTTTTGATGACCCCGCTACATATAAAACATGTTAGCTAATGGGGGTGCAGAGGGGGCAGATTTAAGTGTTTGATCAGGAAATCCTGCATGAGCATATTGGATGGAAATTTGATTAGTAACCTTAGTGACAAGGGGATCAGATCCACTCTCGACATACAATCAGATCTGGCAGTACAAGCTTTTTTGTCTCTTTGAAGGAAGGGAACATTTGTACAGAATCAAGGCAGCGTATTGGATAATTTAAAAAGCTGTTACATATTGAAACCTGGAAAATCACCTTTTTTGTTTTATTTTGGAAATATGCTTGCAGTTATCCTGGTGTGTTTTTTCTTACCCAGAAAAAAAAAAAAAAAACCACCAAAACCAAAAGAGAAGAAAGATTAAGGCTTTTCAGATTTACTAGAAATATTTCTAGAAAATAGGCTTTTTAAAAAGTACTTGTATTTTACCTCAGTGTTGTAAAAAATGCTGAAAAAGAATGAAAAAAACATTGTAATTCCCTAATATTTGTGTAGCAGTATCATGATGGTCTTACACTGGTTGTAAGCATTATATCTGTTAGGCAAGCTGATTTAGTTTTGAAATCCAGTTTATTTTTTAGATGACTAAAGCATGCCATCGAGTTTTTAACAACGTGTTAAAAATAAATATTTCTGTGTTTTGATAGGAAAGCTCTTTTCTTTGTGCTTGACTTTTGAAGGAGCTTGGAGTGGCTGCAGGAATCAGGCAGGCTGCCTTTTCCTCAGTGAGGAGTGGAAATTGAGGATGAGGATGTGCTGGGTGAGGAGTGGAAATTGAGGATGAGGATGTGCTGGGTGAAGAGTGGAAATTGAGGATGAGGATGTGCTGGGTGAGGAGTGGAAATTGAGGATGAAGATGTGCTGGGTGAGGAGTGGAAATTGAGGATTAGGATGTGCTGGGTGAGGAGTGGAAATTGAGGATTAGGATGTGCTGGGTGAGGAGTGGAAATTGAGGATGAAGATGTGCTGGGTGAGGAGTGGAAATTGAGGATTAGGATGTGCTGGGTGAGGAGTGGAAATTGGGGATGAGGGTGTGCTGGGTGAGGAGTGGAAATTGGGGATGAAGATGTGCTGGATAAGGAGTGGAAATTGAGGATTAGGATGTGCTGGGTGAGGAGTGGAAATTGAGGATGAGGATGTGCTGGGTGAGGAGTGGAAATTGGGGATGAGGATGTGCTGGGTGAAGAGTGGAAATTGAGGATGAGGATGTGCTGACCACCAACCAAGCATCTGGACACAGGGTTTGTTTTAGGAAGGAGCAAGGCAAGCCCCAGACCTGCTGTTCTGCTCCTTGTGTATGAAGGAGCCAGGAGCAGGAAGCAGCTCAGGGAGTGCCTGTGGGCTCCTCTCTGTGCCTGTGACCCTCTGAGTGTCCCCTGGCCCATGGCAGGGACAGCCAGGTCTGCCATATGTGGGGTAGGAAATTTGCTGATCCTGCCCCACCATAAAGAGGAGAGCCCAGGGCTCAGATGCTGCCTCTGCTGCTGACCTTAAACCAATAATTTCCTGTCCCTTTGCTCCCTCTTCTGCTGGCCTGCTCTGGTTTGGGTTCCAGTTATGGAGGGTGGGATGAGGGTTTGGGGCATCACCCAGAAATCAGCACAACTTTTGGGATGAGGGTTTGGGACATCACCCACAGATCAGCACAGCCTTTGGGATGAGGGTTCAGGGCATCACTCACAAATCAGCACAGCTTTTGGGATTAGGGTTTGGGGCACCACTCACAAATCAGCACAGCCTTTGGGATGAGGGTTTGGGGCATCACCCACACATCAGCACAGCCTTTGGGATGAGGGTTTGGGGCATCACCCACACATCAGCACAGCCTTTGGGATGAGGGTTTGGGCATCACCCACAGATCAGCACAGCCTTTGGGATTAGGGTTTGGGGCATCACTCACAAATCAGCACAGCCTTTGGGATGAGGGTTTGGGACATCACCCACACATCAGCACAGCCTTTGGGATGAGGGTTTGGGACATCACCCACAGATCAGCACAGCCTTTGGGATGAGGGTTTGGGGCATTCCCCACAAATCAGCACAGCCTTTGGGATAAGGGTTCAGGTCATCCCCACAAATCAGCACAGCTTTTAGCATCAGTGGCTGTCAGGCTGTGCTGTAGGGTCAGGGTGCTACTGCTTTACAAATAAGATTTCACAGGAAATCCTGGCACCACAGCCAGGCAGGTTGTTCCTGTGCTTTAAATTGGGTGTAGACTTCAGTTCTCATTTACTTGGGATTTTCATCTTTTCGAGGACAATTGTATGGAAATTCAGGACATGAAATCAGCCTTTGAGTTCAAAAAGGAAAAGCACGTCAGATTTTCCAGCGTGCTGTGGAAAAAAATACTCAGAGTATCCTTTTTATATAAAGTCCACTGCTAGAAGTAATTAAGTAATAACATCTGATGACACAAGGACTGTCATCTGTTTAAACTCAAAGAACTGGAGAGCTCAGGGAGCCTGGCTATCAGATAACAGGAATGCTGTGTGGTTCAGCTCCATTCTGGAGGTGGGTGAGAATTAACAAAGAAAACCCAAATTGTTAAAAACCTGTGCATTCAGGAAATACAGACAACAGGCTTGGGAAGAGTTGTGAGCATCCCCTGGCATTGCTGCTGTGATGGAGGGGAGATGTCTCTGCCCTTCCACACACACCAAGTCAGCCCTGCTCTCTGAACCAGGCACATGCACAGCCTTGGGACACGCTGGAGAATTTGCAACTTATTTTCAAGAAGTACTGAAATGAGTATTAGCCTTTTCCAGTGAGCTTGATGACATTATTTATTTTATACAACAGTCTCATGAGAACAGCCAATAGTTTCATTGTAATTAATTCATCTAATATTTCAAAAATAATACACCCAGCAGTTTCAGGCTCCTGCCATTAAGAGACAGTAAATGTTTAAGCTTGGCTTTTTTCATTTTACTACTTGATGTCAAAATACTTATAATTGTTTTCTCCTTATAGCTAATATTAATTTTTTTTTCTTTTTAATACCATGGTCCTAATTGCAGGGAGTTATAAAGGAATGACAAAATATAGTGGAAAAAAAGGTTCTGATTGGATTATAAAGGCTAACAACTAACCAGCAAAGTGGAACTTTTTTTTAACACCATCCAATGATGTCACCAGTTTGAGGTTTCTCTGGGACTTTATTAAAATGTTTGTGACAGAGCCAATGTAAACCATCCTAAATCTAACACAGAGCTGAAAGGGCTGATTTTAGGGAATGCAAAGATATGGATCATTGGGTCTGTCGAAGCGGCATCTTGAGCCAATTATTGGTGTCATCTTGAGCCAATTTAATCAATCCAAGGGGGACTCCAAGGGGGTGGGGGTGCAGGGTTGCAAGTGTTGGTCAAACATTCTGGCAAAAAGGGATTTGTTGTAACAGCAACCAATCTCTGGTGTGTTGACTTGCTTCCTCCAGCCCTGGGTTTGTGCACGCTGTAAATAACTGATCAATCAGCTCAGCTGCTCTCAGGGCTTTAATTGCAGGCTAAATTTGTAGAAGATGTGGTTGTATGTACACAAATGGGAGCTTGAATTTATTTAAGACACTTCCCAGAGCGGAGGTAATTCAGCGTAAAAGAGCCTGAAATCTCATACGGTGTTACTTTCAAAATAGCAAAAGTGTACACATAGATTTCTAAAGGGTAACACCTACTGACATTATCTAAGCCTGATCATGCACGCAAGTAAGCCTGAGAGTTGTAATTCCTGAGACAGAAACTACTCACACAGTACTCAGTGGAGGAAAGGTAACTTACAACACAGTAAATAACATTCTCTGCTGCAACAGAGAATGGAAGAGAGAAGTGCTCTTAAAGCTGAATAAAGTGTTTTTGTTTTATCCTGCCAGACCCACAGCAGCAGTTTTGAGTCAGAAAATCTCCGTGAAAAAATATTTAATTTAAATTCTACTCAAAGAACCTTTTAAAGAATTTTGTTTGTTTCCTTTTTCTGCTTTAATAAATAATGGTATGGTTAAGAGAGGTTTTTATGAGTTAAAATGCCACAAACTCTCCCTCCTTCAGTAAAACAAAATGAATCCTCCTAGTCACTGGGAATTTTTCACTTCAGTGAGCATTTGCAAGTCAGAGTACCACACATATTCCCCTGTTGTAACCACACATGCAGTTGTAATTTATAATGTGCTTGTGCTTGAATATAATTGAAATCTTGGCTCAAAAATGCTCCCTAGTAGTTCTGCAATTTGCACCTCTCATTATTTTAAAGGTAGAGAGATGGTTAATCTCTGTTCAATAAGAACTGAGAGAATGGAATATAAATAGATATAGGTGACAGTAAGAACAAACAGTAGAAACAGCAGACAAATCCTTGCATACTGGGATAAAAATACATTTCTTACATGGGATTAAAGTAGTATGTGTATTTTAAGTATGTCTCATAAAGATTATCTATCTATCAAACTAAATCAGCGAGAAGAGGGATATTTGGTTTGGACAAGACGTCTTGGAAAAGCAATTTCTGTGTTTTGGAACTGTTAACACTGCAGCAAGTTGTGTCACACTGCAGCACAGACTGAATGCGCTGAGGTGGAATGTGAGATGAGCTGATAAAATAAAAGCTAACATTTAAAGAAGTACACACTCAGCTCTACCGTGGGGCTGTTCAGACAAATGCCATTTGCTTTAACATATCCCAAAAAAGAGCACTCAGGGCAGTGTCCAAACCCAGCCTCTGCTCCCTTGCTGCTGCATGCACGTGTGGGAACAGCAGTGGGAGTGAAAATAGCAGTGAGCAAGGGCAGGATGCTCGTGGTGTGTCCACTGAGCTCTGCCCCTCTGCCCAGGGCATGTTCCTCTCCAGAATAAAGGATGGAGGTGTTCACATGGGAAAGGCTGATCTGGGGGTGTTCTGGGGGTGTTCCAGCCCCTCTGCAGCAGGATCTGCCTCTGACAGCAGCGCAAACACTGGGACAGCAGAGCAGTAACTGAGGCAAAATACAGGGAATCCATTGAACACTTCAGTCGTTTGAGATTGGGTCTTTCAAACATCTTGGTTTGTTTGACAGAGAATTAGTTCTGTATTTCACCAGCAGGAAAATGTTGGTTATAAATTTAAGATGCAAGGTATGTCAGTTTACAAGAATCACATAGAAATTCCTACTCTTCAATGCATTCATGCATTCACAGCTCAAAAATATTATTAGTGTTTAATTTGTCAGTAAAAGAACATCTTTCTTATATTTATAAATAGTATTGTACTTTTTATCACTCCTACCCAGTGTAGCTTTTCATTTGAGAGTGACATATTTGTGATGGTTCAACTTCAGCTATAATCTGCAGGCTCTAGGTCTGTAATTTATTATTTGCTCTATAAGATCAGGTCCAGAGTTTAAACGTCCCTAGCTGAAAGTTTATACCAGTCAGGACAGAAAATTATTCTCTATGCCTAGGTTGAAGTACATTACTTCTTTATTGAATTAATTATGATAAGGATCATAACTTTAAACTAGGGGTGAGGTGCTGGCTTTCTACTAGGATTGCTTGAAGCAATTTTCATCTGAACATTTTTGTAGAGTCATTGAGTCTGGCAGGTCTGAACTTTATGAGAGAGTAACTTTCTCCCCAACTTAAAAGAGGTTGGACATTTATCCAGGCAAAGGTTTACCATATCCCATGTCTGCAGCCAGAAAAATTTGCACTGCATACTGAACAAATAACTACAGAACCAAATTAAACACATCTTATGAGCTTTTAAAATAAAAGCAATGCTGGCCCTTTCCCTGAGGGATCCATCAGGGCACCAAATTAATATGACAGATTTACTTATTTTTCTGTTTGTTTGAAGTAGAAGTCTGAAATGATTTTTGGTCAAGGAGGAATTAGTCTACTAAATATGTATACATGAGTCTACTGAACTATGCATATTCAGTGACAAATTTTCTGTCTCTATCAGATTGGAAAAAGTTGGGCTTCAAAAGTAGGTAAAGATGTTAATCCTACAATGACTGCTCCCCTCCAATTGGATTTAAAAGCCCAGGAACAAGGGAAGGAAATTACAAATCTTTGAAAACTTAAAAAGCAGCTAAGGAAGAAGAAAAACATTCAGTTTGAGAAAAGCAGGTTCCAATAACTGTTCTGTTGTCCTGAGCCACAGAGAGTTTGTGCAAGACTATAAACAAGAGATCCTCTGGGGAATCTATGGTTTAAGTGATTTGCCTAGAATTACTTAAGAATTCTGTGGCTCAGATTGGATTAGGAATGACTTTTTTGGGTGAGAGGTGGTTATTTTTTCATCCATTTTGTGTTTTATTACCTACATTACATCTACTTCTTCAGAGACAAGAGGCTCCCATCTAACACCCTCAGTTATGTAAGTGCTTAAAACCAGTTAACAGTTACTTAGTCTAACACTTTTAAATTGCAGAGCTCTTTCTATTACACAAAGACTAAATCTCAATTGAATTTTTCTTGGTGTTATTTTATAATAGAAAAGATTTGTCTTTAAAATCTTCAGAATTTTCCAAATATTTTTGTCCCTCTTTTATGCCACTGACTCCAAAAACAGGAATAATGTCCAAGATATCTTCTTTTTTCATATTTATCTTGCTGTTTTTTCCAATTTCTATCCTGGACAGTTAGAGTAGGAGAGACAGTAATCTGTAGCAAAACCCTTCTAACCATTTTCTAAATTTCTGACTATGGAAAGAGGAGAGATTTGCAGCCTTTATAGCTTTACTTTCACATACATTTTTGTTTCAGTTCTGTTATCTGTTAGTCCTACACCCATTTTGACATTATAAATTGTATTCAAATAATCTTGAGATTACATTATAATACATTATAAATTGTATTAAAATAATCTTGAGATTACATTATAATACATTATAAATTGTATTAGAACAATCATGAGAGCTGGGGCACTGAAGTAGCAAATACAGATACAATTTTAACTTATAAACATCATTAAAAGCCTTGTCCTGCCATGGGAGCAGAGGGAAAGGAGGATGTGCTTATTTAGTAAAGAGGGAGAGGAGAAGCTTGGGCTGGAACTCAATGGACAATTGCCAGCCAAGCAAGGAAATAATGACCAAAAAAGAGAAATTTTACTGGTCTGATAAGGTCATGCAGGTTTGGTCATTCCAGCTCAAAAATGTGTAGCAGGCTCAGAAAAGGTGTGGAATAGTGCCACAAGGATTACCAAAGGCATAAAAGGGGCAAAACAGAGTAGAATTCTCTCCTGAAAGAGATAATCTGTGGACAGACATTAGAGATGACAGAAGTTCATAGAAAAATCATAATAATACCAAGTAAATGCTATGAATGAGGAGAGTTAGGAATGTGTATTCATTGTTTCCCCCAAAATCACACTTATATGCTGCCAGGTGATTTTGGCAATAGATTTAAGACAAAAAATGGTCCCCTTTTTCATGAAGTTAATAACTGTACAATAGAATTTGTAACCATCAGATGTTCAGGAGTAAAACAGACTCTCAAAATGGCACTATAAATGTTTGAGGAGGGTAATCATGAGTGGCATCTAATCAAAGTGCTGACTTCAGCCCTGGGAGCTATTTATCCACTGATTTCTGGGTGCTGGGAAGTTTCACTGGGATCACAGCCTCAGCTTCTGCCTTGTGCTGGCAGCTCTGCATGGCTGGGCTAAAGGGAGCCTTGTCCTGGGTGGACAGGTCCTTGTCCCTGTGCCACCACTGGAGTGGGCACTGCCATGATCCCTTCCTCATCCACCTCTGCTTTATGAGTTCTGCTGTGTTTGGCCTCCAATGGATCTGTAAGAGATTGAATTTATGCTGCACCTTGCTCCTCTTGGCAGTACACCATGCAAGAAGGCTGAAAATATAAAATTTTCTTCCTTTCTTTTTTTTTGTCCTGTGCTTTGCCTATGGAATTGATGAAAAATCAAATTCAATCTACTGATTTCAAATGCTGCAAGAGGCTGCTGTGCTCATTTAGTTTCCTCTAGTCCTCATTTAGTTTCAACCTCTAGTTGAAATTCAGGCTTAAGGGTGCATCCTGTTTGCATCTGCAAATGGCTCTACCCATATGTACAACTCCACTGACATCAATAAGATTACTTATGTGAGTCAAGCAACCCTATAATGTAAATATTTGCTGAATTTGGATTAAAACTGGAAGGGAATGTAAGCATAGGTGGTAAATCCTACTAAGATAAAGGATAGCACCCACAATGACTGAGGTTAAGAGTTAATTCAGGTGCCTGTCTCCCCTTGCTCCCTGGTAGAGATTTACTGAGTTCTAAACAGCTTTATAAAGTGGAAAGATCTTCAACTACACATCTACAAAATTTATTGAAAATTAGTAAGCACACTGTTTTGTTTGGTCGTTGACTTTTGTTACAAAAAATCAGCTCCTGGGTTTGGGGCATGGAAAACCCAGCCTTGGATGTCCCTGGCTGCAGCACCACATCCAGTGCAGATAATATAATAATTTTATATTATATAACAACATATAACATTATATTATTATATAATGTTATATGTTGTTATATAATATAAAATTATTATATGCAGATAACAACATGAGCAGGATTCAGAATGCTCCTGGGAGTGCCCACTCAGTGCTGGGTTTGTGCTGAGCAGCCCTTCAGCCCAGTGTGTGACTGTGCTCACAGGGGTCTGAGGATGAGGGAAGGGATGAGGATCTGACCCCATGTGTCAGAAGGCTTGATTTATTATTTCATGATATATATTATATTAAAACTATACTAAAAGAATAGAAGAAAGGATTTCATCAGAAGGCTGGCTAAGAATAGAAAAAGAAAGAATGATAACAAAAGCTTGTGTGTTGGACAGACTCTGAGCCAGCTGACTGTGATTGGCCATTAATTAGAAACAACCACATGAGACCAATCCCAGATGCACCTGTTGCATTCCACAGCAGCAGATAATCATTGTTTACATTTTGTTCCTGAGGCCTCTCAGCTTCTCAGGAGAAAATATCCTAAGGAAAGAGCTGTGGTCACTGACACTGATAGATGGAGCAGTGTTTGTGTGCCTCTGGGGCAATGTCTCACCCACTGGCACTGCAGTCCTTCACTCCAAAGAAGCTGCTTTGCTTTCCTCCTTTCCCCTCAGTAGCACACCCTCTGCTGCTGCTGAGGAGCATTTCTGAATTTATGTAATTTCTGGATTTCTTCAGTCTTCTTTCCCACTGCCAGTCATTGCCTTCCTTTGAGATGGTTGCTGCAATGCTGTTGACATGTTTGGGTTAGCTTTTGTTAGCTCTGTATTCTGTCTCTGTTCTTAAAATATTTTGAATTTTGTTTGGGAGATACTGTATCAGAGCTGGCTGCTTCCACAAACTCCATTCTTGAACAGTGTGAATTTCATTATTTGGCAAATGTTCGTTTCTGGATTTTCTTATATCTCTTTCCAAAAGTTTTGCCTTGAATTTCAATAATTATCAGATCTTTTGTCAAGGACTCATCCCTTTGCCATAATTGGCTTCTTAATTTAAGATTAACAAACTCTTTTATCGCCATCTTTTCCTGTTTTTCTTTGTTTTCCTTTCTAGCCCTCAGCTCAGGTCCTCTCATGCTTCTTTAATGCAATTACCTAATGGCCAGCTCTCTGCCCTTGATTGGTGCTGCAGCTCCTGCTATCAGGAGCACAGATCAGCTCTGCCTGTTCTCCCTGGGGCTGGGAGCACATCTGGGAGCACATCTGGGAGCACATCTGGGCTCTGCCTGTGCCCAGGGCTCAGAGCTGTGTCCCCAAGTCCTGCCCAGACCGAGCCAGCTTCCAGCCCTGCTCCTGGGCCCTCCCAAACCTTTGCATTCCATGGGAGTGGTCTAAAAACGTTTGTGCCCTTTGATCCTTCAAGGCTTTTTTTTTCTGTGAAATATTTTGATACTTGAGGTGATTTTTCTGAGAGCCTGAGGAAGCAAATCAGTTTGATTCAGTATTATTACTGAATACAATGATAAAAGCATTGTAGTCAGTAATAACTGTGATATTGATAGGTAAGATGTTGTTGTGGTATCAAATATTTCCCACAAAAGGGAATTCCAGCTCTCCTTTTCCATGCCCCAGTGATGGTACCAAATATTCCCCACAAAAAGGAATTCCAGCTCTCCTTTTCCATGCCACATTGGTGGTACCAAATATTCCCTACAAAAGGGAATTCCAGCTCTCTCCTTTTCCCTGCCCCAGTGGTGGTACCAAATATTCCCCACAAAAGGCAATTCCAGCTCTCTCCTTTCCCTGCCCCATTGGTGGTACCAAATATTCCCCACAAAAGGCAATTCCAGCTCTCTCCTTTCCCTGCCCGTGGTGGTACCAAATATTCCCTACAAAAGGCAATTCCAGCTCTCCTTTTCCCTGCTCCATTGGTGGTACCAAATATTCCCCACAAAAGGCAATTCCAGCTCTCTCCTTTTCCCTGCCCCATTGGTGGTACCAAATATTCTCCACAAAAGGGAATTCCAGCTCTCCTTTTCCATGCCACATTGGTGGTACCAAATATTTCCCACAAAAGGGAATTGCAGCCCTCTCCTTTTCCCTGCCCCAGTGGTGGTACCAAATATTTCCCACAAAAAGGAATTCCAGCTCTCCTTTTCCATGCCACATTAGTGGTACCAAATATTCCCCACAAAAGGCAATTCCAGCTCTCTCCTTTTCCCTGCCCCAGTGATGATATCAAATATTCCCCACAAAAGGGAATTCCAACTCTTTCCTTTTCCCTACCCCATTGGTGGTACCAAATATTCCCTACAAAAGGGAATTCCAGCTCTCTCCTTTCCCTGCCCATGGTGGTACCAAATATTCCCCAGGAAAGGCAATTCCAGCTCTCTCCTTTCCCTGCCCGTGGTGGTACCAAATATTCCCTACAAAAGAGAATTCCAGCTCTCTCCCAGTGATGCACTGAGCAGATGGACAGAGCCCAGCCCTTCCCCTACTGCTGAGCCCCCTGGTTTGTGGGTGACTTTTTCCCCCTCTATAATAATGAATTGATTTATAATAAAGGAGAATTTTCATTTCTGTTTTAGAAAAAATCCTTCCCATTGCGCCAAAATATAATTTTTTTTTTACTGAGTCAGCTGCAATGCTGCCTCAGACAGATGTGGAGCTCAGTCCTGATGTGCAAGACCCTTCAAACCCCCTGAATTTTGCAAGTGTAATTACTTTGTTATCTTTACCCAACAAATAGACCAAACGCTGCTTGAGAAGACTTTTAGCATTTTGCATTAACAATTTTGACAAAACTGCTGCATATGTATTTGTCTCTGATAATAATTCTGGGGTTTCTGCATGCATTTAGCCTTTCTCTTTTCATTCTGGAGTACTTAATTTTTTAATTCTGATGCACCATAGTTAACTTTGCCAATAGGGGTTTGCTCCTAGCACCACCTTATATTTTGTACAGAATGCAGAAAGCCAAATTCTTCCCTTAACACACTTGCTTGTCTCTATAGTGTACTAATACTGCATTATTGATGTTTATAAGACTGTTTTTCAGTTTTGGAAGCTATCACTGCACTTCTCTTTAATTTTGCTCTGCTTTTTTCACTCTGTTGTAAATTAATGCAGAGTTTAGAAGTGACAGAAACCTACTGTAACTCATCCCTAAGTCCCAGTGCACTGGGCATGCCAGCAGTGATGGAAAACAGCCCTCCTACCTTTTTGTTTAGGAAAATCACCAGCCATTAATGTTTGTAAATTCATGGGAAAAACCAAAAGAGGGCTAAAAATTTCTTTGGGTGCACGTCTTGTACTTAAAAACCTGAAACTTCAAATTATCTGGAAGCATTAAAACATTTACGCCTGTTATCTCCGGTGACTTTCCAAAATGCTGAGCTGACAGACAGACAGACAGACAGACAGACAGACAGACTCTCCTTGGTGGTTCTCTGCACCAGTTCTGGGATCAATACCTGCAGCTCTAAACTTAACATGGTCTGCTCAGCCCAAATGCCAATAGACTGGAGCCTTTGAATACCATTTTCTTTTCTTTTTCTCCTTTTTTTTTTTTTTTTTTTGCACTCTGTTATGGGAAAAATAAGATTAACTATCAGTGACACTGAAGTACAAATTAAATCAACTTTCCTAATCTGCTGTGAGTTTCACTGAGAATGGCAAAGCCTGGTGGGAAAGCACTTGTGATTTCCCAGCAATGAGAATCCCAGGCACACTATCACAATTACCAGGAGATCCTGCTCAAGGACACTGCAAAGGGATCCTACATGTTTACACTTCTTATTAAAAACAGCCAAGAGAACGAGTTTGAAATTTATCTTGCACACTAAGGACAAGCCTCAACAATGTCAGCATGTTCTCACATTGTGAAAAACAACAAAAAAAAAAATAGAGAGAAAACCAATATGAAGTTTAAGTACAGAAGGTATTTGAGCTTGCATGTTCACATCAAACCCTCCTTGGCACCCCTGTGTGACTCGATGGCAGTGATTAATGCACAATTCTCTTGTGCCAGCAAGGTTTGGGCAGATGGAGAAGGCAGCAGTCCTTCAAATATGCTCTCAGGGCAGGTTTGTTTCAGCACTGAACTGCCTGCTCCATCCTAAACACCTGCTGAGGTGCTCTGCTGTGGGGAAGGATGAAAGTTTGACAAGAAAGTCTCACAGATATGTGTGCTCAGCAGAAAGATTTATAAATGTAGAATCTGAAGAAGGAATAGAAATGAAAGCAAGTTTTGATATAGAAGAAAAGAATTGCTGAGCCAGTCTCACTGGATAACCAAGGAGGAAAGTTAGAAAGAGTTTTTATGACTTAGAGCAAAGGATAAACCCACCCCAAACAAGAAGATGTTTTTACCAAGTGAGAAGAGAACACAGGCAAACAAGGCAGCAAATGGTGCAAGTAGAAAAAAGGTCTCAGAATTTTCCACTGCAAGAAAACTGAGAAACAACTTCTAGATTAAACTATAATTATTGAAAGGGCACACCAAACATGGAAACACATCTTAGATCAGCGTTTCAATGTTTAAAAGTTTCAAAGTTTACTTACTGTATGTGTTTAGAAGGTTAAAATTAACTAACTTTTAGTGACTGGAGAATAGCAACATGAATGTGGTAATTACAGTAGTTATGATAGGCTAGAGATAATAGTTAAGGTATAGATTGGTTCTACTGTATGAAGATGCTCTGCAAAGAAAAGTCTATAATGCATTGTAACCAAAAGAAAAGTCTAGAATGCATTGTAACCAAAAGTAAGGGTCTCCAGGCCTGCCTGCAGCTGGAGCTGACTGCTGTGGGCACAGCTCTGTCACCCACCACCCTGGCCTGCTGTAACCTCTTGGATACAATAAACTGCCTTTTGTATACAATAAACTGCATTTTGTATACAATAAACTGCATTTTGGAGAGCTGCCTGGAGTCCCACATCTCTCATTCAGGCTCTCACACTCTGCTGCAGCCAAGCAGGGAGCAAATCCCTCTGGAGGAATCAGGGAGTGCTGAGCTCTGCTGTGCATTGATGGCACAGCCACCCTGCAGTGCCAGCCCAGCCTCTGCTCTCCAGGCAGGACCTGGGGCTCTGACATTCCTGATGGCAAAGCAGAGCATTGCTGGCAGTGCCCAGATGTCTGTAGCTGCTCTGAAGCAGAGATTTGCAATATTTGAATGGTGGGTATCAGTGAGAAACAGAAGCTGGAAGGTCCAGGCTGAGGCTCTCCTACAAGAGCAGCTGATCTTATGAAATATTTTTTACTAACACAGTTCTGAGTGTCATGAGAAATGCACTAGTTGGGTTTAAAGCTAAAAAAGGAAGTGATTTTTAAGATCCAAGTAAAATCTGTTCAGGGCCAGGTATTCCTAGGGAGCTGAGGAGAAACAGTGTTTGCTGTTTGTGGTACCCACTGCAGGGAGGAGGGCTGAGCAAGCTCTCTCTAAATTCAGGGTTCCACTGGAGCCTGACAGTGAACAAAAGTGTCTGGACAGACTCTGTGCCCTGCACTGAAGGCCAGACTCTGATGACACTCTAATTAAAACTTTGCTTCATCAAGTGTGCTAAAACTGACCCTCCTTCAGCAGAGCTGAGCCCAAGGAGTGTGGTGGTGAATCAGAGAAAAATAACATTTCTGTCTCAGGTTTCTGTTTCATTTAAAGAGGAGCAGCCCTTTGGGGGGACACAGAAATAAAGGCAGGGTAAAAGGCTCAGAACTCCTCGTGCTGCTCTCAGTGGCAGAGAAGGAAAACCACCCTCGTGTTTGGATTTTCAGGGCTGAGCAAGCTCTCTCTAAATTCAGGGTTCCACTGGAGCCTGACAGTGAACAAAAGTGTCTGGACAGACTCTGTGCCCTGCACTGAAGGCCAAACGCTGATGACACTCTAATTAAAACTTTGTTTCATCAAGTGTGCTAGAACTGACCTTCCTACAGCAGAGCTGAGCCCAAGGAGTGTGGTGGTGAATCAGAGAAAAATAACATTTCTGTCTCAGGTTTCTGTTTCATTTAAAGAGGAGCAGCCCTTTGTGGGGACACAGAAATAAAGGCAGGGTAAAAGGCTCAGAACCCCTCGTGCTGCTCTCAGTGGCAGAGAAGGAAAGCCACCCTCGTGTTTGGATTTTCAGGGCTGAGCAAGCTCTCTCTAAATTCAGGGTTCCACTGGAGGCTAACAGTGAACAAAAGTGTCTGGACAGACTCTGTGCCCTGCACTGAAGGCCAAACTCTGATGACACTCTAATTAAAACTTTGCTTCATCAAGTGTGCTAGAACTGACCTTCCTTCAGCAGAGCTGAGCCCAAGGAGTGTGGGGGTGAATCAGAGAAAAATAACATTTCTGTCTCAGGTTTCTGTTTCATTTAAAGAGAAATATCCCTTTGAGAATACACAGAAATAAAGGCAGGGTAAAAGGCTCAGAACCCCTCGTGCTGCCCTCAGTGGCAGAGAAGGAAAGCCACCCTCATGTTTGGATTTTCTGTGTCAGTGCATGAAATGCTTCTGTGGCTGTGTCAGGACAGCCAGGATTAACTTCAGTGGGTACCTGAGAGTGGAACAGGCTCAGGGTTTTGCAGGAGTGCTGCAGTGACAGGAACAAGTGCCATAACCCCAAGCAGTGTTCTGAAGGCTGTACCCAGGAGCCAAGTTTACAGATTCTGCAAAGACATTAAAAAACCACCATAACTTCTAACATAAACACAATTAACTAACATAATATTTATGTAATTTTCATTTCACTCAATGCATATATCACACATGTATCAGAGTTTACTTTAAACAGTTGGCTTTGGGATACCATTATCATTCTTATCAAGAATTAAATTTTCTGGAGCCAATAACTTCCTTGCTCAGCACAAATACATCTCTGAGCCCAGCACCTGCTCCAGAGGGTTTCAGGATCTGTTCAGCCTCTTAGACTGAAGAGTTGGTGGGTACAAGCAGCTGCCTTCGAGGTTCAGGCAGACAGAAGTGAAATTTTTCTCACTGTGCTCCATCTCCAGTTGTTCCAGCAGGACAACAGAAATCTTTCACTGTGAAAGTGAGTAAGGATTGAGAAATGGGTGTAGAAATTTAATCTTAAATTAAGAAATCTTATTAAAACATTTTGAAATTAATTTTAAAATTTATTATTATTATATTATAATTATAATTACAATGTTCTATATTAGTATAATAATACAGAATATTATAAAATAAATTATAAAATATTAAATAATTATAATCTATCATAATTATAATTAAATATATAGTTATAATATTATCATTATATATTATAATTAAAATGAAAATAAAATATTATTATAATTATAATATATTATAATTTATTTAAAATTACTTAAGTTTAACTAAGAGTCAGAGTATTTAAGTAAGACTTCTAGCTGGAAGAACAGTGGGGCATCTTCCCCAGAAGATATTCCTTACTTGATAAACCTCTTTGAATTTAGTCCAAAACATAAGCAAAATTTTCATGGTGTAGAAACTAAAGCACAGACTTTACACAAATCAATCAATCTCATAAACAAACCACCAGTTAATAACCACAGTGGTTGGTTTACATACTAGCATGATGAGAAGAAATCTAAAATCCAAGTATATCACAAATTCCCTTTTCTCTTATAGCAGAGATGTCATTTCTTTCCTTTGCCTGTTTTCCATACCCTGCCAGGCAAAGTGGATATTTCATTGCATTATTATTGAAATAATTCTCTTTTTCTTCTCACACACTGCATGGTTATTGAGTGTCTCTGGATCCTGCTGTGTTTTGCCTTCATCAGAAAATGCCTGACTGCTGAGAAATGACAGAGAAAGAATGGAAGTCACTGGCAAAGCATAAAAAGGCAAACAAACATCCTGCCCAAAGTGCCCTTACATGGATCCAGAGCCCACTGTCCTGAAATAGCCCTGCACAGGAACCCAAAGCAGCCCTGATGCTCATTCCACCAAGAATGTCCCCACAGCAGTGGCACAGCAATGGCATTTCACTTCATTTCATTTCAGGCATGGTGAAATGCCAATTTCATTTCAGGAGAGGTGGATGGGGAGCCTGGGGCTGCTCTCAGGTGGTTGCAGGGCTGAGGCACAAAGCTGGCCAGGGGCTGGCACTCAGCTCTTGCAGCTGTTCACAAGCTCTCATCCATCTCCTTCCCTCCCACCTGCTGCCAGGGAATCCAGCATCCTTATTAAACATAAAACAGTACAGTTGGAGAAATTATTTTTTTAAAATTCTGGCATTCAGGAGTAGAGGAATGTCAGGATCAAGCCTGCCATGATGATTTTCACAGAATCACAGCATGGTTGGGCTTGGAAGGGACCTCTGGGGATCATCTGGCACAACCAGATTTATCTTTGGTATCTTTGTTCTTCTTCTGTATCTCCTGCAAGATCCCTGCTGAGCCAAAGGCACAGGGCATCAGTGGGGTTGCAATTCTCAAACTCTTGGCCCTGGTCTGAGCAGGCTCTGGCTCAGCTGCTCTGTGCATCCCTGGCTCCCTGATGGGATTCATCACTTGTGCACAATCTCATCCTCAACCTCATTCCATTGGCAGTTGCACAGCATTTAGAATTTGTGTGCATTACTCACAGGGATAATCTCCAGGAGTTACCTTAGGGGTTCATGAATCTGCTTTTGTGGTATCTCGTGTTTGTCAAAATTATCACAATAAATTAAGTACAGGAGCCTTGTGATACACTCAAATCAAACAAATAGTCCTGTCTAGTCCCAGAATTCCTAACACAGAGTAATGAAACAGCATCAATGTGGAAATTGTTATGGAAAAAAAGGAGAAAAATGGAAGCAACTTCTGTGGTTGTACTGATTCCCTTGTTTTCTGAGATGCTGCCAAATCATGTTTGAAGGTACTCAGAGCTTAAGAACAGTCTTTGGGAGCTTGGTGAAGTCTTAACATTTCTTTAGGTGACTAAGTATGGACATGAGCTCTTAAACAGAGGGTAAACATTCTCTCTTAGGGTGTATATCCACATTTTCCTCCCAGTCAAGAGTTTGGTGAAAGGCACGAAGGAAATTTGTACTTTGGTATTAATAATATCGAGAAGTGATGTAGAAAAAATCAGCGTACAAAGCCCATCTCATAGTGGAAGCTTTTCTGTTCTTTTCAAATAAAAATGGCTCAACTTATAGCAAGGCAATAAAGAACTATAATAGAACTAGAACTAGAACTAGAACTAGAACTAGAACTAGAACTAGAACTAGCTCAGAATATGTATATTCTGCAAGACCTTATTTACTCTCCATCAGAGTATTTAAAAGAGTTCTAACACAGGCACAATTAAATTGTCTTTGAATCTATTATGTTTGAACAGGTTAGCTTTGTTGCAGAATAATATTAGAGTCCTTTGTTCAGTGTGACTGGAAAAAAAAATACTTATTAAATGTATTGAAATGCTGCAAACAGGCAAGATCCCTCAGCTGTTGTTGGTTTTGGGTCTCTGACTAGAACTTTTGAGGATGCAAATCAGGAAATAAAACTTGGTGGCATCACTTGATGCTTGTGAGGCAAAACATAGAGATGAGTTTGATTTAGCAAACTGCTGCCTTCACAATCCTGCAGTTTATTAAGCCATGGATAACACTGACCTGGACTGCACACCTGCTGCAAGAGCTGTAGCTACAGCAAAAACCATCTGAAACTGTCCTCAGCTCCCTGAGTAAATGCTACCAGGCAATTTCAGGTTATTAAACTGATGTACCCAGTTTATGTAGACATAAAAACCATCTAGATCTGATTTCTGAATGTCTTTGGGTGTTGTGAAATGCATCTGTTTTAATTTACTTCTGTTTTCCTGCTCTTTCCACATTCAGCATGTCCTATCTGTGATGGCTCAATTTCTTATTACTACAGAAATAGCCAGACACCAGCAGAGGGTTTTCCAGCCTCCAGGCAGCATGTTTGGAATCAGAGAAATCACTGAGAAACAACATAGAGAATGAAGAGAAATATGAGGAATATCTATTTTTAGAAGCTCAAATATATTTGCATTTAATTACAGCGTGTTTCTATCTTGTGCAATGCATACACCCTGCAAACATGAAAAGGAACAAGCTGGAGCCCATTTAAATGTGGTCATCTGGTGAGAATCTTTCAGGCAACCCATTCTGCCATCATGATTACTTTCCACTCTCACATGCCATTTCATATTGGAGGAAGCAAAATAGTTCTGTGTGCTTGTGGTCTATCCAATATCAGTGTGTCACTGGGAAGTTAAAATCCCATTGGAGCCAGAAATGTAAATCTGCCAGACCTCCCAAGAGCACTGAAAGCTTCTTTTTCTCCCTCTGTGCTTTAAAGTGTGCACGAGATAACATCACATCTTTTGTATCTGAGAAATTGTTCTCTCTGCTCATTCCTAAAACTTGTCCCTTTTTCAGCTTCTTCTTCAAAGGAGGATTGCTTTTCTGAACCCTCCTGCTTCCTTTTGAGCTTTCCTTTCATGGTTAAATAAAAATTAAGGTGTGCAGATACAGAAATTTGGTAGGATCCTGACATTTTACCTGACAAGGTCCTGTCATTTTTTTAAAAAAACTGTTTTCAGCTAGTGACCTTTTAAATTCCATTTATTAGTGAGGAAATGAAAATGTCTGCAGGTTTGAGGCTTTACATTCTTTTAGTAAATATTATATGAATCTCATTTTACTTCAGTGATGTTATCCTGGTCAGCTTCATAGAGTTACATTAGGAAAGGCTGTGAAGGAGAAAACAAAGTGTGGCAATGAATTGATCACACCATAAATTCTGTTTTTATGCCTGGGGAACTGGGTCCAACCAAGCTAGCAGAGGATTCTGGTGCCTAAACTGGAGTCTGTGAGCAGAAAAAAGGGCAAAACTATCAAAGATCCCTGACTAGGAAAGAAGAGAAGTGAAGAATATCTGAAAGAAACACCAGGAACATGCTACAGTAAAATAATTTGGATCTTCACAGAAACTTCAGCATAGGAACTGCAGATTAGCAAAAGTCAGGTTCAGCACAGTCTGCAGGCAAACTTAGGGTTTTTGATCTTTTGCTGTGTATCTTTGGTTAAATAAAGGTGACTAAATAAGGAAGAAGTTATTTCCCTGTCATTTTTCTAATCCCAGTGTCCCTGCACAGTGTGCCAGGGACAGGGAGCTCAGCTGGCTGCAGAATAAATGACAACAGCCACAGAAGCTTCTTCTGGAGATGCTCTGGCCAGAGACTCCAGCTGCAGGCAGGCCTGGACACCCTTTGGTTTAGGTTACAATGCATTATTGACTTTTCTTTGCTGACATCTCAATACAGCAGAACCAATCTATATATTAACTTTTATCTAGCCTATCATAACTACTGTAATTACCATATTCATGTTACTGTTCTCCAATCACTAAAAGTCAGTACATTACAGTTTAAGCTAGAAGATGTTATTCAGTTTTCTTGCAGTGGAAAATTCTGAGACCTTTTTTCTACTTGCCACATTGGCAGGCTTGTTTGCCTGTGCTCTCTTTCTGCTTGGTAAAAACATCTTCTTGTTTGGGGTGGGCTTATCCTTTGTTCTAAGTCATAAAAACCCTTCTAACTAACACACTTTTTGCCTCCTTGGTTATCCAGTAAGACTGGCTCAGCAATTCTTTTCTTCTACATCAAAACTTGCTTCCAACTCTATTCCTTCATCAGACTCCACATTTAAAAATCTTTCTGCTAAGCACACATATCTGTGAGAATTTCTTGTCAAACTTTCATCCTTCCCAACAGTTCATGGCATTGATCCTTCCCTCCCCTCCCTAACAAAGCAGTGCAGACAAGACTAAAACCAGTTTATGGAATGGCTTTAGCTCCCAGCCCGGGGAAGGGGCTTGGGAGGGGTGTGAGCTGCACCTCCCCAAGGGCTGCAAATGCACTTTGGGTTTGAGTGCAGCTGCTCCCTGGCCCAGCATCTCAGCAGGCAAGGACAGGAGCTGCTGCAGCCTCTCCTTCTCCCTCTGCCCTGGAGGGCAAGGACCTGTGAGCCCAAATCAGAGCAGGCTGAGCCTGACCCCTCCCAGCAGCACAAGCTCTTGCCATGAGGGGATGGAGCACAGCAGGAGCACATCTGGCAATCTGGGATCTGCTGGTAGGAACAAAATGCCATTTTAACCATTGAAAACAGCAGGCTGCATCCAGCACAGCCCTGTCCCTGGGGACTGACCAGGACAGTCAAGAACAAAGGCAGGAGAGACCTTGCTGCAAGAGCTCAGTGCCCTTTCACAGGGATCCCAGCAAAGGAATGACTTTTTATTTATTTATTTATGTCTCCAGCTCAGCTTTGATGAGAGGTTCCTTGACTTTTCTGTAGAGGCTGTGTTTCCTGTCTGAGATAATATTGAAGATGAAGACTGGCTCCTTCTCCTGTTTCCTTCCTCCAGACCAAAAGGAGACCCTTCCAAAGTGTGCAGCCTTTCATCTGGAGGCAAACACAGCCCCCATTTGTAGCCCTTCTCTCTTCTACAATGATGAGAGTTGCTGCTTGCATGTAGCAGTTTTCTATCTCATTTAATCCTTTCTACCTCCTTACTTCACTTCTGTGACACCACAGAGGGATTGACTCCTATGCTGAGCTGCTGCTTGTGTATCATCATGGCACTGGGAGAGCCAATAAATCAGCCTGGCTTCACCAATCCCTGTTTTATTCAGAGTGGCAATCTTACAGCTCATTCAATTTCAAATCATAGGGATGACCAATTTTAGATACATGGGATCAAATGTGCGTTTGTTTATGTATTAAGTATTACTTTATTATGATATTATTTCTAATACTGCTAGTATTGATAATAACAGCAATGATATTGTTCATTCCCTGTGGATTTCAGACTGTAAGACACTGGAGAACTTTTCCACAAAGAGGCCAATGTGATGGATGTTGCAAATAGTGGGAAATTATAGTGAATACTTCAGAGAATGCTGGGATAAGCCTTTTTTTGGACATATTTTTGTGCTGACATGCTGTGAAATAAGACACATTCTCTCACAGTATGAAATCCACATGAGAGGCCTCATAGGCTGATGAATAATCATTATCATCATGTTTATTGGCCAAATATTAAGTTGATAACCTCGAAAGAAATAAGGACAGAGCAAAAGCCCCACTAATTCAATGGAGGTGGAGATCCCTTCCTCTTCTGCATCCTGACTAACATGGTGCTCCTTGGGCCACTGCTTTAAGACACATTTTTCCCTCCCTTGTGCCTTGTAATGTTCCTGTGTTGCTTCTTTTCTGGTGATTTCTTTCTTTGTTGAAGTTGTGAAAGCTGGAAATTTGTTTATATGGTTTAGTAACACTGTGAATTATACATGGCAAGTTATACCTTTGATGTCACTTGGTATATTATACTTTTTAAAATTGGTGCTCCTTCACCAGTGATCTTAGCAAAATTCACAGATGTTTTGGAAAAATGTTCTTTACTGTCTCTTCTGCCCTCTTTGGAGCTGTTCACACACATTAAAGACTTCATCCAACTCCATGCAGTGGGACATTTGCCACTGATCCTGCAGCACTTGGATCAGGCTCTTCCTTTGAAGGGAGAAGATGACAAATTCCTTATAAATAGAAGTTTTGAGCAGGTGAATAGCGCAGAAAAGATGAGTGGAAGAAGAGGATCGTGGTTTGGCTTTTTTTGGGGGTTTTTTTTGGGTTTGGGTTTTTGGTTTTTTGGGGTTTTTTGTTGTTGGTTTTTGTTGGTTTTTGTTTGGTTTGGTTTTGTTGTTTGTTTTTTGAGAAGTCACTGTCGGTTATTCTGTCTTCATTTAAGAAAACATTTTTACTTTGTGCCCCTGTTCATGAGAGTCTGGCCATGGAGTTCAGGTCCATGCAGCTGCCATTTCCATAAGAGCTAAAGGAAACAATCTTGTTTCCCTGGGAAATTCTCATCCCTTCCTCCTCAGTCCCAGTTTAGGGAAAACTGAGTAAATGTGTTGTTGCTGTTTGAGCAGCAGCTTCTGTTCAGATTCACTTTCTCACTGGAAAATGAAATTCCAAGGGTTCTGTTGCTTTCTGCAAACCTCCAGCTCATGCTCTGTTGTGCCACAGTTACCTTTTCCCAGTTATTATCTTCTACCTTCTAGAGCTGAATTGTGACAAATTCAGGGGCAGATCTTTAATCAGGCTGGGGAAAATTACCCCAGAAACTCCAGTTTGAAAATAATGCAGAATGGCTATGGGGCAACTTCTGCCACTTAATTCCTGGTGCTCATGGTGACAGGTAGGGCTGTCCATGCAAACCTGAGGGACTCTGGTGGAAATCAGAGCATGAAAAGTGAATTTTTTCCCTACTGCAATATACTCTTGATCCTTGCAGGACATTCTCAGTTGTTTTCTCTGTGCATGTGATATAGAAAATGGAAGCATGAAATGAAAATACTCTGTTTGGAAAAGCTGAAGATTCTGTTTGATAAACAGGACAAAAGTATTCATAAGACTTGAACATTCCCTTTTTGGGTCAATGCCTTGTCATTTTCTTCCCTTGGGCTAAAATCTCAGCATGTTTTTAGGCACCCAAGCCATGGCTTGAGCTCACAGATGAAGAATGAGAGGATGAATCTGACAGTCTGGCGTTCTGTCTCCTCTGCCCACCTGCCTTATCACACACGTGTGCCCCCTGCTTTTGTGTGCTGGTTCTCCCTGCAAAAGACCAACACACATCAGCTGTTTTGTTCCCTTCCAGTCTTCTACAGAAGACTGAGTTCAGTCCCTCAAAACCTGTTGAGGCTCAGATGCCTCCCCAAATTCCCATATTTGATAATGCCAGAGAAGCAAAAACAGTAGAATGCTCTTTGCCCTCATCCCTCCCTCCATCTGTTCCAAACTTCTGGCCATGGTCCTGTCCAGATTTGGACATCCAGAAAAGAGAGATGCAAAACTGAGTGAGTTACCAAGGGCTCTTTGTGCCCTGTGGATCCCTGGTGCAGGAGTGTGAGGAGGAGCAGGTTCAAACAAAGGGCAGGGCAGGGCAGGGCAGGGCTGTGTGCCCGTTCTCTGCACTGGGGGCTCCTCTCCCTTCTGTGGGAACACTGAGCCCTCCACTCCTGTGGGAACAGCAACTGGAAGAGACCCATACCTGAATCTTATTAATGCAGCAGCTGAAACTCATTCCTGCTATTTTATTCTTCCCATGGGACCCTGATTTCCAATCGCTTTTCCACAGAGCCCATGGCTTTAAGGACACTGTCTTGGTTTGGAAAGACAGGAGTCTGCTAAGGAAGGCAGGAGCCTCCCCTGAAATGGAGAATGTAAACCCTCCCCACCCCTCCCAATTGCTATAAATTTCAAATTAAGGGGCTCTCAGGAAAAAAAAATATGGGAGCAGGAAATAACAGTTCTTTAATGGGGAAGAAAAAAATGAAAGGATGAAATAAACAATGCAGTACACTGGAACAACACTGCCAGAGTCAGAACCCAACCTGACACCCTGTAGGTCAGGCTGTTGGTGGCAGTCCCATTGGAATTGTGGCTCAGCCCTCCTGCAGTGTCAGGGCTGGTTCTGCTGGAGCAGGGATCCTGTAGAGAAGGATGGATTCTCCCTCTGAAGATCCAGTGGAAGGAGAGACAGCTGCTGTTCCTCTGGGGAATCCCCTGGAGAAGCCGTGCTGGTGTCTCAGAACCTCTGGATTCTATCTGGGTAGCAATGCTTGGCTCCTCCCTCTGGGCTCACATCTCCCAATGGGATGCTGTAGTTCTTATCAGCCATGCAGTGACATTCAGTAGCTGTTATCAGCAATGTCCCCTCCCCAGGGAGGTGTGATTGTGGTCACTCAGAGAGAGAGATAAGGCAAACTGCCCACTTGACAAAGGTAATCTGCCATACAGATGACTTTGGAATACATCTTGCATTGCAATCTGGAACAGATACTTTGATGTCCAAGTCATTGTCACCAGGCTGGGACCTATCAGAGTCAGAGGGAATAATACTTGGAGCTCTTCCTTTGGTTTCTACCACTTCTACCTGCACCAGTTACACTTCTGACACTGACAATGGTCCTCTTGTCTTCTGGGGACAGTTAGTGAAACTGGCTTCTTCAGTTAGTAAAAAACACCTTGTTCAGCATGACTGGAAAAGAGCCTCAATATTTGACCTTTAGATAATTGGAAGGAAGTGGGGTAGAGAAAGAAAGAGGAGAGGAGAACTCTAAAGGACATTCAAAGTAAAGATCTCCTCTGAAGTCATTCTGTAGCCTAAAATCAGCAGTGAGAGCCCAAACTGGTGAGCACTGGCTTTTAAACTGGTGAGCACTGGATTTTAAATTGGTGAGCATTGGCCATGTGCTGGGTAGGGATGGAAGCTGTGCCCTGCTGGGCTGAGTCCCAGGAGCTGACTGTGGGGCTGTGCTGTCACTCCAGGCTTTGCAGGCTGCAGTGGGATGGCTTTATGATGAACGTTTTATCTGGATAAAATTCAATTGGTACTTACAGGATATAAATGAGTGCATAATATGAAGAGCACACAATTCAGGTAATTAAAGATTGGTACAGAACACTGGTTAGAAGTGTAAATTATTTTCAGTGGTGCCTTTTACTGAAATTAAACTGATCAATTTCCCAAAATCCACGGACACACACATATACACAAATCTGCTGTCATTTATGGATAATAAATCACTAACATTATAATACAAACAAATCATCTTACCCCTTTGGGCTTTATTTTCTTAGTCAGAAGCCTTTTGAGCCCTGCTCTGGAGCAGATGGGAGCAGCCTGTCAGTTGTGATCAGACCTGCTGCTCGCTGCACGGCACAAACTCAACCTGATGCCTCCTGCCCGGGAGAGCTGCTGGCAGGAAGTTCCAGCTGAGGTTCACAGTTCCAAAGTCCACAACCTTCTAATATTTTCAAGGTTTCATGTGTTTTACACAGGTCAGCACGTGGTCTGCTTCTCCTAAAAGTTCACCAATAGTTTAGAAACATGGCCAGCTCCAGGGTTGGGAGAGAGAGAAAAGTGCATTTGTGTAAAATGACTGTTGGTTTTGTGGCTTTTGTGGCTGAAAGATTTTAGCAAGATCTCACCAAAGCGTGCTTTACTGTCTCAGCCATGAGAAGTACACAGGGTTCCCTTTGAGTCAGTGAAACAGTTAATTTACATCAGGTGAGGATCTGACCTGAATTTGTTTCACCTCTGATGCAGCAGTTCTTGCTCTCACATATGGAATCCTATCACTGCTCTATCAAAGATGTCATTAAAAACCTGCCATAACAAATGTGCACTGTGCCCTACCGAGCTCTCCTGCTGACAAACTGCCTGAGGGGCAGAGTTTGATCTTCCCCTCAGCGTGGCTTGCCTCTGGTGCTGAAGGTTTTATCAAAGAGCTGGGGAGCAGCAGGCCCTGGTGGAGCAGGAGGGGCAGCCTGGAGCATGGGCTGCACCCAGCCTGCCTTCCCCATGCCCTGGCACAGCTATGTACAGCACGAACAGGACGGGACACTCTTGTCAGTGTCTGAGAGGTTTATTCACAAATCAGTCTCAGCACATTGTTACAACAATGGAGACAAGAGATGCAACCAGCTCACTGAATCAAGCAGAATGCCAAAGAGACGTAATGTTACAGCATATCATAAAGCCATTTCCATCTGTGTTTCAGCCAGTCACAAATAAACCACAAGCATATTGACAATACTTCTATCCAATCATTTAAAACACACGTAGCGTTAAAACAATCGCGGCCTACATTCAAACACAACAGCTTGTTCATAAGAAACAAGGCACAAGGCTCTATTCATTTTTAACCTTCTAAAGATATACATTAAGTAAACTTGTTACCACCTAAGGCAGCACCTAACATAGGCCTATTGTTCTATGTCTCACATCTACATTACTAATTTTTCTGCTGCTTTAGCATCTCATTGTCTTCGCTGTCACTGAGGCCTGTCTTTTTCCTAACTTTCTCAAAACCCTCTAATTTTAAGGATTCCCACATCCCCAGGCCAGCTGCTGCTGTAGCACCAGGCTGAGACAGGCAGAGCCAAACTCTGAGCACAGTTTGTTTTATGGCGATAGCAGCTCCTTTCTGCTGAGAGTGTGAGCACGGAGCCACCCCCAGCTGGTACTTCTGGGTGGTCCCCAAGGCTGATTTCAGCTAGCAGCCAGGGCAGTGAACCCGCATGGAAGTGTCAGAGACATGAGGAGCTCTGCTGAGCTCCTTATCACACTGGCCTCCAGGTCTGACCAGCTACACGCTGAGGAGGAGCAGAACAAGCCACCATTCCTGCCTAAAAACCCTCAGGCAAGGCTGCATATAAAAGAAAAGAATATGCAGGGCATTTCTTTGAGTAAATGAGTTCTAAGACACTGGAATGATGATCAAATGCTAATGAGCATCTTCATCTGCTTCTCAAATGTATTAATCTCCTACAAAATCATAGCTGATAAAAGCATGCTGGTCCTGGGTGGTGGCAGGCCAGAGGATGAGCTAAGGAATTGTTTATATGTATGAAACATCCAATTCATTTATTCAGTTCTTTTTTGTTTGTATTCCTACAAAAGTTTTCTCTATATCTCCTAATTTCAGCACTCAAAATAAATTCTTACATGACTATTATTCATATTATTCAATAAACAAATCTGAAACCAACCCAATCAGAATGCATATAAAACAACCCTTGATGTTAACATGCAGAACATCACAATTCCCAAATACTTTAACAAAACTGTAAGAAATTATTTTGCCTAAGGACTACATCCAGAGTCCCTAGAAATGGGGATATTTTTATGATATTTTTATTTTTTATTCACTAAGATTTACATTATGCCATAAGTGAGCCACAGATTTTATAAAACATAGTTATTCACTGCAGGCAGAAACTCTGCTTTCGTGGTGTGGAACAAATGTATTGTTTCAAAAGCACATGGAGGAAGATGGCTGCCTCTTTGTTTAGAAAATTTCCAAAGCTTTAAAGCAGGGGTGAAGTTGTCTGCTCATTCTACTTGTGAGTAAAATGGGCATATATGAGTAAAATGATTTGTGAACGTGAGCACTGCTTTAAATAGTTACAAGACCAAGTATTGTATTGGGAATAGATAAAGAGAATATTAAAGACAAAAGGTTTTCATTCAAAAAAGTATATAAAATCTGAAATTTTTAGCATTTCTCTTGCTGACATTGCTTCATAATAATTCAATTTGAAAATATGTTCTTTTCAAAAATACTACATTAATTTTAATAACTTTTTTTTTTTTCTCAGTGGGAGAACTTAAAATGTATCCAGAGTTCTTTCTGCACTAAAGGCTAAGATAGAAGGAAAAAAAAATCACCTGGGACTGTTAAAATTCAAAGACCTAAATGTATCTATGACATATCCCAGCTGCATACAAAATGCACTTAATCCTGTGCAGAGAACTTGGCATTCAAACCAGCAGCCCTAATAAACAGAGCCCCGTGTTTGCATTTGCTATTAGTGCCCTTCACTTCTGCCTGCTGGGGAAAGGTTTGTGTCCAGACAAAGCCTGGGCTGGGTGGAACAGCAGAGCACACTCTGTCACTGTTATCAGTGTCTTTCAATGTGGAACATATTTAACTTGACACAGGAGTAGAAAGAAAAGTGGAAATGGGACTTGTGAGCTGAAGGAGAAATGAGCTGAGCTCTGGGATATCTCTGAGGAGCAGGGAGGCACAGGAGAGGCAGTGGCACCTCCAGTACCCCAGATCATGGGGGAAAATCCCTTTGATTCAAGTGCACTGAGGCAAAGGCTGATTTTGGGAGGATCCTGCACTTAGCAGCCCCAAAACCAGAACCAGCAGAACTCCTGGCTGGCAGCAGAGAGAAAATCTCCCACTCCACGGCCAAAATCCTCTTTTCTCCTGAGACCCAGGGGGTCCTGCAGCTCCTCAGGGGCAGTTCTGCACTCAAACCAGAGCTACAAACAGTTCTGCACTCAAACCAGAGCTACAAACAGTTCTGCACTCAAACCAGAGCTACGAACAGTTCTGCACTCAAACCAGAACTACAAACAGTTCTGCACTCAAACCAGAACTACGAACAGTTCTACACTCAAACCAGAACTACAGTTCTGCACTCAAACCAGAACTACAGTTCTGCACTCAAACCAGAACTACAAACAGTTCTACACTCAAACCAGAACTACAAACAGTTCTGCACTCAAACCAGAACTACGAACAGTTCTGCACTCAAACCAGAGCTGGCTCCCAAATCTCAGCCTCAGTTTACAGCAAATCTCTGTATTTCAATTGTATCATCTCAGCCCAGTCAAGGCAATCTAAGTTTGTCCTGCCTGAAGAATGGCTTCAGCTCCCAGCCTGCCCAGCTGGGAGCTCAGGGGTTATTTGTTAGTCAATAGTTATTGATAGCTTACAATGAGTGAGCTGAAGTTTTAGGGTGACATTTTAGTGTTCAGAGTTAGTCCTGTTTATGTATCAGAATGTTTATCCCTTGTCAAACTGAAAAAATTCCAAAATACAAAAATAGTTTGGGGAGTTTTCCCACCTTATAAAGTGGAAGCAACATTATTAAGCATTCAAGATGCCTTTCCAGGTATGCAGAGTTATTTTATAATTGTGGTTCTACCTTCAGTTCACTAGCAACATTCTATGTGTTCATAACATTTGTTTTTCAGGTAATAGAGAAGATTTGCTTCTTTCACTGTAACATAAGTTGAAGTGCTGCATTTTGAAACAATTGAAACAAAAGAGGTTGTCACATCATTGTATCTATCTAAAGCAGGCAATTGTTACCTATGATGGTCTCAAAAAACCAAATTTCAGATAGGCTGAGTGCTAAAGAAATGTGGAAACCATTTTATAACAACTAAAAATGATCACAGTATTTCTGGTGAAAAGGTGTATACTTCACTTTTATACAAATGCTCCTGCCACTGCACAAAGTTCAAATGAAAGTTTAATACAACTTTTCAAAGCAGTGAGGAGAGTGGAATAGATCCCAGCTCTGGCAGTGCAATGTGGAGCAGCTCCTCTTCCCTCCAGCTCTTTCTCTGTTATGCCACAGGACCAGGAAGGGAATTTGTCATCATGGGCCCACCCAGGGGAGGAAAGGCAGCAAGAACCTCAGAACTGGCTTTGATTGTTGCAGTGAATCACTTCTAACCTAGCCCACCACAAAATGCATTAATTCCATTTACAAGGTGTCCAGAGCAGGAGTTCAACCAAACAAGGGGCTGTTCCTGGATGTGCTTTTTGCCTGTTTTTAAGGCAGGAAGGTGCTCAGGGCTGTCTGAGACTTGTCCTGCCCTGACACAGGTTCTGTCCCCATGTGTGGCACCCACACTGTCCCCAAGGCTGGCTCTGCCCTCCAGCCCCTGCTGCTCTCCCCATGCTCAGTTCCTGACTCTGAAGGTGTGTGGACAGTTTTTTACTGAGACACAGTCGATGAGAAAAGAGACGTGAAAAATACATCTGAGAAAGCAACAGCTGCCTAATTCATAGTTTCTTTGAGCAAGAAGTTGTTTAAGTAAATATGTGATAACAAGAAGTAAAAAAGAAGCCACAAACATCTTAAGAAAAGTAAGACTGACTTTTTATAGCTGACCAATAGTGAGCTCTAGTGTTGCAATATGTATGAGCCTTATTACTGTGATTATAAAAGTGTTTCTGTTAATCAATAAATCCGAGAATTGTCGGTCATCAGCAGATGAGCAATGTCTCCCGTCTACCTCATCAAAGGTGCACAGGGAAAGACAGACAGACAAAAATGTGGGGGTTTGGGGTTGGTGGGCAGTGTGTGACCTCTCCCACACCCAGCTCCACCAAAGCCTCAAGGCTCTGTGCCTTGTTTCCCACAGGAGCAAGGCAGAGCAGCTGCTCCCTCTGGGTACCCTTGGCCCCTCTGCCAGGGGCTCTCACACGGCACCTGCAGCTCCTCAGTTCATCCTGAGCCTGGGATTTATTGCCAGTTTTTTTCCTCTTAAAATGAAGTTTACTGGTCCTACACTAATTTAAGATTAGTAAAAGAATCTCAGGGCTAAGAACTTCCCAGCTTTCATGGTGAAAACAAAAGCTGCCAGTGGTGGAAAACTGCATGGTGAGAAATAAGAGGAACCATTTTCACACAAAGTTGTTTTGGGTTTTTTTTTTAATTATCATGACATTTTTGAGAGTGAAAGTTAGCAAGGCTGGATTGGTGTCCTCAGTGCCAGGGATTAACAATCCATGAGTACTTTTACATGATCCACTTTTATCTCTTTACAGTGGTGTGGTCTGGCCTTATGAAATTCCTGTTGAAACCACATGAATAACATCTAGATTGGTCCTTTGTTATTGAGAAATATTTTTGGGGTCTGAAATTCTGTGCAGCATAAGATTATCTGTCTGATTAGTGAGCATCAACACTTTTTAAGAATGCATTCTAATTTTGTCTTGATTTCTAAAGCCCAAATATTATAACAGTTAATTTGTCATATATTATTATAAAATAATAATTATATATTATGTTATTATTATATATTCTGCAGATGTTTATTTGTAACTTTTGTAGAATTGCTGTCTCATGCTTGCTCCCATACTAATATTTTGGAGGAAAAGCTAAACAGTTACACATTAGTTTAATTTTAAGTGCAATATATTCTTCCCAAGACCATGCTTTTTTCATTTAAAAACCCCAAAAATTAGGGATAGGAATGTGTGCTGGCTTGGAACCTGAATTTCTTGGTCTTAATTAAAATAAAATATCTCCTGCTGATATTTTAAAGCTTTTGAAGTAAACAACAGCATTTCTTATTGCTGTGGAATGAGGCCATCCCTCTGATAGATGATGGAAATCTTTCACATTTGTGTAGTTGTCTTGTATTTAATGAATGAGCACCAATTTAAAGGGACCTCCCTGGACTTGTGCCCTTGCTGCCATCTCCTGCCATCCAGCTCCCAGATCCCCTGCCAAGACTGGAGCTCTGTTCCTCTTATGGGCCTTAAAAATTTCTTTGCAAGTCCTCTTTCCACAAAACAAGGTATTTGTTAGCATGTTGTGTTTGCAAGGAGCATTCAAAAGTTTCTGTCATCATCAAAAAGCTGTAAATAACATTTGGTAAAAAGGAAATCTCTGCAGCTCGGGAGACTGGCAAACGAAAAGTGACAAAATTCAGTGGAAACGCTTCAGTGTTTCTGAATTTGTTTCCTCACAGAGCTGGTAACTGGCATGGCTGAGATGCAAAAACAAACAGAAAAGGTCCCAGAGTTTGTTCTCACTTAATCACGAGGTAAATGCAGTTTTCATTTGAATCTTTTCAGGCTTGCTCGTGAGCATCACGTTTTGTGCGCTGCCGAGATGCTGAGCGAGCAAACTGAGCTTGGCTTCAGGAGCTGCTCTGCTGCATGGAGGGGCAGTGATTTACCGGCTGTGCTTTCCTGTGCTGATGTCTGTAAGTGCCACAAACACACAGTAACAATTAGCAGGGCTCTGAGAAGTGCTGACACCAATTCCTGGAGGAGCTGATTTGCTCCTGGTGCTGACCTGTCAATAAACAAGGCTAAACAGCAAGGGTTTAGTGTGTAAGTGCTTTTGTTTGCCAGTGTTGCTGAGTCTTTCTTTCCATCTGGCCCAGGTCCTGGGAGCTTTCTGGTTATGCCCATTGATAAAGGCCAGGTGGGCAAGTGTTGGGAGCTGTCTGTCACTGCTGCAGAAATGGGACTGGCTGCAGCTGAGAGAAAAGCAGGGAAACAAAGGGGTGGGCAGGGAGCAGAATTCCTCTCATTCCCAGCCCCTTCTCCTGTTCAAGCTCGCCAACACCTGGATGTTCCCTCAGAAATGCTGCTCTGGGATTCCCTGGGAGCTGCTGGGAGCAGCAGGAGGCTCTTTCATCAGGAAATATCCCGAGGGTGAATATTCCCACTGCTGGGGGAGATGCCTGTGCTAATTGAGCTGTGCTGCCCAGCAAGGGCTGTTTGCTGAGAGCCTTCCTCTGAAATGATCCATTCTCCTTTTCAGGAAAGGATGTTCATGCATTGTGTGTGGTTACTGGCTAGATGGTGGTGTTAGTCTGATGTTTGTAATAACTTTGAGTCACTTTTCTCACAGCTTGCTGAATGCATCAGCTCAGTTTTGTACCATGGGAGTCCCTGTCTTGGTGTTCCCACTTAATTGAGATGAATTGTGTAGGACAGAAGGCACTTTGTGCTCTTTGTCACAAAATATGCATCTAAAACTTAAACTTGGGATGTTTCCTTACAGAGCACAGACCCCGAGGCTTGTAGTAACTTTTGGCTGCTCTTCTTGTCAGGATTGGTATTAGTGACATCTCTGTCCTCTTGGACAAAAACACCCCAAAAACAAAAACAGACATTCTCAAATACAGGGGTAAGATGCAGAAAGGCATTTAACAAAATGAGTGATGATTAGGATGCAAGTGATGATTCAGTGATGATTAGGGTGTAAATTTTGTTTTGGTCTAGCACTTACTGAATTTTCAGTGATGATTAGGATGTAAATTTTGTTTTAGCCTAGCACTTACTGCATCCGTGTTTTAGCAAAGGAAGCTTTGCCAAAGCAGGTTGGGTCAAGCCTAATTTATTGCTTTGAAGATGCTGTAAACTCCACTGAAGGAGGTGAGCAGGAACTTGGATTTCCAGTGTCACTGCAGTGAACAGGTGGCTATTTACAGCAGTGTTTACTAAAGAGGTGCTTAGGATAACATTTACTAAGAGAGCAGTGCAGAGAGAAAGCAGCCAAATGTTTTGGTTCCTCTGGAATTCCTCCTTGTCAGCCTGGGAGGGCAGTGGTCTGAGAGAGCAGGGAGGCTGCAGATTTATTTCCCTTCCCCACTTTCCTTCCTCAGCCCCCCAGAGAACAAGTGGTGTCTTTTACTCTGCTCGTGCTGAGGGATCCTTGGCTAATCATAAAGATCCTGTCTGCTCCAGAAATTCTCACTGAGACTTCACTGAGGGCTAAATTGAGCTTCATTACACACTGTTTGCATATTGCAGGGATTCCTTGAAAGGTGATTGCTGGTAATTCTCCTTTTCTATAAAAATGTGCAGGTGTTTCAAAAGTACAGGGAGTAAAATGTGTGTACTTATCAATGTTCTATGGAAAACACCTTAAGAATCTGAATTTTCCTAAGCCTCAGGTAGTCATCTATGAATTTTTAAAGGTTATTGAGTGATTCAGGTGAATTTGTGTCCTTCTCTGCTTGTGAAAATAATTTTGGAACAATGTCTGACTTGTGTTCAGTGGGAGAAACAATGGATGCATTGCATCTTGCAGAGTGTCTGGCACTGCCCATTGTCCTTAACTCTCTGGTTTGGAAAGCACATCACAGTGCTTCTGTAGTTTAAATTTTCCACTCTTTTTCCTCCTTGATAAATAGAAATAATAGATTTTGGACTCATTTATTAATTTCCACTTTGAATCTCATAAAAAATGGTGTTATTTCAGTGTTTTGTTAATTCTTTATTATTTTGCCCATTTCTAGAGATTTAAATGTTTCTGTAGAGTGCTTGACAAAAGTTCAGGAGCTCCTTAGGCACTGTTAGGTTCAGGAGAGCTTTTCCATGTCTTTCTTTAGGAACTGAATCAAGCCCATATCTTGTGTTTTCACCTCCCCTGAACCTAAAGGACTTTCAAATCTTGCTTGTGTGTGAGACTGAACTGAGAAAATCCTAACTGGGAGTCTCATGAAAACCACTGGAAATGCTTCTTGTTGTCAAGGTAGAAAGGCTGTGAACAGCTTGCTCTCAGTCCTGGCCTCTTTGAACATCTGAATATTCCTTTCTTGCATGGAAATAGTCAGTTTGTAGACAAGATTTGTTTGAAACTAATCAGGGAGTGAAGTTTTGGAAGTGATACATTTGAGCAGCATCTCCAGAAAGAGGGGGAGCACATCAATAACTGTTTTCATTGCTGCATTTTCTAAACAGGAAGAGTAATTAAAAATTAAGAACACTGCTTACCATTATTTTCCTTCTTTTTTTTTTTTCAGATAAAAAAATCCTGTTCTAGTTGTGGTGTCCTATACATTGGATGAAGACTACGTAGAGCAAGAGTGTCACAGTTACTTCCATTATTTTATTTATATATATATAATAATAAATTATATAATTATATTATATAGTTATTATATATTATATATATTAAATATATAATAAATATTATATATATATATATATATAATAAAATATTATAATATTTTATTATACTTTCCATTATAACTTAGTTTAGATTGTTGCACTGCTCGCAATTAACTTTATTCCCTTGACAAGAACAGTGAAAAATTTAATAAATATATGCTGGATACAGAAGTTAAAATTTCACTTTTAATTAGGTGCTCAGCACATAACTGAGGCCAGTTAAGAGGGAGATAATTGGCCAAAAGCCAATTAAGGGCTGAGGGGAGCACACAGCCATGGAAAGCTCTGCAGAGCACTGCAGGAATGGTTTGCTCTCAATTAGTCCCTGTAATTGCCTGGTGTCAGAGCAATACTGTAAAACAGACTTGCAACGTGAGAGCCGTGAAGGAGGAGATCTACCTTCAGTTTTAGACACTGACTGAGGTCAAATCACAGGGCTGGAAAGCTTCTGAGGTAAAAGCAGTGTCAATTAGATTTCCCAATGCAGATCCTACTGGATTTTATTGTCAAAATTAGATAAACTTACCTGTTACTGGCTAGATCTCAGTTTCCCAGAAAAAAAAAAAAAAAAAAAGAGGTATAATAGCCTCTTTTTTAAAGGAAACCATTTGGTGGATACAAAACCAAAAAAAAGCCTGGTTTACAAGACCCTTGGGCAAACTGCTGGTTACTCAGGTATTGTCAGCATGAACTGGATTTCAGTTTTGTATTTACAGAAAGAAAGGCACTGGGAAGATGAAGATGTGCAGTTTGTGATTGTGTGTTTAAGATAATTCCCATGTAGTCAAGCATGGCACATGAGATTGGGTCAGCACTCTGCAGCTAATCCAACACTCTGCTCTCCCCAGTAGAAAATGAGAGAAAATGAGCAGGTTTGTGCCCCCAGGTAGTTATAAAATGAACCCTGGAAATGACCAGTGTACATAACTTCAGTTTGAATAGAAACAAAGTAAAATCAACTGTAGACTGAGAGAGTTTATTATCTTACATAGTTGCCATGTCTTTAGTGTCGTGTTTGTGCTGGAATGGTGATGCTGGAAGGATCAGGATGCTTCCAAAGGTTTTGAGATCAGCATTTAGTTCTGTGAAACTCTGGATTAAAACACCACTGCCATGAGAAAGGCAAAAACTGGTTTGGAAGCAAACTCCTTAGAAAAGCAGCATAAAAATGAGACTGCAAATGTGAAACATGCTGTTAGATTAGGGGCCTTTCAAAGACATGTATTTTGAGATAAATGTGCAATAAAGCCTGTGTTTAATCTAGGAAGAGGAGCAGTATTCTACTGGTAAAAAGCAGAAGGAAAATAAATTGCATCATCTATAACCTTTGCAGTCATAGGCTCAGTGAACAGAACATCAAAACCAAATGTAAGGAAAACAAGCCTCTGTGTTCAATTTACCTTGTGATATCCGGCCTTGCAAGAAGCTTGAAGCAAATTCATTCTTTAGCTGCAGTGTGAAAAAATCAGTTCTGAGCTCAGTCTTCAGTGGATGAGCGTATCTAGGGGAAAAAAAATTGCTTCAAGCCAGATCCAAGGTCTGTCAGAGTGACTGGAAATAGTCCCAGAGACTCCAGGGACTGTAGATCAGGCTCTCAAACATGGAAATGAAAGTTTGATTGCTTTGGGTGAGCAATATTTCTGTTAATCATCCAGCAGAAGAGATTTGATTATTTGGAACAGCAAAGCAGCCATTTGGTTCCTGACAGAATACAATGCATGTTTGAGCATATCAAATGTGTTTGGAGTTAGGGAAGGAAGAATCTCGAGATGTTTGGGTTTGGTTTGGATCCACATCCAGAGCCTGCGAGTCTGCTGGAGCTGCTCCCCTGCACCAGGGGAA
This sequence comes from Setophaga petechia, assembly GCA_024362935.1. Lineage (NCBI taxonomy): Eukaryota > Metazoa > Chordata > Aves > Passeriformes > Parulidae > Setophaga > Setophaga petechia. Next base: position 20,742,222 of record JANCRA010000018.1, read on the forward strand.
GGAGCAACCCTGCCCAAAGTGCCAGGGCAGCCCTGCCCAAAGTGCCAGAGCAACCCTGCCCAAAGTGCCAGGGCAGCCCTGCCCAAAGTGCCAGAGCAACCCTGCCCAAAGTGCCCAAAGTGCCAGAGCAACCCTGCCCAAAGTGCCAGAGCAGCCCTGCCCAAAGTGCCCAAAGTGCCAGAGCAACCCTGCCCAAAGTGCCAGAGCAACCCTGCCCAAAGTGCCCAAAGTGCCAGGGCAGCCCTGCTCAAAGTGCCAGGGCAGCCCTGCCCAAAGTGCCAGAGCAACCCTGCCCAAAGTGCCAGGGCAACCCTGCCCAAAGTGCCAGGGCAGCCGGGGTGCTGGGAAGGGAGTCAGGAGCTGGGGCAGGGGTGTTTGGGAATGAGCAAATGTCCTCTGCAGAGAGCCCAGCTTTCCACAAGGCTGCTGCAGAGAGAACAGCTCAAGTCCAACCCTGCTGCCATGCAGGAGGCCCTGAGGCCACTGTGGCACAGCCTCCAGAGCCACTGTCCCCTTGGCACACCTTCCTGAGCCACTGTCCCCTCCTGGCACACCCTCCTGAGGCCACCATCCCCCTGGCACGCCCTCCTGAGGGCACTGTCCCTCCTGAGGCCACTGTCCCCACTAACACACCCTCCTGAGGCCACTGTCCCCTCCTGTCACACCCTCCTGAGTCCACTGTCCCCCTAGCACACCTTCCTGAGGGCACTGATCCCCCTGGCACACCCTCCTAAGGCCACTGTCCTCTCTGGCACACTCTCCTGAGGGCACTGATCCCCCTGGCACAACCTCCTGAAGCCACTGTCCCCCCTGGGATGTCCTCCTGAGGCCACTGTCCCCCTCTGCACACCCTCCTGAGGCCCCTGTCCCCTCCTGTCACACCTCCTGAGGCCCCTGTCCCCTCGTGTCACACCCTCCTCTCCTGCTGCATCCCTGGGGCTCCTGCAGGGCTTTGGGTTCTGGTGGTAACACAGAAATTTCTGTTGTGTAAATGTTTCATGTTTTGCCCTCAGTTTCCTTTCAGATGTGTGTGTGTGCATGGGGGCATGGAAGAGGGATGGTGGGGAACAAAATCTGGAATTTTCTTTACCTCCCAGCCCTGCCCAGATGAGGTTTTCTTCCCTAATTTGGTTTGATGGCTCCATTTTTTCTCCTTGCTGGATGTGAGAAGTGCTGATGTCCTCCCCCTTACTGAAATGAGGGAGCTTCAGTTTTGTGTCTGGGAGAATCTGACCATGGATGTCTGAAAAACTGATGTGGAGACAAAACTCCCCATGCCATGCTTGCCTGCTTGCTGCAGGAGGAATACAAAATAAGGAGAATGAAGCCTTCAATGCATGGTTCAAATTGTTTTTTATTCTGCTGCCAGTGCAAAATACCAGTGATTTTCTGCTCGTAGGAAATGGTACCTCAAGGAGCTTGTGTTGACAAAACATCTGAATTCCCATTTTCCACTGAGGTGAAACTGGGAAGAACTGACATACCTTAACTCAGACTCTGTGCTCTCTCTGAATTTGTCACCCAGAGCTGGGAGGGACAGTCTGACAGCTCCTGGAGCTCTGTCACAGCCCTGACACAATCTGCACCTGATTTAGAGAAGTTCTGCTCTTCTGAGAATTCCTTTCTCCAACAGAAACCACCCAGATAAATTTTATTTGATAGCTAATTAGAGTTTAAGTAGATAAATATGTATCTAAGGACAGTGGATTGACCTGAGGATATTAAATGAAAAATTGGTTCCTTGATTCCTTTTGAAAAGAACCATAAAAAGCATCACTCTGAAGACAGCTGTCATCTTTTATTGGCCTGGGTGCATGTGTGGAGTTTTTTGTTTGTTTTTTAAGGGGAGGAGTAGAAGTCTTTTTTGGCAAGGTTTCTTTGTCTGAGAATCTCTGATTAGGAATGTTGTGCTTTAGTTATCCTGGTGCCTGGTCCTGGGCCAGGATTTCTCAGGATGGAGGATGTTCACAGCAGTGCTGTGCTTTTTGCCTCTAGCAATGGTTTTTCCTAATAGGGCAAGCTCAGAAGGCTCCTTACCATGAAGGGAAGAATGGGAAAGGAAGTTTCAGTGGGATTTCTTTTTTGTTATTTGCCTTTTTTAAGAAAAGGAGAGGGAGACAAAGGATGGAGTTAAAATAAAACCCTGCTCTCCAGTTAGCCTAGGAGATGACCTGCAGTTTTTGGAATTACGGTATGTTCAAAGCTATGTCACTGAAATAATGTAATGCCACAGACATTAGGCCATAATGACCCAAAAAAGTATGTGTTTAGTAGTTTGCAGCTGGAGTCTAGGAAGGAGCAAAACTGCTTGAAGTGAGCCAGAGCTCTGCACACTCTGAAGACCCTGATTGCATTTGGACCCTGCCTGGGGAAACATCCCCAGCTGACTGTGGGCCTTTGGTTCAGATTAAATGCCACAGGATCAGCCAGAAATCCTGGACCAGGACCAGGCACCAGGATAACTAAAGCACAACATTCCTAATCAGATATGGATCACCCAGAATAGATAAAGGTCTTCTGTATGTCCTCTAATACTTCCTGGTGACCATGAGGTCTAAATAAGCATAGCTGTGTGCTCAATAGCTTACTGCATTAGAGATTCATTTATGTATACCTTAATAATAAGTTAGAAATCCTTTGTGCAAACTCTCCTTGCACACTTTTTATGTAGCCATCAAGTCTCATCTGAAAGATCATAACTGTAGTCCCCATCAGTGGTGGTCTGGAATTTTACAGGGTGGGTTTTTGTTTGGTTTTTGGTTTTTTAATCAAAGAGAAAGGACTTGGGAGAAAAAGGAATTGATGTGGATCACCCAGAATAGGTCAAGGTCTTCTGCATATCCTCAAATATTTCCTGATGACCATGAGGTCTAAATAAGCATATCTGTGTGCTCAGTAGCTTACTGCATTAGAGATTCATTTATGTGTACCTTCAATTTCAAGACTCTAATGAGGCCTTATATTATTGTTAATCCTGCCTGTGCTCACCCATGCAGCCCTCTTGGTGGAAGCAGCAGCATGAAGAGCTGAAGTCTCTCTTGGTGGCACCACAGCTCTCCTGGTGCCTGGGCAAAGCCAGGCATTTCAGATGCATTAATTGCTCTACCAGCCAGATGATTTTCCTGACAGGGCAGTTACCCTTTCTGGTGTCTCATTTACCAGTGCTTGGCATGATGCATTCAAGATTTAACATCAAAGCTTTGTTTTAGAGTTGGTTTTTCATCTCCATACGTTGTCTTACTCTTCCTCAAAGCAGTTGTAGGTGTGCACCTCACAGCTGCATGGATTGCCTGTCCCTTCACCTGATGGAGGGACACTTTCTGCTCTTGCTTGTAAGTGAAACCAATATTCCAACACTGCTGCCTTCCTTGGTGCTTGGTAGGAATCACCTAATGTAAATTTGAGGTGTTCCAAAGCACCTGCCACTGCCCTGCTGCACAAGGGAGTACAAATTTTTGTTTGAAGCATCTGGGGGAGTGGGGTCTGGGTTTTACTGAGCCCCTCAGTGTGTTCCAGAGGCTTTGCTGGGGAGGGCTCTGGGTTTTACTGAGCCCCTCAGTTTGTTCCAGAGGCACTGGCTGAGCTCAGAAGGGACCATTTAGTGCTACACACCTGACCTGTTTTCCTGTATCTAATCACACTTACCAGCAGTTAACCCAATAGAATCCTTCTATTCCGTTGAAGGAGGTATGCAGAATTAAGTACAAAAGTGGTTTTCATGTGGCTAAAAAACATCCACATTGGCTTTCTTTTTTTGCCCTGGAATGTTAATGCTGTGGTGTTTGGGTGTTTGGAACACAAAATGTTTTCCCTTTCCCCCACAGCAGTCTGGTCTCCGTATGTGAAGCAATTCCAAGGATAGTCTGTTCCAGAACATCTTTGGTTAATAAGAAGCTGAAAGATAAGCCTTGTGATAATTGATAAGTCATTAGCAGGACTCTAGTTCATCAGATAAGGCAATTAATGGTTTCACATTTCCTAAAAAGTGGCAGTGCTGGGCTGAGTCACTGCAAGATGTAGGATGAGAAATTGCTTGGTGATGCAGTTTGAATGCAGGACAGATTTACATCCCATGTAAACATCCATGTGTTTGTTTCTGCAATCCATACCTTGGCCTTCCAACCATTTTTATTTACTTTGAATACTCAGTTGAGTGCCTGTGTTATGAAGAATTCACATTTCATCCACTCAGATTTGGTACTGCAGTAGCTGTTGTCTGTTCTCACTTCTCTTACGTGTGCTCATAATTGGGCTGTCACAAGGAAAAGGTATTTAACTTTTTTCACTGTGTAGGTGTTAGAAATAGGGATTATGATTTGAACATCATAGAATCAAGTTAGTCCATAACTAGATTACAAATAAGGAGAAAAAAATCAGAATTCATTCAAAATTTCTTAGGAATTTATTTATCAATTTGAAAATCTTTTTTTTTTTCAGCTGGTTAGAACAAAAATTTTCACTTACTTTGTATGGTATAAAAGTTCAAAAGACTGTGAAGACAGTAACACAGCACAACTTGTATATTCAGAGTTCTTTGTATTGAGAACTTTACTGAGAACTGTGCTTGGAACACAGGCAGGTTGAAGTGCTGCATCTTTGAGGCAGTGTTGATCAGAAGATCTGGGTCTTAATTTCAAAACAACAATTGAACAGAACAGCTACAGAATTACAGTTTTGGTGGATAGCTTTAGTCTTACAATATTATTTCTAGAAAAAGTCACTTTTGTTGAAGTGAGGAAGTCAGGAGGGAGCTCTAGGGTGATTTGTGTCAGGAGGTTTGGTGGGTCTGACCCAGTGGAGCCATAGCAGCCACTTTGACTTTGTGGTGGAACTGCAGCCCCAGTTCTTCCCTTCTGCAGAAGGTGATTAGGAACAAGGACAATAAATTGCTTTGGGAGTCTTTTTTGCTCTCTGGTTTTGTGTTGTTCCAATCCCAGCTGGGGTTTAAAATGCAGGTGAGGAGTGGAGGTGCAGCTCAGGCTCCCGAAGGAGCAGTCAGAAGCTGTGGTCTGCAGCAGGTCCCTGTTCCCTATGAGGGTGAGTGATCCTTGCTGTTCTGCCTCCATCCAGTCCTTCCACCTTCTCCTGAGAAATGACCCTGAGTGTTTCATACTGGATTTGATGAATGAGTGTTCTATATTGAATAAAAATCCCTACTGACTCTTAGTCTTACTTGTTTTGGAAAAGGTTGCACAAATGGCACACAAATTCCTTGCTTACAGCAAAGCAAAGATAAGAAAGGAGATAACATCCCAGCTGAATTGAAGGATGGACTCTGGAGGCATTGCTGTTGAAAAGCAAGCTTATTTTTAACCTATTTCCCTCTATCCATAGGGGTAAGAGCCTGCTGGACCCAGCAGGCAGCTCAGGAGAATTGTGACACTGAAGGCTCAGACTATACCACAGTGCCCCAGTTTGAAACGCCCCTTTGGGAATCTCACAAACACTATTTTGTTCAAATAATTTTGTTTTGAGTAATTTTTGTATGAAAATTTTTGTATTTTGTTTTGAGTAATTTTTGTATGAAAAATATTATGGCCGCCTCCTATACTATGGGGAGATTTTCTGGGTATATAATTAGGTACCCAGGATTAATTACTGTGGCTGCTTTAAACCTGTGTCTCTGAGAGTAAAAATTCCATCTGGCATTCTGTGCATCAATCCTAAAGGCCCAGCACACAAAGCTTGTCACCTGCATGGGGAAAGTGGGTCCCAGGTGCACAAGGGCTGCTCTGCCAGGGTGAGGTGGAGCCGTGTCCAGAGGGAAGATAAGGATCGTGCTCTTATTAGCATACAACTGAAGGAGTTAATTGCAGCGCTTAAGAGAGCTGATAGCATCTCAAACTACAGCCCTGAAAGTGTCAGAGGAAGAATAACAGTAATATGACTGTTTGATTTACAGAGATGGGAACACATCCTCTGCTGATAAAAGCCAACAGCGCTGGTGTTGCCAGAGCTCAGCTTGCTGTGCAAGGCCATGTCAGAAGCTACTGGGAAGAGCTGTTTGAAGCCTATCATAGCTGGAGCCCACTAATGTATGTCTGAACATGTGTTAGAGCTCCCTTTTATTCAGTATTGAAGCTACAGCTGTCACATAAATAATAACAACTTATTTGTCTTAATACTATACTCCTGAGATCATTGCTTTTGAAAAGCTTGGAACATCCTAAAGAAACAGAGAACTGAAAGGTGGCAGAACCTGGCCTAGCCTTACTAATTTTGAAATGCAGTTCCAAAGGTGATATTCCAGTGTGCTACCAGGCTGTCTGTAAAGCACATTGTTTGGGCTGTAACATAATACAGTTCCATTCATCTCAAGTGATGCCTATGAAGTCATTTGCACGGTGCTGAGGGCACTAAGCCTCCTGGTGCAGGGGGTGAAAGAGAAGACAGAGAGGAGCACAGGGTGGATGGAGGTGTTGGTGTTACTAAAAATGTCTCAGGGTCTGTCAGGTCCAAGCCTGTCCCTGGAGACAGAAGTGTCAACACTGACTCTTAACTCTTCACAGAGCTGAAGTGTATTTACTGTACTCACTGAGAGTTTCACTGCAGAGAAAACAGGAAGGAAAAATAAGAAAATACTCTCCTATTTAAACTCACAATTTGCAGCAGCCACCCCTGGGCCGTGCCAGTTTCAGGTCTTTGTGGCAAAGCTTGGTGTCACCATTGCCCTGTGACATCAGTGGCCTGTGAGCAGTGGCTCCATGCTGCTTTCCCTGGAAACCAGGAGGGCACTGGCAGAGTCTCAGCTCCTTCCCAAGGCTCCTCCTGGGCCACAGCAGTTGGCTACCACCCCTCACACAATGCTCAGTGTCAGCCTGCAGCAGAAGAGCTTTGAACCTTTTACAATCTTGGAACCTTCTTTCTTCAGTAAGGCAACACCTCCTATTCCAATCGAGTGCCTTAAAAATTTTTTTGCTCAGTCTAGGACTGTGTAACAATTAAAAAGGCTTTCTGAAGTGCACTCATTTCTAATTAACAAGGGGATAACATCCTTAATAGTTTTTTCTTTTAAAACCAGACAATTCCTGAAATTTCATTTTTCTTTCGGAGTGCTTTAGGCAGTGATTATCCACAGTGACTTCTGCCTTCTTCTCTTTGCATCTGGCAGATCAATTGGCACAGGGAATTCGCTGGAGCACTGTTGTCACTCTTTAATCCTCAGTGTACACTTGCAGGAAGGTAGCAGGGAAGTGCCCCAGCCAACTTCAAAGACTGTCACTGGAAGCAGAAATCCACATCTTTACAGCAATTAGTGACAATAGAGGCACGCACCTGTGGTGGGGAGCTTTGGCTCAGAAAAGCTGATCTAAAACTCCTTTAAGCACCCAGGATTTCTGGTCTTAGGTTTGAAGAACTGACAGAAATGACCTGCTCACCTCTGAGCTGGTGACCTACAGGTGGGAGGGAGCATTGTTAGAGGCATGTAAGCAGAATGTAGGGCTGTGTTGTTTTGATGTTGAAGCTATCCATTTCATCTTGGTGCAAAGAATAACAAAGAGGTGCTCTGCCTGATGAAAGGCAAAGCTGCACTTGAGTTAACTCAGCTACAAAGCTAATTTTTGTAAATATTTTTACAGTCTGCACGGTGGAGATGTGTTAATTCATTTCCCAAATCAAAACCCAAGTCAAGGATCTTAAGACTCTTACTGTCTTTATGCATGTTCTGCAGTCTCTAAGCCTTTTTAAATTGGAGTAACACGATTTTGTTTGAAAAATGAATAATGCAGAACTCTTGCTTCAAGACATAATACAGTTCAAGATCCTTGATTCTTGTGGATTGTGTTACCAGAGCTCAGCAAGGTGCTGCCAGGGAAGCCATGTGGCAGTGAAGCTCTCTGCAGAACAGCTCATCAAGGACCTATTGACAGCCAAAAGGCAGAGAAGCCATAAAGCACCTTCTGACAGGAGCTCGGAGCAGCCAGCTCCTTCCATGTGGCCCCTGCATGCTGGATGTGACTGGTGTTAAACCCCAGGAGGCACAGAAGGAGAGCTGCAATAGTGCTGCCTGGCCAAATGGGAAGGTAAGAACCATCACTGCTCCCTTCAAGTGCTGGAGGTTGACAGAAATCCCCTAATGAACCCCATTGCCAGATTTTAAATGGGGTAGGAGGAAGGGGAAGGAGGAAATGGATGACCATGGGGAAATTGGCCAGTGGCATGTGTTAGGATGGCATAAAAATGATGAACCACCGTGTGAAGAATCTCTCTGCATGTGCTAACCTGCAGGGTTTGCTGTTAAAATGTGTGTTTGTTTCTAGAGCAATCAGTGGGGATACAGAATTCTCAGTCACTGCTGTCCCTGGGGAGCCCTGCCATGCACTGGCTTGGGGCAGTGCCAGGAGATGCCAACGTGAGGCTGGGCAGGGGCTGGAGCTGCAGGAGATTTGTTCCAGCAGTTGTTTGAAAGAGATTTTAAATGTTTGCCAGGGTGGCTGGTCATTGCTTTATGCATTCATGCTTACAGGTAGTGTTTCTCAGAATTAGCAAGCAAAAAGTTCCAAGGGTGACAGAAGGATATTTATCCAAGAATTAAGAAAATGAGTTGAAAATATACTTCCAGAGTCCAGTAGCTCTTAGCGTTGTAAGCCCACAGCACCTTGCACAAAATATTTGGTGTTTTTCAGCAAGAAGTCTATAATTTTTACTCACTGTGAATATTAGTGAGTAAAATTTAATTTTACTTAAGCATTAGCTAACAGATGTTACTTAAAAATTGTGTTCCAAATGAAATTAAAACAGCAAAAGTGTACAGCATCTGTCTTCCCAAAGAGTTACCAAGTTTTAGAGGATCTACCTAAAAGTCACATGAAACTGGAGCAGCTAATTTCAAAATGATTTTAATAATGCCTGATCCATTTGAATTTAAGCAGATGAAGGATAAGCTGAAGCAGGGATAAACTGAAAGGCCATGTGCTGAGTCCCTTCATTATCTACGTGACTAGAAACTGCTCTGCTTTAGCATCTGCTGTCTCTTTTGTGCTATCTCCCTCTTTAATTTTCCTAAATGGCTGCTGCACTGCTGCTGAGATAAGGTTTTTAATATGGGAAAGGATTTAGATGTTCCTACAAGACCGGCCTAGGCTCCTTTTATTTTTAAATGTCATCTTGATTTGTGGATTTTTCTTCTAAGTGATGGACATAGGGATTATGAAATGAATCTGGGAGCTAAATTTCACTAATAGAATCCTTGTCTCCAGTGGTAACATAAATAACAATTGGTTCATAGTGCAATAATTCTAGACAGCAACATTATCACAAGATGCATAAATTAAACCTCATATTAGGTACATTACCCCTAAAATAGACATTTCAGAGGCTGTAGGGCTACATATACTTCATTTTAAATAAAGTTACCTAATTTAACTTATTGACATTCTTTCTATTAAAAAATCATGCATAATAGGTATATACCTGCTCCTTCTGTGTCTTAAAACTCCTCCTGTAGCAATTCCATGGACTGACTTCATTAACAACCTCATAATAGGCACATTACTCCTAAAATAGACATTTCAGAGGCTGTAGGGCTACATATACTTCATTTTAAATAAAGTTACCTAATTTAACTTGTTTATGACATTCTTTATATTAAAAATATCACCCATAATAGGTATGTATCTGCTCCTTCTGTGTCTCAAAACTCATTCTGCAGCAATTCCATGGATTCACTTCATTAAGAACCTCATATTAGATGCACTACTCCTAAAATAGACATTTCAGAACCTGTAGGGCTACATATACTTCATTTTAAATAGTTACCTAATTTAACTTGTTTATGACATTCTTTCTGTTAAAAAATCACTCAGGTATATACCTGTTCCTTCTGTGTCTTAAAACTCCTCCTGTAGCAATTCCATGGACTCACTTCCTTAAGAACCTCATATTAGGTACATTACCCCTAAAACACATTTCAGAACCTGTAGGGCTACATATACTTCATTTTAAATAAAGTTACCTAATTTAAATTATTGACATTCTTTCTGTTAAAAAATCATGCAGAATAGATATATACCTGCTCCTTCTGTGTCTTAAAACTCTTCCTGTAGCAATTCCATGGACTGACTTCATTAAGAACCTCATATTAGGTACATTACTCCTAAAATAGACATTCCAGAAGCTGTAGGGCTACATATACTCAATTTTATAAAAAGTTACCTAATTTAACTTGTTTATGACATTCTTTCTGTTAAAAAATCACTCAGGTATATACCTGTTCCTTCTGTGTCTTAAAACTCCTCCTGTAGCAATTCCATGGACTCACTTCCTTAAGAACCTCATGTTAGGTACATTACCCCTAAAACACATTTCAGAACCTGTAGGGCTACATATACTTCATTTTAAATAAAGTTACCTAATTTAAATTATTGACATTCTTTCTATTAAAAAATCATGCATAATAGGTATATACCTGCTCCTTCTGTGTCTTAAAACTCCTCCTGTAGCCATTCCATGGACTGACTTCATTAACAACCTCATAATAGGTACATTACTCCTAAAATAGACATTTCAGAAGCTGTAGGGCTACATATCCTTAATTTTATAAAAAGTTACCTAATTTAACTTGTTTATGACATTTTTTCTATTAAAAAATCACCCATGATAAATATATACCTGCTCCTTCTGTCATCCTGTAGTAATTCCATGGGCTGACTCCATTCAGAAGTGAAGTTTGGAATCTCCTCCAGGAGATTTGTATTTTGTATTTTTAAGGGAGCCATTCTACCAGGACCCCACATTCTGGCACCCCCACAAATGCTGAGCAGCACCTCCCTCACTCCAGATGTGTTCTGCACATGGCTGGGGGTCACCCTACACAGAGCTGCTCTGCTGGGCACCACACACATTTCAGTGGGATCAGAAATGCATTTTTTGGAGTCAACCTCCCCTCATCCCTGCTCACTCTGCATTGATCCACCTGGAGCTCACAAACAAACACAGAAAAATGTGCTTAAAAATGCAACTGCAATGCTCCAGCCATGGATGGGGTGCTCAGCTGAGGGGAGCAGGGCACAGCCAGCCTGAAGTGGCACCCTCAGGCTGAGTGTGGTGTCCCCAGGGCCCCTGCAGAGCTGTTCCATGGCTCAGCAAAACTGGCAAGGGCAGACGGAGCTCAAGGGTAACAGGAAATGCAAAGGCATTACAGCAAAGTGTTCACATTCCAAATAGCTGTGTAACCTGAATTCTAGCCCCTGTGTTTGCATAGCATGGAAGCCTCCAATGTCACAATTGCCCATTGAGTTTTTCTGCAAAATTTCCTGCTTCAGTCAGTGCATTCCATTGACTTTTACAGGGGAAGGAGACAGAAAATCATAATTTCACTATCAACTTCAGGACGTTTTTAAAATTCACATACATTTGTTGCTGCAGAACATGTTTTCTGTAACATTTTGCTTTACTAATGGTGAGGCACATGCTGGTATTACCAACATAAACATGTGACAAAGTGCCCAGACCTCCTCAGATCCAGAGCTGAATGGGGCAGGAGATTTCTGGATGTGGATTCTCACATCTGGACTGAGCAGTGAAGAGGAGAGCTCAGAGCAAACTCCCACTGAGCAGGGAGGAGAGGCTGCACGAGCAGCCCAGATGCATTTGGAGGGTGCTAACCCCCTAAAAAGAAAAGCATGGAATGCCCTGGTTCCCACTGAGCTAAGATCTCTGTGTGATGCTGTGTTTCAGCTGACAGCTCACCCTCTGGTGTGACCACTCCATAACTGACAGACAGCATTAAAAGCTTGTTCAGATGGGCAGGAACACTGGATAATCACCTGTACAGAGGTTGGAGAGGTTTAGCCATAGGTACACTTGAAACTGTAGAGATTGAGTCTTGTCATAGATGTTCTAACCCTTTTGGTTTGAAGGGTAAGGCAGTAGAGCAGATGATACTGGACAAGGAAAGATCTGATCCTTGAATAAATTTGGAAGGCAGAGAGAGCTGATGCTTTGGTAGGCAGAGAATGCCAGATCCCTGGAGGGAGCTCAGGTCACATAATACAAGAGCACTTAGAGCAGTTTCTTGTTTTTCCTGAAGAGAGGAAAAAACTCTGCCACAGGGTGCAGAGTTTACCCCACAAAAATGGGAGTTTTTTCATAACTTGCCTCTTTATCAACACCTGTCTCAGAAAATAAAATCAAGGGTTTAATCTCCTGATTTGCCATAGAAGCAGCTCTTCCAGTGTGTTAAAGAAGCATAAGCTTGCAGTAGCCTGTTCTGGAAATTCTCTGGTACCTTTCTGTAGCTAGAGGGAGGAAATTAATGGATGCAGCTGCTAATCCTATAATATTCTAATGAAAACTTCATTTTTATTTAAACTTAGCTTTTATGGGCTTCCTGCTTGTGAATAACACTTGGTAGGAAAATTATCCTAGTTGTTAAAGCAGTGTGGACAGGGAGATAATTTCAGAGACTTGATCTCAGTTTCTCCCTGGAGGGAGAAAATGAGGCACAAAACATCCAGAATTGGAAACTTAAAGGTTGACTGCTACAACCTGTGCTGCTTTTAGGCAATTTCAGGAGAGTTGTGTTGCAAAGAAAAATGTTTTCCTCACTGCAGTGTGTGAAGGATTTTTGTTGTAATGTCCTGGTTCTCTGGGTACTTGTGATCAGTGCCCAAGGCAGCATGTGGAGTGCAACCTCTGCTCCAGAGGGAGCACAGTTTCTGCCCTTCATTTAAAATTAATTTCCTATTAAATTGCCCTGGCTAAGTCTCACCAGTTTGGGCTGTCATTGCCAAGGTGCTTTCTGCATTTAGTACGTGGAGAGTTGGATTTATTTCCTCTGCAGAAGAGGACACAGGATGCAATCCATTCCTGGAGGTTGGGTGTGCCTCTCCATGCACCTGAGGAACATCTGTTCCTGCTGCACTTCAGGCTCTGAACCTCTGCACATGAACAATATTGGGTTTATGGTATAGTCAGGCTGTGTAGATGAAAATCATTAAAGAGCACTTGAACAATGTTGGGTTTATGGTATAGCTCAGGCTATGTTGATGAAAATCATTAAAGAGCACTTGAACAATGTTGGGTTTATGGTATAGCTCAGGCTGTGTAAATGAAAATCATTAAAGAGCACTTGAATCTTACACAGTGAAGGCCTCTAGCTAATGTCAACTGTGATGATAACATAAAACGCTGGGAAGCAAAAATTTTTTTGGAAAGTTTTTAGTAATCAGAACACAGGGTTTTGAATATTGGACATTTACAGGCAGCTCAAGTAACTGTTGTTTTTACAAGAGCAGCAGATGTGAATAAAGGGGTTTTTCCCAGGTGTAGTCTGCTATTGACAAAAGAGTTCTACTGCAAGATCAGCAGGAGAGGTGGATCCAGTTATGGACTGGAATTGCTATTTACTGTTTCCATTTGGGAGAAATTATCCCAGGCAATCAGCCACCTCCTTGGCTTTAGGATGAGGGTGTTTTGGGGTGAGTATCAAAAGATAGCTCTGGAGACAAGCACTGACATGGATCTCATTTATCCCTGCCTTGGAGCTGGAAGATGGGTGTGCTCTGAGGAAACTGAGCAAACCAGAGCAGAAGGAAAGACTGGGAAGTAAAACACGAGGGTATGGGGGAAAATGAAAGAGATAGGGAAGATCATTTAGTCAAATCTTGTGGGTTGGGTTTAATACCACAAATACAATGCTCTGAGCATTCTGAGGCCTCCTTCTTTATAACTGTACACCACATGCTGAATTTTCACTTCTGTGGTTGAGATACCTTGGAGTCACCTTGATCTATTTTACAGCTTTATTTGCAATATTTTGTGTAGGTTGTTTGGATCCTTTTGGCTTTTATCTTTCTGTGATGGTAGAGATAATGTTGGCAGAACACAGAACAGTTAAAAGAAGATGCTCTCTCAATCTTCATGGAAATTCCAGTTATTTTCAGCTTTTGTTGCAAACTAATGGTGAAATTGTTCAGAAACCAACACACAGGGCTGAATATCTTTAAAACAGCTTTGTCTCCTGTTGAATTCATTACCTAAGAAAAAGTAAGTATGCTTTCATTTTTTCTCATTGTTGCTAATTCTGGTACAATGTTGCATTGTATAGTAATAAGTAGAATACAATTTCAGCAAAAAGGTAAGAAAGTCTCTTATCATTAGAAGACTGTAGATCTCAAATTTGCTTTGAAAGTTTGTATCTTTGCCTAGAAAAGAAAACAGTATTGCATCAGGATCCTGGTAAGGGTTATGTGCCAGGCTGCCTGAAGATGTACTCAGTCCTCATGCTGTTGAAATCACTGAAGCTTGAACAGTTTCTACCAGCAGTGCCCAAAAATTTCAAGTGAAAATTTCAATTTTCACTTGAAATTTTGAACATCCCCCTGTAACTGCCCAGAAAAGTAAATCTCTGGAATGCTGCTGTGGGGTTATGTTCTCGTGTGGTGCCTGAGGAAGGTGCATCTCCAAGGAGAAGGCAGTATTTGTGAGGGGCAATGTCAGAGCTCTCTCTCAGAGTGAGCTCTGTCCTGAATGCACACAGCTCTGCCACTGGGACCTGCTCTGCTGCACTCATGAGGGAGGAATTGACTGAGGGAGAAATAAAAACTGGACATGAGCAGTCTTGTTTACTCAGAAAAGAAGGAGTGGTTAATCCCAGTGTGACTCAGACTGGCCTGTGGTTGTTCAGATCTTCTGCTCTGATGAGTCTTCTGGTAATAGACCCTAAACCAGGACACACATGAAGTCCTAAAACCTGGTAACTTAGCCTAAAACTACAGAAAACCAGTTTATTTTTCCTGTCAAGTAATTCACTGCACTAACAGAGCAGAGAGGAGATTGAGGTGCAGTTTGTCAAAAAGATCTGTAAATAATCAATGTGTTCACTTTTGACTTATTGATCAAGTTACAGACTCTGTTCTACCCTGGCCTTTTAGATATCTGGTGATTATTCTTGAAAAACAAGTCATTAACCTTCATCTAAACTACTTACCTGTAAACTTAGAATCATTTTATCCAAGGGGGCTTTTGAGCACAAATCAGGATTTGAAACCCACTGGTTCCCAATATGATTAATATTTGCAGAAAGCTGTTGGCAGAAATATTTATCTGCAAAATGCTGCTTGTTCCAGGAGTTTTATTTGGGGGTGCATTTTGCTTAGCATTTGTTAGCATGGGAGTTTTCTGAGTCCAGCACTGAGGCAGACAAAGGTAATTGTTCTTCTGCTATTATCTTACTTGAGACTTCCCATTATGAAATGCCCTTAAATCAGTGTCTGTCAAAGAATCAGATTAATGCCTGATTAGATCTGTCAAGTTTCATCTTCCAAAGTGTTTTGTGCCAGATTTGGATTTGAGGATGAATACTCAGAGTATTAGAAGTTAATATATGATACAATTGAAAGCTCTGTTGGGTAATTACATTTTTCATTTTGAATTTGTTACCCTAACAAGTACAGTAGGGCACAAATGAAATGTTCTAATATCAGAAAATTTACTACATGATGTCATGCACTGCATCCCTCCCAGAAGAATTCATGTTAATTGTCACAAAGCCTTGCCAAAATCATGAGCAGTGTGCAGTAATGAAATCCTAATAGCAGACAGCTGGTTCAGAGGCACATACCCAATGGCTTCAGCATTTTTCAAAGAAGTTACTCCTGCAAGGGCTCTGAACTCCAGCTTGACCCACTGAGGGAAGGGAAGCTGCTCTGCCAGCAGCTCTGCAGGCTCTGCACCTTCTGTGTGGGCAGGAAAAGGGGCACTGGAGCCACCTCTCTCCCAGCTCCCCTCAATGCCTGCCTGAGCCCAAGGGGAACTTCTGCCTCTACATTAAACTGAACTGCATCACAACTTCCTGATTATCCCTTACCTTCTGTTTTCCCAGGCCCCAGCCCTGGAAGACCATTCTCTGGGGTGTGTTTGTTTATAAATGGGTCATTTCCATGGGGCTTTGCCCTCTCCAGTTGGATTCAAAAGCTGAACTGTGTGTGGAGGAGTCTGTTTTCCACCTCACTGCACACACTGAGCCCCTTGGTTCCCTTGGGTGAGGAACATAACCCTTCCCTCCTGAGGCTAACTTGTGGGTCTTAGTGACATTCCTGAGGTCACCTTCACAGCTCACAGTACCAGAGAGAAAGAAGGGAAGCTGTCACAGCTGTCACCACTCTTTTGGGATCCTAAAAACACCCTAACTGGGATTTACCAGCCCACCTGCTTCATCCTGTGAAGTGAGCTCTGCAGGTAGATGTACTCAGTGGTACCAGCATCCACTCATAGATCAATTCCTCCCCTCTGTTTGGAATTTGATTTCTCACTACCTGTCTACTTATCATCTGAGAGGGTGACAAATTTTATCAGTACCCACAGCCTTGTGTGGATCTGTTTGGAAGCCCCAGATGAGTTTTCTGCTGCCAGTCCTCAGCTATTGATGGGCTGATCACGCCTTGGAGGACACTACAACCTTGCACCCCAAAGTGTGAGCTGTCCACCCCAGAGGGGTGAAGCTCAGGGGAAAGTGATCTCAGGGGTATTGGCACCAGCAGAGAGAGGTCCCTGTGCCCCTGAGGCTGCTGTGGCAGCACTGCTGGGCTGGGCAGGTGAGCAAAGAGGCAGAGTGCAGCAGTGCCCCAGGTCCTTTGTGTCCTGGGTGGAATTTTGCTCTGGGTGCTGCACAAGGACTGGCAGGGGCAGACTCAGGGAATCCCTGGGAGAGATGGTGGCAATCCAACACAGACATGAGCAGGGAAAAGCCCCACTGCTTCCTGCTCCAGATCCAGAACTGGCAGCTCCTGGAGAAAAAAAAACTCTTCTGATATGGCAGCCCAAGTGAGACTTCTGTTAAACACCCATAAATACAGGGCATAAAGGGAACTTGCCAGCAGCATGGTGAAGATTGGGCTGGGAGTTGCAGCTTGTATGCCTTGCCATGGGAAAATCATGCTGCTGAAATCAGAGGTAATGTCTTGGTTTGGAAAGACAGGAGTCTGCAAAGGAAGGCAGGAGCCTCCCCTGAAATGGAAAATGTAAACCCTCCCCACCCCTCCCAATTGCTATAAATTTTAAATTAAGGGGTTCTCAGGCAAAAAAAAAAAAAAAATGGGAGCAAGAAATAACAGTTCTTTAATAGGGAAGAAAAATAAAAAGATAAAATTAACAATGCAGTGCATCAGAACAACTCTGACAGAGTCAGAATCCAACCTGAAACCCTGTGGGTCAGGCTGTTGGTGGCAGTCCCATTGGAATTGTGGCTCAGCCCTCCTGCAGTGTCAGGGCTGGTTCTGCTGGAGCAGGGATCCTGTAGAGAAGGATGGATTCTCCCTCTGAAGATCCAGGGGAAGGAGAGGCAGCTGCTGTTCCTCTGGGCAATCCCCTGGAGAAGCCGTGCTGGTGTCTCAGAACCTCTGGATTCTATCTGGGTAGCAATGCTTGGCTCCTCCCTCTGGGCTCACATCTCCCAATGGGATGCTGTAGTTCTTATCAGCCATGCAGGGACATTCAATGGCTGTTATCAGCAGTGTCCCCTCCCCAGGGAGGTGTGAGTGTGGTCACTCAGAGAGAGAGATAAGGCAAACTGCCCACTTGACAAAAGATGACAATAAAATATTCTTGCCTTGCAATCTGGAACATAATGTTAAATAGAAAATGTTCCCTGGGCATGAACAGATCTCTCCAGGTCCAGTAAAATATTTGAGAGATAGATATATAGGTGGGAATATCTGATACTTTTTCAATTTCTAAGTAGCAGGTATATTGTAGTCTGGACAAATCAATTCCTTCTGACACCACCTGCATTAGGAGATGGTTTTCAGCCCTGATACCAGTGATACCAGTGATATTTCAGTGATATCAGTGATGTTTCAGTGATATCAGTGATATTTCAGTGATATCTCCAGGCTCTTATGGCCTTTGACAAGGACAGCCACCACAGTTTTATACCTTCTGCTTGTCAAGGCAGTGCAGTGCACATGCAAGGTGGAGCAATAATAAATCACCTCAAGCAGAAGTTCTTGCTGCTCCTTCTCTCCCTCTGTAGTGAATTCCAGTGTAAACCTGCTGTGTTGCACATGCTGTCTCAGCTGTGCACACTGTCCTGCTTCACATCTTCCTTTTAGCACATTGGTAAATGCTCAAGCAAAACAATATTAGAGCAGCAACAACTGGTTTCTAAAAGGTATCCCAAAATGAAAATTACAAAGCAGCAACTCCACTGTCAGAGGTTTGGCTGTATAAACAACAGTTAATATTAGATATCTCTAAATTCTGATTGGGGAAGGAGAGGGCACAGGTCATGCTGATTATGTTTTTCTTTTACACAGCACCAATGTAATAATTAAGAGCAGCAGCCAAACAGAATGAACACACACACATGAATTAAGGGAATTATTTTCAGGGAAGTGAGTGACAAAAGGCAGAATAGAAATGAAAAATGAAGTCTATGCAGCAGTGGAGGGTGGCTCCCAGCAGCTGGATCTGGGGAGTGGAAAGGTGGCTGCCAAACAGACCTGAGCTCTCCTCTCCATTGTTTAGATGCAAACACACATCTGGGTGTGAGTGGCTGTCAAAGCAAGGCACTGCTACTTCCTGAGACAGCTCCAGCCCTGGGTGGGTGTTGGACACAGGCACAGGGTGGCTCCCTGTGCTCCTGAGGGGCTCCAGTGTGTGCTGCCAGGGCTGCCCTGCTGTGCCCAAGGGCTGTGCCCAGCTGCAGCACTCCTGCTGAAATGCTCAGAACTGGGATTGAGACATGGGGCTGTGTCTCCTTGCTGGGACACAGGATGCTGGCAATAATACAGCTTGGTTTTTAATTTATTTTTAAATTCATTTTCTAAATTTTTAATTTATTTTTTGCTCTCTGGTAATAATACAGCTTGGTTTTTAATTTATTTTTAAATTAATTTTCTAAATTTTTAATTTATTTTTTCTTGCCAGCAAGGAAAAACCACTGTATCCTGTTCGTGGCACTTACTAAAAGAAGAGATTGCTTAAATTCCCTACATTCCTTTTTTTTGTAGTGAGTTCAGCAGTACTTTTACCTCTGTTTAACATGAAGGATATATTTTGCTTCCGTGGATGCCTTTTGGTATCTTTGTTTGAGAATAATTAGTGGTATTTTGGTAAAGGCAGGAGGGGTCTGTAGGCTTCCCAAATGCACTGTGATTGTCCTTATCTGATTTCTGTGGCTTTCCTTACAACGCAGAGCAAGGTCTGGGAGAGCAGAAGAGGATTGCTAAGAGAGAGAAGAGCAGGGCAAAGTCCCAGCAGAGCTTCCAGGGCACATCCAGCTGGGCTGTGCCCAATGTGGGACCCTGGCACATCCAGCTGTGCCCCAATGGGGGACCCTGGCACAACCAGCTGGGCTGTGCCTTGATGGGGACCCTGGCACAACCAGCTGTGCCCCAATGTGGGACCCTGGCACATCCAGCTGTGCCCCAATGGGGACCCTGGCACATCCAGCTGGGCTGTGCCCCAATGTGGGACCCTGGCACATCCAGCTGTGCCCTGATATGGGACCGTGGCACATCCAGTTGTGCTGTGCCCAATGTGGGACCCTGGCACTCCCAACTGGGTTGTGCCCTGATGTGGGACCCTGGCCCCTGCAGGAGCCCAGCTGGGCTGCCAAGGCCTCCCAAACACACTGATGTGGGCACGCTGGCAGCCCCTGGGTTGTACCCTCAGCACACGGGTGCTGTCACCTCTCAGAGGGGTTCCTGCCTGCTCTGGGGTGTCCCATGTCACAGACCAGCCTTGCCACCAGAGCTCAGCACGAGGCTCCAGCTCCTCTCCAGGGCAGGCTCTGCTGCATTGGTTTTCCTCACTAAGCCAAATATTGCCATCTAGAATTGAAGGAGGTTTTCCAATCCCCTCAGTGCTGAGAGCTGGTGTAATGAGGAGCAGCAGCAATGACCTCTGGAGTTTGTGCAGCCCGAGGAGCTTTCCCCAGGCTTTGGAATGCCGTGAGTTCCACACAGATGACTATAAATAATTGCCTAGGTTGGCCTGACCTCGGGCTGTCTGAGAAGATGATCTGATAATGGCACGAGTGACTCTGGTTCTGTTCTGAAGCTGAGATCCCGTTTAGGATTATACTCATTTGAACTCTCTGTAATTTAAGAAGGAAGCTTTCTGCATGCAGCGCTGGAAACACATTCTGAGCACAGAGGTCACTGATGTGGCAGTTGAAATCATCATGAAATAAGTCACTTGGGACACGAGTTTAAGCAGAACTGAAAAGGTCCCTCCTGTTTGACAGTGCAGTTTTCTTGCCCTGCTCTCTCAGCCCTGGTTCTGTGTTAACCCTGCAGAGGGAATTGGGCAGCTCTGGCTCTGCAGGACCCCATCAGGGAGCTCTGGGGTCCCACCAGCCTGAGAGCAGCCTGCAAAAGAGAAATTTGGGCACCACCTCCTTCCCTGGGGGCATCCTTGCCTCCTCTCCTTTCAGTGGCAATGGTGTGTGCTCATTTCCAGCAATTACTAATCCGTTTCATGACATGTGGTTTGAGAAAGAAGAAATTATTAACAAAATGGCCTTTATTGCTACCTTGCTTAGTCATGCCTTGCTTTTTTTCCTGACAAGTTATGAACAATGAATTTGATCTTTAATGCCTCTTCCAACCCTAATGATCCTATGGCCTTTCCCCCCTGTAATTTCTGGTTTGCAGAAGGCATAGTGAGAGGAGTAGTTCCATTACTTGTTGTCAGTCCACCCCAAGGTGCTCAGAACTCACTGCTTTCCATAAGGCATGATCTTGATATGCAATAAAATAATTAATTTGGTTTTGATGCATTATGGCGTCCCCAGTCCCAAAAAGAAAGATGAGAAACTTGGTTTTTGACAAAGTTGTCAAAATTTCCAAGTAGAAATATCCTAAAACAATCCTCTTAAAGGAGATGAAAAGTGCTGTTAAAACTCTGGATTTGGGAGCAGTTTCTCAAATCAGCTGTGTCTGTATTTTGGTGTGCCATTGCTGCAAATTTTTGAGTTTTCCAGCAAATAATAATTTCTAGATATTGCTGTAGAAGGCAGCAGCTTAGGCAACATGATGAATGTGCTGCTGGGAGGGGCACAAACCACTTCAAAATGCCCAGAGCCCAGCAAACAAACAGGGCTGGTGCTGCCAGGGGAGGTGTTTGCAGTTACTGATGGTTGTACACGCAGCAGAAAAAAAGTTTGGGAACTCCCTGGCTTGGAATAAAGAATTCCCTGGAGGTAGATGGTCTGTACAGATTAACTGTGGCCTTAGCAGCCAGGCTGTCAGTAAATTGTTTTGTTGCTGGTGCCATCTGAAAGTCTTTAAACCACATACAAGACTGGGAGAAAGCTCTGCAGAGATCTGTGTATTATTTATGGATTTTCATTTCTTCCCAAATGATTGTAAAAAGAGTTTAATATTACTGTTTTGAATAATTTCCTAAGAATCCTATGAAAACTTCAATTCTTCCACTTTGCTGCCTTTTCTGAAAGGCAGAGCTCTGCTTATCATTTCTTTGCTTGGCCAAGAGTAATCTACTGAGAAGCATAGCTGTGTTTGGGGAAGCCTTGGGGCTCATTTCATTGTGGCTGCACTAATAATATGGACCATAAATAGTGCAAACTGATTTATCATAAGCAGAGCCACTTGGGGAGGGGGGCAGATTTAATCAGATTTAATTTTTGATTATTGGGGGACTGCAAAGGCTTTGTAGGTGTGAAAGAGTGACAGAAGAGGACATCCACAGGGCATGCTTCAGCTCTTCAGCAACTGTTTGTAATGTGTTAGCTGAGATTTTCAAAATACCTGCAGCATTTAGTCACATTTTCCACTGAGGTGTGATGGGCTTAGATAAGTTTAAATACCGTGCATTCAGAAAAAGGAAAAAAAATTGGAAATATTTCCAGTCCTTACTGAAACCTCCCATGGTACATTGGTGTGAGGAGAAGGAAAAGACAGGTGAGATCCACTGCATGGCTGGGCAAGCTTCCAAGAGCATCAACATTTTATTTTAAGAGATGAATGAAAGCCTCCAAATTGCTGTAGACTTGGCAGGTAAGGGTTGTTATGCTTCATCTTGCCTCTTGGCCAGAGAGCCCAGGCAGTGGGAGCGTGCCAGATACAGCAGTCTTCCCCACTACCTGAATTTAATTTAAACCATTCTGTGCAGCCCTGATTTTAATCCTTTCATTTTGGTTTTGAGTTACCGCATATATGGCACAATGGAAATATTTTTTCAAACTTAAATTAGAAACATATTTTAGGAGACAAAAAAAAAAAAAGTGCCTGTCTTTTATGCAGAATGAAACATCTTTAACTGTTACAAGAAGCAGGGCCATTGGACCATTTTACTTGAAAAGTTTGATTATTAGTAGAAAAATGTGGATCTTTATTTTTGTTTCTCTTTCCTTCTTCCAGTTGCACACATCACAGAGTTTCTTCATGGTGGACAACAAATAAGTTCTTAAAATAACTAGAGATAGAAGTAGGATGTGTCAAAGATTAAAAAAAAATCAGTGTGTTCATCTTTATTTTTACACTCTGCATGTAAAAGTAATGGCAGGGGGGTTTAAAATTCTATTCAGATCTTTTTACTTGTCATAAATTATGGCAATATTTTCACCACCTCCAAGAGTAGATGTTTTCAGGATATACCATTGACTTTTGCTCTAAATGCAGTGCAGAACAGGAAGTGTAAATGCTCAATCCAAGTAAAAGTGGTACAAAGAGGATGGGTTGCAACTGGATCTTGAGTTTTGCTGCCCAGGTTGGCCTCGTTTCTCCACAAGGAAGAAGCAAGGCCAACCCCTGTCAGGTACAGTGATGGGTTTGGTTTACTGAGGTCTTTAACAAGAGGCCAACTCAATAGAGACAAAAGGTAATTTTGCCCCATTTTTTAAAACATACTCAGGGTGTTTTTCGAGGCTACAAAGTATAGAAAATTCAGGAATTCATGGAACAGCCAAAGAACACCTGTGAGAAGCACAGGGGAGACCTGCTGGAGCAGTTATCAGCAATTCACCTTCAAAGGGATGAGTGGATATATTGAGTGGGATTTCAGAGGTCCTGGCTCTGGCTCATCCATCAAACATTGGAAGATGAAGAGTGTGGTTCAAATGTGCAGATGGCAGGACTCTGGCCAGGAGGATGAGTGTGAGGGAGCACTCTGACCTCCCCTGGGCATTTCATAGAGCATGAGCACCAGTGGGGCTGATAGAGTGCTGAGGATGTCTGAGGTCTGGAAATGTCACTCACGGCCTAAGTCACTGCAGTGATGCTCATTTACTTGTTGAGAGTAATTTCTAGAATCTGATAAAAGTGAGGGTTTGAGGTGTTTTTTTAAAGCAGATTTATTAGTAAATAATGTAATTCATGCACTTTTTAATGCTTGCATGTTGGCAGCAGAACTTGGAAACAAAAAGGAATATTTACTGTGCAGTTGTGGTCCAAGGACTGTCCTTAAATTCTTTGATGGATCATTTAGGGCCAACTCCAGAAAAATATGCCTGGGTATGGAGGCTGTAAGGACATACCCTGGTGAATAGCACCAGCTTCTCTGTGGTCTGGATGCCAGACTGTTGGTGTGTGGGATTTTCTTCCCACACTGCTGGTGGTGCTTGTTTCAGCACAAACATATAAACACCTGACACAGCTTTGGAATGATCACGTTGAGAAGTGTGTATTCTGAGAAATCACATTAGTGATCTGGTCTGGTTTTATAAATTATGTGAATAAGACCACTGGAAAAATGGCTTCTTTCTATAAGGGTGCCTGGGAAATGGTGGAGGGAGCAGATTGAGATGTGGCTTCCCTGAGAGCTGGAATGCAGAGCAGGTCATGCAGTCACCCGTGGGTGTTGGCCAGGAGCACATCTGACACCATCACCACTGAAGGCAGAGCAAACTGAGGGAGGGGAAGGGACTGGCAGGGCATCTCTGGTGCAGAAAGCTTATCTCCAACTGCTGGCTACCCTGGCAAAGTGGGAAAAGGCCAATTAGCTCTGCTTATCCTTCCCTTCCTGTTGTTCCCAGCCTGGGTGTGAGCCACTCTCAACTTCTTAGGGCTTTGAGCAATGAGCTGCTTTTTCTAAGGACTGACAGGAAATCATTTAATAAGCTGGGGGGAGGGAGAAGTTTCCTGTTCTAGTTAGTCCCTATGTAATTCCTAAACTAAAAGAGAAGCCAGTTCAGAGGGCCAGACCACCAGCCCCAGTGTTCCTACCATGCTCCTCCGACAGTGGAGATCTCCCCAAGGTGATCACATCCCCACGGATCCCACCTCAGCTGGACCCCTAAAAGCCATCAATCTTTTCAAAGGATGAATAAGTTGAGTGTTTTCTTGCAGTTGCAAGCAGTGGAAGTGCTTCCAAGGCTGTGCCTGTGGATTAGCTCTGTGCAGAGCTCTGCATCTGAACCTCGGGGCCATTTGGAGCCTCACACACTTGATGACAAACTAGGCTCAAGTGAAGCCTATTTTGCAATGCACAGAAAAAAAAATATAATGGAGATTGATGCATCTTTGTCTTGTCTTACACCATTTAGTATCAATACTTAGCTTCATTACTTTGGTCTGTGAACACAAGGCCTTTATTCCTTTTAATCCTCAAGACACCGAGAGGAATGCCAAGAAATTCACCTCGTGTGTGAGTGCCAGGGGCTGAGCAGTGCAAGCCCCAGTTCAGTTCCAGTGAAAATGTGCATAACTTCCCTGTGCTCCCTGCCAGCAGCTGGGCAGCCCCTCCAGCTCCTGCCCTGTGCTTCACTCTGGCACTGGTGCAGCAAAGTGTCTGCACCCAAACACCCTGGGGCCAGAGGGACACATCCTGCTCTGGACATGGCTAAAGTGCATAAGGCACATTTATCTCACTGATGCTTTTGGTGTATTTATCCCCAGATTTGTTTTTCAGGTCTTATTGTCTACCAGTAAATTCGAAATACACTTCTGAATTCACTACAAAGTGTCTGTGCTTGTTTAAAGTTGTGTTAAAGTATCATTTTATTGATTTGAGTGGGTGAATGGGAAACACAAATTTTGTCAAAAGCTCAGGGTAAATTTAAAGCTTTTAATACTTCAACAATCCAGCTGAAGAGTAGCACAAAAAGTCTAGTGTATTTAAAAAAAATACTTGCTAGATAGGATTTCATATTAAAAGTGGTACTGACTAAATCTGCACTGTTAAGGGAGAGAAATATAAACCCTGCTGTGCTTCCAGGTCCATCAGAAGTATTATTCAATAACTGAAGGCAAATCCTTGCTGAAGAGCTGGCATTTGTGCTCTGACAGAAGTGTGTGTTTGTTTCTGGAGCACACATCCTCCACTGCTGAGGAGCCTCTGGGAAAGCACAACATTTCAGAGGGGTCCTGAGGAAGGATGTGACAAAGTTCTGCAAGATGTGACATCTGGTGGATGGCCTGGTTCCAGTGACCCAGGGCCCCTGTCAGGTACAGTGATGGCTTTGGTTTATTGAGGTCTTTAACAAATTTCAGATGACTTGATTAAAATCATGAGTGTGCAACTCTGTCTCCACTGGGGGTTCACTTCTTTGTGCAGCAGTGGGCAGGCAGCACAGCACATTTAGGTGCTATTTGAATTTTGCTTACTGCTTACTTGACAGCAGTGAAGGATTACAGATTTGTGTTCTTTAAAATGTGAGAAATTTGGTAGGTGTAGCATCTATTGTTAGATTTTGCTCTTTTTCTGCTTTCCAGGATAGGTGTGTTATTGTAGGCTTGTACATCTGCATTTCTATTCTGTAATTACCAGTTTTTTAGAAGTCCCCAAAATCATGACATTCACCTAAAGTATATCTCACTGCAGTATGGTTTACTGCTTTTTTTCCTGTTTTCTACTTCTAACAAGAGCAAAGAACCTATTTAAGTGAAATAATTGATTGTTTGCAACATAGAAATTGCAGTCTTCTGTGGCTCCAAGAGCGGAGACTTTCTTGAAAGTACCAGAAACTGCAAAAGCAAAAAAAAAAATTAGTGTTCAGTAGAGTTCAGTCTGATATTCTTTAGTAAGACTGGACCTGTGAGGCAATCCTTGCAGTAGTGGCTGCAGTGAGCTGGCAGTAGGAGCTGGAAAAGAGAGCACAGGGAAAGCAGCTGAAAAAAAAAATCAACATTTTCAATTAAAAATAAACCTTTCCATGCCTGTTTCTGTTGGTGTTATATGCTTCTATATGCATGCTTTTCAGAATTACAGATTGTGCATACTTTATGATTTTTCCTCAGTCATTTCAGTAAATTTTCTCCCCTGTTCTTTGTTATTGCTGAGCTACTCAAGCAGATGAAGATTTGTTTGCTTGTTTATATTTTTTTTCCTCTTGAGATGCTCTGTCTGGAATTTCAAAGCAAAGGCAAATTTTTGGGGTGAAACTTCTGGTGGCAAGGGTTGGAGTGGTTATTTCCAATGGCTGTGAAAACTCCATCAGAAGCACAATTATTCATAATAATGAGGATAATCTGACAGCAGTTTGCCCGGGACACAAATACACACACAAGCCCATTGATTGAAATGTCTGACCTGAGCTTTTGTATCCAGGAAAAAGTTGTTGATTTTATCCCTTGACAGTGTCAAAATACCTCCACCACAGATTTGTAGAACCTGTGGTTTTTTTCACCACACTTTCCTTATTTTTTCCTGAACTAAATTCTTGTAAGATGTTCTCTTCTCAGTATAAACCCACTGGTCTGCCTTCCCCCTTAACCTCCAAGGATTTCGTTTGTGAGGGGGAAGTGTTTAAAAATAATTCCAGATATGGCAGAACAGCCTGTATCCTTTCTATAGAGTAACTGACATCAGACTTCTGAGTTCACTAAATGGTCAACAAAAGATCAGTAAAAATATCTAAGGATTGTGAAGGGCAAACTTTTTTTTTTTTCCCTCTTTCCTTTAAAGGGAAAATGAGACAGCAAAAAGCAGGAGTAGATTTTCAGCCTGTAGAAGGCTGAGTGACACACACCTTTTACTAAAACTGTTGTGATTTTATAGCCTAAAGTAGCACCCAACCTCCTAAAAGCTTCATCTCTGAGGATCCTGTGGCTCTGCTGCAATACCAGGTTAATAAACAGATTAAGGGCCCTGTGCATGAGTAGGGCTAAAGAGAAAAAGGGAAATCTCTCCTGTTTCCTTTGTGCCTGAGCTGGTGACACACAGGTACCCCTGGGCTGGGTGAGGGCTGTATTTTGTTCATATTGTATTGTACTCAATATTGTGTTTTTCTAGAGCTGGGGGATGTGAGGAGATGCAGCCTGAGGCTGCAGGTGGGGAAGTTCTTCAGCCCAGGGAATGCCTGCCTGCAGGGCAGCCCGTGACTGCTGTGCCTCTCATGTGGCTTTGGAGGGCAGAGAGACGGAGCCAAAGTGGGACACGGGGGACAACAGCTGAGGAAGGGGCGTGGGAGGGGGCAGGAATGGATTGAACAGAGAGGGAGCTCTGTGGCTGGCTCCTGCTCCAGTGCCAGGTGCCACTGCTGAGGTGCCATTGCTGAGGTGCCACTGCTGAGGTGCCACTGCTGAGGTGCCATTGCTGCAGTGCCATTGCTGAGGTGCCCTTGCTGAGGTGCCATTGCTGAGGTGCCACTGCTGAGGTGCCCTTGCTGAGGTGCCATTGCTCCAGTGCCATTGCTGAGGTGCCACTGCTGAGGTGCCACTGCTGAGATGCCATTGTGGCAGTGCCATTGCTGAGGTGCCCTTGCTGAGATGCCATTGTGGCAGTGCCATTGTTGAGGTGCCATTGCTCCAGTGCCATTGCTGAGGTGCCATTGCTGAGGTGTCACTGCTGAGGTGCCATTGCTGAGGTGTCATTGCTGAGGTGCCATTGCTCCAGTGCCATTGCTGAGGTGCCATTGCTGAGGTGCCATTGCTCCAGTGCCATTGCTGAGGTGTCATTGCTGAGGTGCCATTGCTCCAGTGCCATTGCTGAGGTGCCATTGCTGAGGTGCCACTGCTGAGGTGCCATTGCTGCAGTGCCATTGCTGAGTGCCATTGCTGCGGTGCCATTGCTGAGGTGCCATTGCTGAGGTGCCATTGCTGAGGTGCCCTTGCTGAGGTGCCGTTGCTCCAGTGCCATTGCTGAGGTGCCATTGTGGCAGTGCCCTTGCTGAGGTGCCATTGCTGAGGTGCCACTGCTGAGGTGCCACTGCTGAGGTGCCCTTGCTGAGGTGCCATTGCTGAGGTGCCATTGCTGAGGTGCCACTGATGAGGTGCCATTGCTGAGGTGCCATTGCTCAGTGCCATTGCTGAGGTGCCACTGCTGAGGTGCCCTTGCTGCAGTGCCATTGCTGAGGTGCCATTGCTGAGGTGCCACTGCTGAGGTGCCCTTGCTGCAGTGCCATTGCTCCAGTGCCATTGCCACCCCGGCAGGAGCAGCAGCAGCACCTGGAGGGCACTCGCTGCTGTTCTGCTCAGAGTTCCCTTGCACAGTGCTCTCACTGAATTTTCTTATTTGAAGGAAGCACCTGAGTGCTTGAGGACAGGGCAGGCAGCAGAGTTATTTCCTTAATACCCAGATCTGAGGTACATTTTGTTCAGAATTCCAAAATCCCAAACAGACAAGCGAGGGCTCCAAAGAGCAAGGCAAGGACAGGGTCAGCAGCTCTGGCCAGGCCGTGGTGCCCAGCAGGACCCGGGGCAGGGAGGACAGCAAATGTCAGCTGAGAACCTTCCCTTACTGCAGGGCTGCACACCAGGAGCTACAAATGTACCAGCAGTGCAGCTTTTCCTTGACTTAGTGATTTATCTGCTATGTTTTAGAAATGTTGAGAGTGGCTTTGGAGGCTTTGAAGTGACTCGTTTGGAAGCTTCACTGGATTGTTTATAATGATGTTACTTTTAATGTGTGCACACACCAGTGGACACCTATCTGCTGTGTTTTCTTACTCTCTCCTACCTAACAAAGCCAGAACTTCTTGTGAATTGATATCTGCTAGCATCAATATTTTACACTTCCCAAATCTCTTGGCTTACCTTTGAAAGACTAAACCTTGAAATAAAAATTTATTTTTAACTAGAAATTTAAATTACTTTTTTCCTGGCATATAAGATTAGACAGGGGAAATAACACACCCTTTTCCCCAAAGCAGTGGCAACATTTATAAATGCATATTAAATGCATATAAGTCTTTCTAAACAGTATAAGCATATTCTTTCCCTCTGCTGCATGCTAACAGATTTTTCTAGATCCTTGTCCTGTTCAGGAGATAAACTGCTGTACTTTAAGCATTTTCTGGGCGCTTTCCCTTTGTTTTACCCCCTGGAAGTTGCTCGGGAGGCGCCGGGGATGCTCGGGAGGCGCCGGGGATGCTCGGGGAGCGCCCTGCTCGCCGCCCGCCCAGCATCGCGCTCAGCCCCGCTGTGCTCTGCTCCTCCGGCGCTCGCCGCTTCACTGATGCCCCCTTCTGCCCTCCTCGCCTCACACCACGGGAAAACCCTCCTTGGGCACAGCTCAACCGCGGGGGTTTAATGAGGGAAAACCCTCCTTGGGCACAGCTCAACAGCGGGGTTTGAGTGAGGGGAAATCCTCCTTGGGCACAGCTCAACAGAGGGGTTTGAGTGAGGGAAAATCCTCCTTGGGCACAGCTCAACCTGCAGGGTTTAAGTGAGGGAAAATCCCCCTTCGGAGCAGCTCAACAGAGGGGTTTGAGTGAGGGAAAATCCTCATTAGGCACAGCACAGTCTGCAAGGTTTGAGTGAGGGAAAATCATCATTAGGCACAGCACAGTCTGCAAGGTTTGAGTGCGGGAAAATCCTCCTTGGGCACAGCAGAGCCTGCAGGGTTTGAGTGAAGGAGAATCCTCCTTCAGCACAGTACAACAGAGGGGTTTGAGTGAGGGAAATTCCTCCCTGTGCACAGCACAGCCAGAGGCGTTTGAGTGAGGGAAAATCCTCCTTGGGCACAGCACAGCCTGCAAGGTTTGAGTGAGGGAGAATCCTCCTTGACTACAGTGCAACCAGAGGGGTTTGTGTGAGGGAAAATCCTCCTTGGGCACAGTTCAACAGAGGGGTTTGAGTGAGGGAACACCTTCCTTCAGCACAGCACAACAGAGGGGTTTGAGTGAGGGAGAATCCTCCATCGTCACAGCACAGCCAGAGGGGTTTGAGCGCTGCCGGCCATGCTGGGGATCGTGCCCCATTCCCGTGTTGTGCTGGGGATCGTGCCCCATTCCCGGTATGTGCTGGGGATCGTGCCCCATTCCCGTGTTGTGCTGGGGATCGTGCCCCATTCCCGGTATGTGCTGGGGATCGTGCCCCATTCCCGGTCTGTGCTGGGGATCGTGCCCCATTCTCGGTCTGTGCTGGGGATCATTCCCGTGCTCTCGGCCCATTCATCATCAGTCATTGCCTTTTCTGCAAGTCAGAAATGCATCCTGTGAATGCACGAGGAATACACTGAAGGAGGGAGGTGGGAATGATTTCATCCATTAGAAATCTTTGTGTGTGGGGGGGACCAAAAAGCTCTAAAAAGCACACTTGGCTTTCAGTTTTCGTTTGTGTGGTCACCCATGTGCTTTTAGCCAAAGTATCACACCAGAAATTTGTTCCTCTTTACAAAAAGATTAGCAGTTTATCTTTGAAAAATTTGGTCTGGTCTTCGTGACTGTTCTTGTTCACTTTCCTCTCCAACAACCCCTTTGGGGTGACCAGGAGTGCACATCCCCTGTCCATGCTCCCCATTGGGGTGACCAGGATTGCACATCCCCTGTTTATCCTCCCCTTTGGGGTGACCAGGAGTGCACATCCCCTGTCCATGCTCCCCTTTGGGGTGACCAGGAGTGCACATCCCCTGTCCATGCTCCCCTTTAGGGTCACCAGGAGTGCACATCCCCTGTCCATGCTCCCCTTTGGGGTGACCAGGAGTGCACATCCCCTGTCCATGCTCCCCTTTAGGGTGACCAGGAGTGCACATCCCCTGTCCATGCTCCCCTTTAGGGTCACCAGGAGTGTACATCTCCTGTCCATGCTCCCCTTTAGGTGACCAGCAGTGCACATCCCCTGTCCATGCTCCCCATTGGGGGGTGACCAGGAGTGCACATCCCCTGTCCATGCTCCCCTTTAGGGTGACCAGGAGTGCACATCCCCTGTCCATGCTCCCCTTTAGGGTGACCAGGAGTGCACATCCCCTGTCCATGCTCCCCTTTGGGGTGACCAGGAGTGCACATCCCCTGTCCATGCTCCCCTTTGGGGTGACCAGGAGTGCACATCCCCTGTTTATCCTCCCCTTTAGGGTGACCAGGAGTGCACATCCCCTGTCCATGCTCCCCTTTGGGGTGACCAGGAGTGCACATCCCCTGTCCATGCTGGCAGCTGCTGCTGGCTGGGCAGGCTGTGTGCCTCACTTTGGTGGCAGCCAGGGGAGTGTCCCAGCTCCAGGATGCACTTGTCAATTCTTGCCAGAGAGATCCAGTTACAGAGCTGAGATCACCACCCAGATCCCTGCTCCCTGTGCTGCCCCTGGGGCTCAGTTCCACTCGGGTGCATTTCTGCAGCCCACACTGTGCTGGGAAGGAGAGGGAAACCAGTCCCTGTCCCAGTTTAATTGGTGTGGGGTTTTCTGTGACCTTGCACAGCTTCACCCTGAAGGTCTGCCTGCCCCACAGACCTGTGCAGGAGTGGCTCAGCTGCTGGCAGCCCTCAGTGGGTGCTGATTGCAGGTGGCACTCCAGGGATTGCTCTGGAATGGCCATTCTGGGAATATCTGCACACAGACTGCTCCTTCCCCATGGTATTCCAGGGAGCTCCTGCTGCACAGAAAAACAGAGCTCCAAAAAGGTGATTACTTCTGTAACACACACCACAAGAGCATAGAGGGCACCTGCTTGGGCAAAAAAAAAAATCCTAACCAAAAAACAAAACAAAACAAAAAATCAAAACATAAACTCTTGCCAATTCAAAATATGGACAAGAGGATATAAGCTGCTTTAATTCACCATGTAAAGGGAGGTCAGAGAATAATGCCATAGACAGGACACAAAACATAGCTCAGTTTTAGGGACTTTTAGGGGGAAAAAAGGTGTCTGTGGAAATATTTCTGGATTTTTCCCAAGGCAATGCAAAGATTGTATCACTGTTTCCCAATATCAGGTGCAGTGATACAGAACCACAGTGGAAGAAGGTTTTAGTCACTTTTAGTCACTGCACTATCTTTGTTTTTACAATATTAAGTGCAGTTACCAATTGCATGGAATGATCTCTCTTCTGGGTCAAACTCTTTTGTTTGTATTGCAATGACAGCTTGACATAAAATGATTTAATGACTAAAATGAAAAATGCTCCAATATTTCAACCCTCACATCATGAACAATTTAGCAATTAAAAAGAATAACACAGAATTCACGTATTTTTCAAAAATACATTAAAACAACCCTCTTAGGTCCAGTTAACACTGCCATTTAAATTGACCTCAGTTTTTAACAAAACACCTGTGTTTTTTTAAGGAAAGAAATACCAACCTAATTGAAGTTAAAGCCTTTGTATCTGAAGTTTTCTCCTGTGTGCTGATATAGCTGTCCCTGAGATGGAAACTTGTGCTTGTCCCTGTAAACAGCAGTGAGAACTGGCAGAGGCAGCTCCTTCCCAGCACCCTGGGCTCCCGGGATGTTGACACACAGGAGGGGCAGAGAGGAAGGTGCAAACAGATGAAAATCCCAGCTGAATGAGTGGGGTTTTAATCTTCTTGCACCTGTTTCCAGGAGGGAGTGTGACACTGATAGGGTGCAGAAAGGAATGTTACAACCTGGGCAGCAGGATGTGGGTGGAGGCTGGAGTCCCAGGGGGGAGTGGGGTGGGGGAGGAAGAAGCAGCAGCTTGCATCGTATTTCTGACCTTGGATTTGGAAGAATTTGATATATTGAAGACAATAATTTAAGAGAAAGAAAATAATTTAGGAGATGTTTTTAGGTATGCTGTTTACTGAGGAAGAGAGGTATTGACCTGCACAATGGGAATGCAGCAACATTTGAAAGAGCTTCATTTCCAAAAGCAATTGCAGTGAGACCACAGCACTGACTCTGCTGAGAGGATTTCATGCACAGCAGAATGTGATCTTATCTCCCAGGCCAATTGCCTGGGCACAGAGTGGGGATCCAGCTGGTCAGGAGCTGGATATTGAGAGTAAAAACCATCCCCAGCAGGGTTTGTGTGAGATTGGAGAGCAGGACAGAGGGCTCAGCCCTGGAGGTGCTGGCACCCCCCTGGGGACGGGGGCAATGCATACAGGGGGCTGCTGGAAGATTTCCAGCTCCACTTTATCCCTCTCCAGTACCAGGTCCCTGAAATCCTCGTGGTCACAGGCTCCAGAGGAGCCTGCTTGGAGGCCAAGAAGGCACTTCCATTTTCCAGCCCTCTGTTCCTCAGTGGCCTTTTCATTCCAGTGACAGGATGGTGACAAATGGCTAAAATTCTCTGCTCTGCAGTGCTCCTGGGGATCTGTGAACCTGCTCCTTTCCAGCACAGCCCTGGGTCCTGTGCTGGGTGTTCCCTGGCCAGTGGTGGCAGCCCCAGCTGCACTCAGAGTCCTTTGAAATGATGCAGAACACAGATGAATTTCAAATGGTGCTTAAAATCCGGTGTTATTGGTATAAATCCTTGGGTTTTTTCCCTTTTGCTGTCTTTTGGGTG
Organism: Setophaga petechia; assembly: GCA_024362935.1. Lineage (NCBI taxonomy): Eukaryota > Metazoa > Chordata > Aves > Passeriformes > Parulidae > Setophaga > Setophaga petechia. The sequence continues at coordinate 20,775,752 of JANCRA010000018.1, forward strand.
GACTCCTAGCAAGTTTGACAGAAGCAAGGGATATTTTTGATATATGGCATCAGGTCTGTTAGTTCAGAAACCCCACACAGAAGCTTGTTTTTAGAAAGAGAGAAAATAAGATTAAACAGGACAGGGAATGCTGTTATGAAGGAATGAAAATATTTTCATTACCAGAGTATTTGTATGTCAACAGCTGATAGGGAATTATGTGAGACATTCCCAGAAGGACTCCCAAAGATTTTTTCATTGTGTAATAGACCAATTAGCAGAGCCCAGATTAAATGAGCAATGTCACATTGCTTCTTGCATTAAAAAAGTGTGACATTCAGTCTCTTTGTCTAGTAAATATTTGCATTTTTTATCCTTGTGACTTCAGTTATACTGCTTTCAACAGCTCTATGTTCCCAAGTAATACAGGGAATGGTAGCTTGTCCAGCATAACTTTCAAACATATCAATATATTTCTCTTATGTAGTATAAATTTTAAAATATTTATTAATGAGAAGCTTTGTACACTCTTGGAACACATCCACATGAGAAAAGGAGGGGATATTAAACTCTGCTAACACAGAACTTGTAATATTTTTAAGCTGACTTCATGAGTTAATAAAGGAGGAAATGAGCAAATTCAGTTTCAGACTGCTGCCCAGCTCTCCTGGAGCAGCCCTTGAACTGACCCAAAAGAAATTATTTGATTTACAGTTGTTTTCCAATATTAAAGTGGTTTGGATAAATTTTAGTCTTTTTCTAGAGAAAACAGCTGAATAAGTAGATAAAACATTAGTGCTATTAGGAAAAAAAAATATTTGCAGTGTAGCTTTGTTTTCTTGGCAGCTTTTAGGTTCCACTGCAGAAGAGGCTGGTTTTTGGTGAGAGAGCTCTTTTTATGAATTAATGTTGATTTGCAGTGGGTAGAAGAAATTGTGATAGATTTAAAGGGCTTTAACATTTAATTGAATTTAATTCCCATGCACCTTTTTTATTTCCACATCCCTGAAAATTTGCACAAGTTAATTATCAGTTAATGACTCTGCTTTTTCTCAGATGAGTAATTGAAGCAGGTTATAATTCAGAATCACTTTGGAAGTGATGTGATCTGCATCAGTTACCTGAATTCATTGAAAAAAGGCAGAAGCAATGCAATGTTATTCCATGTCAGCACTCAAAGGATTTGCATTTCACAGGACACTCTTGTCCAGCCAAATCTTCACTCTGGTTCATCCACTGATGCATTTTTACCTCATCTTTTCCTTCTTCCTCAAATCTGTTTCTTTAGCTGGTGGCTCTCTCTGAATACAGAGCACAAAGCCTGTTCCTCAGCTCACAGGAACCCTTGAGAGAAGAACAGTTAATTCCATGAGAGGTATTTATTAATAATACTGCAATATGCTCCAGAAAAGACTGAGAATTCTGCTGTCTGCTACACTTACATATTGTCATCCTTCCCTTAGAACCTTCCAATATTGCCTCAGGTGAGGGTTTCAGCAGGGCCTAAATAACCCTAAAGAGCTGCATTTTTCATCTTCACCCAGGTTACAGGACACCTTCTTTCAGGGGTATCCAAGAGATGCTTTGAGACTAAATAGAACTCATCCTTCTAATGGTTTTTCAGATTTTTTTCTGAGGTTCATTGGTTTCCCCTCTCCTGCTGATCCTGAGTTTGAGGATTGCAGCTGACACCATTCCTGGCAGCTGAATTCTGCTTTGTTACATCATCAGCTCTGAAAGCAGGGAGATGATGGGAACCTGCCTTCCGTGTACAAAAGCCACAAAATGTGTGTGCTATAAGGGAAGGTTGAATTGTGTCAGAAAATTACCAGTTTTCTCCTTTTTCACCTCATCTATAGCTACTTAAGGTGTTTACAGCATTTTTTGCATTTTTGCACCTATCTGGAAGTGCAGATTTCAGTGCATCTCTGTTTCTTTGAGAGGTGTGTGTGTAAATATGTGCAGGAAAGACCATTTCTCTTCTACTCTTCTTAAAATATTTTTATTTTATTTCTATTTTAATATAGTAAATATTTTATTTATGGAGGGCACATCTCTAGAGCAAAGCTGAATTAATACAAATATAAGCATTGTTCCTCCCTCTCCCTTGCCCACTCAAAAAAATCCCAGGATGTGAAATTCCTTCCCTGGAAATGAGTCCAGCCCTGTGGATATTCCTTCCTGCAGGAAGAAAGGAGCAGGTGCCAAGGTAAATAGGGTGCTGCTTTCCATCCAGAGGGGTGAGTGTGAATATAAAGAAGTTAAAACAGTGCCTAATGTTGATTAGCTAATAGTCACGTTTGAAATAGGCTCTTCCCACCCCTGGGGTCACTTGGAAGAGGAATGACTGCAGGGATTTCACTCAGGGTGGGGATCCACAGGCAAAAATGCAGTGAATAACTTGTGTGGTATTCTACCCGCTGCAGAGGAGCCTTCACCTCTTGCTGGAGTTTTTTGGCATCTAGAAGAGCTTATCTTCCAGCAACATGGAGAGTGTAAGGTGAATTGCAAAAGAGGAATGCAGACAGCTTCTCCTATCAGCACATTGTTTTGGTTAGAACTCCACTGGAGTTCTGTAAAAATGCGCTTGGGGGAAGAGAAACAAGACAAAGTCAGCCTGTCCTCTGGGTTTGCTTAGTTAATCAAACAAGCTTATTGGGAAATTAACACTTCTGGGCTTAGGAAAGAATTGTTATTTTATTTTTCAGCTGTATCCAGCTGTCTGAATAACAACCAGGCGCAAAAAAATCTCTTGCACTTCTGGCTGTAAATGCAGAGGTGGGGGGGCCAGGAGCCTGCACTGTCAGCACTGGCATGGCAGGTTTACTTTGAGAAAGGAATATTTTTAGGCCTGACTTCTTGTGAGTGACTGTGGATCTTGCAGCACTCCGGATGTTGGCAAGAGCAAAATTCTCAGCAAATCACTTTTTCGCTGACATTTTCTGCTTTATTTTAGATTTATCTGATAACTTCCACCAATATTAGCTGTTCTTTTGTGGCTTCTTTAAAACCACCCTTTAAGAACTGCCTGCTTGCAAGGCTTGGTGTCCTGCACTTCCCTCTCCTGAGCACGCCAGTGTGACTCTCACAGCATCCCCCATGCAAAGATCCTCCTGGAAATTTCAGATGCCTTTTTCAGCAGTTGATTAAAATGTGCTCTTCATTTTCTGACTCATTTTTGCAGGGAATTAAGTCCCCCCCAAAAAGTATGAATCTGCTTGATGCTTTGGCTGTTTCACAGTGCCAGCCCTGAGAATCACCCCTGGTTCTGCTGCCTCAATCCTTGCCCTGGACACCCTGAACCTCTCTCCCCAAATGATGGTGGTGGGCCCTGCCCAGAACAGCTCCTGTGCACACACCTTGAATTCTCTTTCACCAGCCTTGCCACCATTCCCTCTCATTCCCTTTCTTTCCTTGCTCTTGGAGCTTCCCTCTTTTGTGATGTTTCCTAAGCAGCTTCAGGAGCACAGGGGTTTCAGGGCTTGCAGGCTGTTTCCTCAGCTGCTTTCACACCCTTTACATTCTGTGGGTTTGCATTTTATCCCTGAGAAGCACTTTTCCCTGTATTTTATCCCTGTATTGCACTTCTCAGTGAACTGAAGCATGGGAAGTAAAGCCTCGAATTTCCAAATCATTTAAAGCTGTGTTAAAATCTAGGTTTATCATTTTGGTGATAAATCTCTGCAGCTGGAGAGCTTGAGTGTTCTCTGCACTCACCTATGTCCTCAAAGACAGTGAACTGGGGGATGTCTATGGAGTTTAGGGGTTTTTTTAAGAATTTTAATGTAAATAAGCAAAATAGCAAATGTCAGCCATGCTGGGCAGCAGGGGCTGTAGATCTTTGTGGTGTAGAAATCAATGAAATGAATGAACACTTGTGAATGCTCTGAATAAACGGTGCTGTGGAGAAGCAGCACCCCAGAATTGTCCCTGCTGGGCTTTGTCCTTCACCCGGGGAGGATCCCTGTCCCTGTCCTGATCTGCCTGACCCTCCCAGAGGAGAGGAGAGATTCTCTGCTGTGCTCCCTGCCTTTAAGGGAGCCGCTGGGGTGAGTGAGGATGTGTGTGGGAATGAGTCACCCTGGAACTGCGCGTTCTCTCCGGGACAGCCTTCGGGAGGAGGAGGGGGCGGCAGCATCTGCCGGGCTCTGGGGAAGGTCACTGCAGGAAACTCCGACACCGGATCGGCCTGGGGCACAGGGGAACCTCAGCCCCACTCCTGGAGCTGCCGGGCTCTGGGGAAGGTCACTGCAGGAAACTCCGACACCGGATCGGCCTGGGGCACAGGGGAACCTCAGCCCCACTCCTGGAGCTGCCGGGCTCTGGGGAAGGTCACTGCAGGAAACTCCGACATTGGATTGGTCTGGGTGGGACAGGGGAGCTGCGAGGCTCTGGGGACGGTCACTGCCGGCAAACCCCGACATCCGACCGGGCTGGGGGACAGGGGACTCTCAGCCCCACACTCGGCATCTGCCGGGCTCTGGGGAAGGTCACTGCAGGAAACGCCGACATTCCATCGGCCTGGGGCACAGGGGACTCTCGGCTCCAGGCCTGGAGCTGCTCAGCTCTGGGGAAGGTCACTGCAGGGAACTCCGACATTGGATGGGGATGGGGGACAGGGGACTCAGCCCCACACTCAGCATCTGCTGGCTCTGGGGAAGGTCAGTGCAGGGAAATCCCGACATTGGATCGGCCTGAGGGAGAGGGGACTCAGTCCCACTCCTGGAGCTGCCCAGCTCTGGGGAAGGTCACTGCAGGCAAACCCCGACATCCAACGGGGCTGCGGGACAGGAGACCCTCAGCCCCACTCCTGAAGCTGCCGGGCTCTGGGGAAGGTCAGCACAGGGAAACCCCGACATCTGATCAGGCTGAGGGACAGGGAACTCTGAGCTCCATTCCTGGAGTTGCGGCTCTGGGGGAAGGTCACTGCAGGAAACTCCGACATTGGGTCGGCCTGGGGGGCAGGGGAACCTCAGCCCCATACTCGGCATCTGCCGGGTTCTGGGGAAGGTCACTGGGGCATTGGATGGGGCTGGGGGACAGGGAACTCTCGGCTCCAGGCCTGGAGTTGCGGCTCTGGGCAAGGTCAGTGCAGCAAACCCTGACATTCCATCGGCCAGGGGGACAGGGGACCCTCAGCCCCACACTCAGCATCTGCTGGCTCTGGGGAAGGTCACTGCAGATCAGCCTGGGGCACAGGGGACTCTGAGCTCCACTCCTGGAGCTGCTGGCTCTGGGGAAGGTCACTGCAGGTCGGCCAGGGGCACAGGGGACCCTCAGCCCCACACTCAGCATCTGCTGGCTCTGGGGAAGGTCACTGCAGATCAGCCTGGGGCACAGGGGACTCTGAGCCCCACTCCTGGAGCTGCCCCGCTGCTCTTGGACAGGTACACCGTGATTATATCTCAGCCACACCGAGCAGCACTGCAGCCCTGAACAAGATGAGATTTGCAAATTCCTTGTCAGCAAATGCCTTTAGGAAGTGTGGGGCAGGAAACAAAGAAAGGAGTCCCTGTCTGCAGCTCCAGAGCCATTTCTCTGCTGCCTGAGACCTTTCTTTTACCCTGTGCAGTTGAGAGACATTTCCTGAGTGCAAAGGCTTCTCGGGGACCCATGGACTTGGATCAGGCTGAAGCAGCAGGAAAACAGAGCTCAGTGTGCCATGCTGCAGGAACATGTTTAATCTGGGGAGAGGAGAAGGATAAAGATGTAAGCAAATAATATAAAGAAAACTCATAAATGCTGTACATTTTATCAATGTGTTATTCCAGTGTTAAATCTGGTTTGGATAAAAGCAGAATAAACAGCAGTGAAGTAGCTATTTCCTAGGAGCTGATTTTCACCTCATTTCAGACATGCAAATACATAACTATCTCCTATCCCACCATGTATTTTTTCCTGAAAATATATTGTGTGCCAGATGAATATTAATTAATTTATTTCTCTTGATTGTAGACAAAGTAAATATATGCAGCTTACCTAAGCACTTTTTAAAAGCAAATATTGAACAGAGGCAAAGTTTGATTAGTCATTGTTGCTGAATTATTCAGAGTTTCAAAGTTTGGTTCTGCACTTATTAGAATAAGTCCCAGAAAAATGTCCTTGGTCAAATATATCCCTGTGGAAATCTGTTATGTTGTATTTAGTGCTTTAGTTCTAGTTCTTTTTCTTTTTTTTCTTTCATATTTTTTAGGATCTTAAGTGGATTTTTCTTTTAAGGATGAGAATTAAGAGAAGTTTCACTGTATAAATTTAGAGGGAATCAATAAGGTTTCACTTTCCTTTTGTGGGGCTATATATTAGCCAAAAAAAAGATACCTTAGTGTTTCATTCCAAGAAAAAAAAAAAAAAGATGAAGTATCTTTTCAGCCCTGGTTTGAGCTATCTGATAGGGAGCTGGAATTTATCATTTAAGAAGTCTTGCAGTTGAACTTCAGCTCTTCTCAATGGACTAATCTTGGAGTGTCTCTGTGCAGGGCCAGATCAGCCTCCTTCGTGTCAGTAATCAACAGCAAAAACTTGGGGGAGGTAACTGGCAAAACAAAAACCTCTGAGTTGAGCAATCACTCTGTTCCAGCTTTCTCTGATTTCCCTCCTCTTGTGTCCTTGCTTTTGCCCTTTCTCTCACGTTAGAGGGTCTAATTAAGTGGACCTGTTAATTACCTAGACAGCTCTCATGATTTTGTTCTTCAGTCTACATGAACAACATATATCTCTCTTTTTAGGAGGTAAATGGGTTCAGTCCAGGCAAGAGGAAGAGTACATTGTCCCTCTTTGCTTCCTGGTAATGAACTCTCCTGAGGAGTGTCCTGCCTGGTGGTTGTGCTGCTCCAGCAGACACCCTCTTTCTAGGAACATGAGAGTCCTGAGATAGCCTGGAAAGACAATGAACACACAGACCGTGTCAATAAAAAGTCATAATTCACATCAAAATGCAGACAGTCTGAAAAAGAATAACTGGATCAGCACACTAGTGGCAAATTCTTCTTATTGAACTACTTTCACAAGAGGAAATTTTCTAAATACTAAAAAAAAAGACTTAGCTGTGCTATTCATATCAAATAAATCCAACATCCCTCCAGCAAATATTTTTTCTTCATCATCCTGTGAATAACCTGAGTTAGAACAGCTGGATAAGGAACAACTCTGAATTGCAGATGCTGCAATGCAGATTATATTTTATTAAGCTGAAATGAGAGACATAGCAAACTCTCCCAGGGAGTTCAGGAGTTTCCACCCTCCTAGTAATTGCATACTGTACAGGAAATGGAGGTTAAAAAAAATTACAGAAGTCACTCAGGGTATCTCTAATAGCGTCACTGCCTTGAAACAAGCTCTCATCTCAGAACTCCTCTGGAAGAAAGAACCAGGAAAGCCTTTTGGTAGTTCTTGATATTTGTCAGGAAAAAAAGCTCCTGAGCTGCAGTGCAGCTGCCCAACCTGTGCAAACCCTGCACTGACACCTGCATTTCACCCTGAGCTCCCCAGGGCACCTGCACTGAGGTGCTGCCTTCTCCTGTTGGCACCACCTCCTAAACAGGGTGATTTGCTGCTCCTGCAAAGTACTGCTGAAAGTATTTCATGTTGTTAATCCCACAGGCAGCAGACAGGAGCATTATCAGCCCAGCTTTCATCTCACCAAGGTGATGCCAGATAAAAACTCAGCTCTGGCCTGCATGGGAGCTGCAGGCTGCTCTTGCCCACAGCCCACCCCTCCCTGGGAGCACAGCTGTGCTCCAAGCTTCCCTCCAGCCACCTGGGCTCCAACTGCATCTTAAAGGGAGAGCAATGCCTTTCCCCCTCCTTCCTCTCCTTTCCTTATGAATGCTATTTTTAAAAAAAATCCAAGTCTGTGCTGTTAGCTCTTGAGAATAAGGTTGTTTTGGCAGTTGCAAGTCATGACAGTCGCTGTAAAAGGGAAGCTTTATACTCAGATTATGCTTTGTGAGGTAATTCTCTAAAAAACGTGGAGTACTGGGAGTGTTTCATCCACAGCAGTGCCAGAATGATCAGTTTCCTCTCTCGAGTGGAGAGAGAGAGGGGATTATCTGGGAAACAGAACACTTAATTTTTTGTTTTCTTCAGTGACTGAGTCATTAACAGGTGGATGGTCGAGGAGCAGAAGGTTCTGTACCGTGTTCTTGTTTCTCCTAACTGCCTATCATTGACTCCAAACTGGCCATTAGCTTCATGTGCCTTAAAAGAGGCATTGTGTGCCCCTCAAAGGCAAGGAAATGTTTGCTTGCAATTTATAGATAAGATGCTTTAAATGTGGGCTTGACTTAGCCTGTCAAAGTTCAGAAAGCTGAGGCTCTTCCAGGTCTGATATATGGGGTGTACCTGATGGATTGTGCTGGAGCTGCTTCATGATTATATAGGAAATTGAGCTCCTTCTTCAGCAGAGTTACCTGGATTTCTTTATGTGTGTCAGGGCCTTCACAAGGTGCCAGTAAAAAAGGGAGAGGTGGATTTTTGTGTATTTCATTTGCTCTATTTTCCAGAATAAACACAAGGTTGAATGTGTTCCATTAAAATGGTCATGTTTGAGTTTAAACCATCACAAGTGCAAAAATCTTGTGGGAGACGAAAAAAAAGCTCTAAGACATGAACCTCATTGTACTTCTTTGAGATTCCATCAGAATAATAAATTAGTTACACTGAAACCACCATGCTACACAAAATATTTGCTTTAGTTCTGTCTTTGTTATGTACCAGCCAAAACTGGTGGAAGATAGAGGCTCTTAGGAAAACTGAACAATACATAATACATAAATTGGGCAATTTAGAGTACTGGTGGGATTTTATGACTATAAAAAGTACAGCTATATTAGCTCTTGCAAGATTGGAGACAAGTAGGATGTCCAGGAAAACTTAATTTATAAAAGATTTAGGTAAATTTCAAATTAACATCCTCAAATGTCCTTAAATTGATGTGAATCTCTGACTTAGCACTCTGTCAGTAATATTGATATGCTTCAATAATTATGAGAATAATTATCAACACTTACTTGACTTTTTTCTTTCTGAAAATGTCTGTACAGTTAACAACAGTGTCATTTACTTTATCTAGAGAGGAATTTGATTTCATGTATGAGGTGACACGGGTAGTCAGCAAATCTGCATTCATTAAGTTTTATTAAAAGATCACATTTGGAGTTTGGCTGTATGATGGAATGTGGCAGATCAGAAAATACAACCTCTAACACACATGGCTATCCAAGCTAGATAAATGGGCAAGACAGAAATAAAGTGGCTCTGTGCTAATAAATGCAAATCTATGCAGAGTAAAAGTGAAAAAGAAGGTGTTTGAAGGGCACCAGGTTTGCTTGGTTTACATCATGGGATCTCAGGAGATCAAGCTGTATAGAAGGTGATAGAACAAATGCTCAGATTTGTCATTTTATGCTTCAAGAAAATTACTGGAGCACTTCTATTGTCACATTTGAAACAAGATGCATCGGAAGTAAAAATCCTGCAGTGTGCACTGTACTTCCATCTTTACTTTTAATAAATTTATTTTTAAATTATAGGTAATCTTTAGATCCCAAAATGTAGCCTGTGGTTTTAAATAGTTTCTCAGAACTTATTCTTTTCTTGCTGCTATTTCAGTTGTAAATATTCAACAAACAATAAAAGGGCATTAAATTTATACCACTGCTTCAGTGAATGCTTTCTGTCAGTAAGTATCAACTGGCTCATTTAACAACTTGGAGTTTTTATGCTTCTTTGACATGCAGCCAACAACCAAATTCCCTGGCTCTTGTGTCCTCTTGGAGTGCTGCAAAAGGCTAAGAGCACATTAAGTTGAAAAGAACTCACAGAATGCTGCAAGGCCAGGCCACTGTCACATATCTGACAAAGGGCCTCCATACAATGAGTCACATCTGATGGACAGAAATGGGCTGAAAGCATCAGAATCATCTGTTGCACTGCCATGTTTCTGTATTTAAAATCACATAACAAAAGCACGAACACAAAGCTGAGGGCTGGGACCTGCTGATTCTCGTGTCAGCCAGATGTTTGCTGGCCCTGTCTGTGTCAGCTGAATGCAGCAGTCTGGCCTGCCTGGAGGAGAGGAAATGGTTGACATCAGTGCAAACCTTGCCTGCAGTGGGCTGCTCGCTATCTCTCCCATCTGAGGCTGCTCATCCTTTCAGAAAAGCTGGTGGGAGCTGTCCTGAGAGCAGGTCTGGAACGGGCCCAAGCTGTGTGAGGAGCTGTTGTCCTTTTGTCCCTCCTGAGCCAGCAGAAGATCCCAGCCCGTGCAGACCCTGCCCCTGAGCCCATGGCCCTGGCTGCCCTGTCCCTGCCCCTGCAGGATGCTCCTGCTGACAGATGAGTCACAGGCCAGGGCTGCAGGCAGGGAGGGAGGGCAGGGATGGAGCTCCCTGCCAGGGGGAAGAGCTCAGGGCTGCACAGGAGGGACAGGGAGCATCCCCTGCAGCAGCCCAGGCACACCGAGCTGGCACTGCAGGAGAGGAGAGGAGAGGAGAGGAGAGGAGAGGAGAGGAGAGGAGAGGAGAGGAGAGGAGAGGAGAGGAGAGGAGAGGAGAGGAGAGGAGAGGAGAGGAGAGGAGAGGAGAGGAGAGGAGAGGAGAGGAGAGGAGAGGAGAGGAGAGGAGAGGAGAGGAGAGGAGAGGAGAGGAGAGGAGAGGAGAGGAGAGGAGAGAGGAGAGGAGAGATCTGCCAGGCACATGGATGTCAGCAGATTCCAGAGTTTCTCACTTCTCAGGGTTTCTGGCCTCCTGGTTACCCTGCACAGGCTGACTGCAGGTGTGGGTGCAGGTTACACCAGCTCTGGGTCACTTCACCCTGTGAGACACCCTGTCCATCAGGAGAGCTTTAGGAGCAGAAAGGGAATTTTCTGCACCCAGCAGCACAGAGAAGTTAACTAGTGCTGGACTCAGAAAGGCTGTGAGCTGTGCTGGGGGACAAGGCAGAGATTAGGGCACAGTTTCTGAGGAAGGGCAAATGTTTGGGTGGACAAGATGATCAGAAATGATATTGAGGTGGCAGCTTAGGCTGGGTGTGCTGCAACCAGTGATGTGGGCAGAGATGTTAAGGTCAAGCAGAATAAGGAAGGAGAAAGCTGAACTTAGAATTCTTAGCCATCCTAGTCCAAAACCAGGAGTAGCTGGACAAAGAGATTGACAGGGTCTCGAGGATGACAGGCATTGGCACCAGGATCCTGATTCACTCCTTTTCCATCATCTCTGTGCTGCTCAATTCTGTTTGCTCCATGTTGTGTTCTGTTCAGTGAAGTCTTTTGTTCTGCCCTAAAGTCCAGGTCTGTTTTGTGATTTTGTTCTGTGCCTTGGATTTGTGATTTTGTTCTGTGCTCTCTCTGCCCTGCCTGTGCCTGCTCCAGGCTGTCCTGTCTGAGATGGGCCCAAGCAAGACATTCTGTTCAGGATATGAAAGAGCCATGGGTTTACACAGCAACAGGGTTTGCAGGTAAATTTCTTACTCTTCATAAAATTCCACTGTGTCTGTTGCTGCTCCCTGAGCTGGTAGCTTTTATGGAACCCATTATTTCAAAGTGTTGCTATTGCTTAGTGATAGCCTCACTACATTGATAAAATCAGGACTTTTTTTTTTTACTTTGCAGATTGCTTCATACTTCTAAATACTTGAGTTTCATATGCCATTTTATGACAGATTATAATATTGTCATGTAATTCTTCATGGCTGACCTGAGTTTTCACTTCACTTAAAATGCATCCATCATGAGGAAACCTCATCTCACCCTCCACTTCTCTGAGACACTCATGAGCACACTGCACACCCCAAGCTCCAGTGCAGATTCTTGTGGAACTCCACGGTTTCCTGTGGCCAAGGACTTTTACCCTACTTACCAGGAAGTGATAATGATTTATTTATGAATGTGAACACCTACTATATTTTTTATCCCATTTGAACTTAAAGCTCAGAGAGAGAAAAATTTATCATGAGCTCTCTGGGAAAATAAGTGAGGTATATGAGTAAGGTGCCTGTATCTGTTAGTTTGTCTTTTCAGAGCAAATCAGTATTTCTAACATTCTGGCAGCCATTAGCCATTCCAATCTCCTTGGTCTTGCTCGAGGTTATTTTGATAAATGTGCATTTTCTGTCCCCTTGACATTTGATGTAATAAATATTCCTGTACTCTTCACAGAGAAGATTTTCTGGTTTACCTTTTGATTTTCATTTTCTTCTAACAAGAATTAACTCTGTAGTTAGAGCACTGCTGTGATGGATGTTCTCCTCCTGCAAGCAGCAACATGGTATGTGTGAAGTGTTCCTGTTAGGAACATTTTGATCCAGGAACAACTCAGGAACAACTAAAGAATTATTTCTGCTCTTGTGTATATTCTGAGCAAGTGCTTTGTAAATTTTTTGAGGGAAGAGATGTTTGGGGTTTTTATTACAAAATTATTTACAGGAAAACTTTGAAATGTGACTAGACTTTTAAAATTATATTCATCATGGGTCCTGAAAAACTGGGTGAGAAAATCATCCTGGTTAGACCTTGATTTTTTTTTAATTTTATTTTCATTTAGGAAAATAAAAATTTGAAATGGATTTCTCAAAAGCCCAACACAATGATCTTATGTGAAACAAAATTACTAGTTTTCATGTCAAGAGTTGCTCCTTGAAGATTAAATTAAAGGTAATCTTGATATGAACAGACAATTTGAACATAAACCTTTTATTAAAAATTTCTGAGATGTAATTCTTTGTTAAGAACTTATTTTCTGGAGAGAGGATCAGCTGAGCCACCCCATGTGCAGGCTGGTGGCTGTGTCTGACTGTGTCCCAGCCGTGCCACTGAGCAGCCCCTGTGGTTCAGCCTTGGGTTTGTCCCATTTGGGCTGATTTGCTCCCCAAAGCAAAGTGATTTACTTCCCCTTGGTTAAATTCATTGCTCTGTTTGAGCTGTGACCTGTGCTGCCTTGATTTGTACAGAGACACTTCAATAATCTCTACAGAGATTAATGCACCTCCCTTGGCTTTAGGTTTTTCTCTTCACATTTATTTCCCAAGGCTCTGCAGTCACCTTCCCCAGCTCCTGGCTGAACTGGTGCTCTGCTGGTTTGAAGCTGGGCAGGTGGCTCCTCTCCTTTGGATGGTTGTGGGAAATAGATTTGTAGAAAATTCTCAAAACCTTACAGCAGGCCCACGTAGTGTGTATCTGTATGTAAACTTTGAGGTAAGAAATGCTGATTTAGAAATCCAAGGAATAGGACAGACATTGTTGAGAGAGAAATGGAACTAGAAACAAGTTTCAAAGAATGGCCTGGCAAATAAGACTAGATACTTTAGAGAAATAGAACTATGAAAAATGCATCGTAGTATGACCTATGGGGGGTAATTTTAGATTACTGGTTTTAAGGCATTTGCCATATGATGTGGCAAAAGCTGATATGCCAAGAAATGCTTATAATATATTGTAATTAAGAAATAGTTGGCTTTTGATTGTGATGGGGTGAACTATAACGTGTGTTGTCTCACCCTTCAGATGAGACTGAAAATGGAATAAAAGTTTTTAAAGCACCACTCAGTTGCTCCATCTCTGTGTCAGAAAAAGGTAAAATCCATCAAATGGTGCTTGAGGAGAAAGATTGGTTAGTTCTTCTCTCATCTACAGCTTTCTGAATGTAGCCTGAGAGAAGTGGTTGAGCAGTGTAAAATCCTCTCTGCAGAGTGCCTGACGTTGTGTGGAAGGGGACACATTCCTCAGGAATGGCAGAGCACTGTGACAGACATCATCACAACCCAGAGTCTGGAGTTTTTTTGGTTTTTGTTTGGTTTTTTAATTGGTTATTGCCCAAGCACCTGCACTCCTTGCTCCTGTGTTACAGAAGTAATCACCTTTTTGGGAGCTCTGTTTTCTGTGCAGCAGGAGCTCCCTGGAAGGGAGGCCCCACAGGATAAGGAGCAGTCTGTGTGCAGATATTCCCAGAATGGCCATTCCAGAAGAGTCCAGTTGTCATGGTGCAAGAGCTGCTTCTCCCTTCCTAGCCAATTAATCAAGTGATGGATGTGATCAAAAGGTTTTAAATGTGTCAGCCTCCCTAGAAATCCCAGTCCTGACAAAAGCAGCATTGTAGCATCCTCTGAAAGAGCAGGAATTCCTCCTTCTCCCTGATAGTTCCTAACAAAGTCCAGAAAACCTTACAGTAAAACCAATCTAGAAATAAGGGATTCCTTTATCAAAATGATTTCCAGAATTATTTTTAATCACAGGAGATTGGGAGAATTCCAACCCATGAATGGAACCATGATCAGCAGCAGTGCCTGTCCTGGGCACTGCACAACTTGAGGAGGTGCTCACTTGAGTCTCTCCTCATAAACTAACCCAAAATAACAACATTTCAAAAGATTTTGGTGAAGAATCCCTTTACAGATAATTATTGCAAAGTAGTTTAAAAACAAAAATCCTTTTTCTTCACAAGTGGCATCCCATCCCCCTCCAGAAAGGCACAGTCTGACATCTGCTACTGCTGCTGCTCTGCCTGTTATTATTTGTCTTAGAGCCTCTGCCCATTCCTTTGCTTCTACAGCTGCTGCTGGTGTTTCCTCTTGGTGCTTCCTGCCTGCCTGGCCTGAATTCCTAAATGTGACACCCTCTTGGCCCTCTGGCTGGCTGCCCAGCTGGTTAAGAGCTGGCATCCAGCGACTGCAGGGCTTATTTCTGCACTAGGAACATGAAATAATATTTGGGTTTCATTTTCTTTTGAGAAGCTCTTCAAGACCCTTTCATGAAGGTAATCTATTATTTTTTCATGCTGACCCTTTGGTCTGTGGAGGATCTTGTACCCGTGTGGGAATTGCCAGTGCCTGCAAGGGAAACTTGGGGCCAATTTCCTGCTGAAAAAGCCTTGAGGAGCTGGTGTGGGTGGGGAAGGGGAAGATGTCTGCACAACCTTGCCCTGGCAGCATCCCTGATATCTCTGCTTGCTGGAGACACTTCCCAGTAGAGAGGAGAAAAATGCAAGGAGGAGTTCAGGCTGTGCCTTCTCTCCTGTTCTTTCACCTCGGTGTCCCTCTGGAAGCCCAGAGAAGGAGAGGTTCATGGTGAGTCCTCCTCCCCAGTGCCCTGGGAGATGTTTCCTTCAGCCTTCAGGAGAAGAGGGAGTGCCTGTCTGGGCCCTTTCATCAACAAAGATAATGGCTAAGAACTGGAGAAGAGGCAAGTCACTGGAACTGCAGAATCTTCTCCTCTGTCACCTGAAATTTCTCACATTTAATGAGCTTCATAATGCAGTGCTGAATTTAACCACATTCAGGACTACATGGCCAAGGTATTTTGGCTTTTGAGAACTGGGAGATGAGAACCTGGCCTCTGGAAGATGAGACGTTTGAAAGAGCCCACAGCTTATGGCAACAGCTTATCAGCAAAATCCCCATTTGGCTGATATGAGGTTTTTCTGATCTTATTAGATCACCTAGGAAATATTCCTGTCTTCTGTACTAGCACTGGCCCTTGCCAACATCCTGAAGGGTGGGGAACCTGCTGACCTGATTATTTGGAAAAGACAACTTTTTTTTTCTTGTCCTGAAGTTACCAGCTGTATTCTATTAATGGCCAAAATAGACTTCTGATGTAATATTATCTTTTCAGCTGTGAAGCAGCACCTATCCCATGTAGATTTTTTAAACTTGGAACCAAAATAAATCCTTGCTTAGCTACAATGTGAGTAGCCTGATGCTGGCTTGTGCACAGAGTGGCTCAATTGAAGCATTCCAGCTACAGCCTGATGTTCCCACTTGTCTGTCATCTGGATGTGGAGCATTTTTTTGCACTGGATAAGTGTAAGATGTTATTCTAGGAGATAACACTGTGCAGGCTAGTAATCACTTTTTTATGGATGAAAGTATTTCCAGAGCAACACCACATCCAGCACAGAGAATACCAGGAAAGGTTCATCTGAAATGGGCCCAAGGAGTGACATTGGAAGGGATGCAGGGAGCTGTGCCCCACCAAATGATGGCCAAGGGCTCCTGCTCTCTTCTAACCCAGAAACTGAAGACTCAGAAATTACATGGAAATCCCACTAAATAAAAAGGGAAAAAGCTGTTACCACCTCTTTTTCTCCTGAAGTTAGCTCTGCTGAAGGAGCTGAATGCAAGAACAGACACGGGTCTGAAATCCCAGGTTCTGCAGACAAACAGTTTCCAGGTGCAGGGATCAGCCTGTTCAGAGGCACAAGGTTTGTTTCTTGCAGCTGGCCTTGAACGATCATTTCTCAGTGTTTTGCTGTCATGCTGCCCACACCACAGTTAAGCAACACCTAAAACATTCTCAGGACAAGGAAACTAATGGATGTGGAAAAATAAGTTTGAATTGATGAGACAAAAATGTGTAACCAATAAAGCATTACATCTTCATGTAATTTTGTGTTAGTACAATGTAGTGGGGAAGAGCAAGAATAATCTTTTTGCCAAAAAAAGCTAATTTTTAAGAGAACCGAGCTGCTGAGCACTGTCATGTCTCATATTCCTTAAATCTGTATTTGCCATACTCACATTACTATCAAAATATAAGACAAATACTATGAAGAAAATCTGCAGCTTTTAAGGATGTTGAGTAAAAGCCTGAAAACACAGGATGTGGGTAACAGTGCACTGCAGTCCTGCAGAGAGGCTTGTGGTGAACTTCCACCAGAAAATTCCTTGGAGATTCCTGCTCCTCCCTTTGGAATGTTCTGGGCGCTGCCAGGGGCTTCACAGGTGGGTGAAATTCTATTGCCTCTCCCAAAAAGCAAGAACAAGCACAGGAGGGGTTAATTTTGACTTTTAGTTCATTCTTAGATGGTATCTTGGGAGTGTGCTTGACAATCTTAACTTGACACCTGTATATATATATTTATTTTTATTGGAACCTAGAATTACATTGGATTTTAAGTGATTCCGTTTGGTTTGTAAAATGATATTTTGTTTACATTGGTTCTTCTGGTTTGTTTTCAAAATGTTGTTACAGTGAGCTCTTAAATATTTTAATTAGCAGCACATTAAAAAATACTGTTTTCAGGGAATTAAGTCATTTAGAGCTAGTTAAGGCCATTCTGTATCACTTTAACCTGAATCTAGGCTGCTAATCCTGTTGAATAACAAAAACACTGAATTTCCCTCCCTGGTTGTAGACTCAGGCAGATGCTCATGAGTAAAGTGCACCTTGAATGCCACTCAAGGGAAGAAACATAAAAAATTTCAATTTTCTAATAATCTCTAAAGGATAAATTAATTACACTAGTGGTGATTATGTGGTCTAGTGGAATGTCTGAAATTCCTGGGGTATCTGCTTGTTTCATATGATATTTCTGATGATGTCCAATAAAACACTCTCAGAATGTTCCTTAATCTGAAAAATCCTTTTGGTTTTCCCATACTTGTAAATATTTGAGTACCTTGATATTAGTTCATGGCTTTCAATGTCATGTATAAAAAAAAAATCCCAAATGCATTATTAGGTGTCTTCTCATTGCTTTAATTGAAATTTTTCAGATCTTTGGGGGGCACACAAGAACCTCAATGTGTGAAATGCATCATTTACAGCAATGTCTGCAGGTGTGGCCATGCAGAAACCTCAGCATATAGAAGATAAAATGTACATTGCCCATTCAGCTGGGCTTTGGTCTGGCCACAGTGCTGCCTTCCTTGGAGAGGGTTGGGATCTTCTCCCAGTTTCCTTTTTTCACAGTTTCCTTTTTTCCTTTTTTCGTTGTCTTCTCCTTGCTGTCAGTGCAGGTTTTGAGCCTCCATCCAAATCCGTGCTGGTTTTCCTTGAGTTTCTGGGTTTTTGCTGAAAGCCAAGGCACTGAGCATCAGCTGCTGCTCCCCCCAGCCCAGCCCTGCACTTTTCTGGTGGCTGCCACCTCTCAGTTCCGTGCTGCTCTGCAGGATTCTCCCTCCTGGATAAAAGGCACAGCATCAGAGCCCCCGGCTTCAAACAGCTCCATTATCCCCTGGATCCCAAGCTGCCCTGCTTGTTTTCAGGCCTCTCCCCTGGATTCGTGGGAGAGCTGAGGCCTTGCTAAACAACCTCCCCTCTTTGCTCTCCCCTGCTCAGCCACAAGTGGCCTTCCCTCTGACCCTGCTGCCTCTGCCACCTGGAGCAGCCTTCCTGTGCCTGCTGCCTCTGAGTCACCAGCTCCATTCCAAATGCCATGTGAAAGCCTCGAGCTTCAGCCTTGCCTTGGAACAATCTGCAGCAGCTCAACGAAAACAACCTCTGGCTGTTACCCAAAGAGGGTTCAATAATTATTTCTCTAACCCTCCTAAAAGTAAAAAGGTTGGCCACCAAAAACAAATAGGAGGAAGACCCCACACACATTAGCCATATTGGCTGGTTTTTTATCAGAGAGGCAACAGGAATAAAATAAAAAATATTAAAATATAAAATATAAAATAAAATATAAAGTAAAAAAAAAATTTAAAAATTAAAACTTTAAAAATAAAATAAAACATAAAAGATATAAAATAAAATATATATAATAAAAATAAAATATAAAATAAAATATATAAAATAAAATATTAAATATAAAATATAAAATATAAAATATAAAATAGAATATAAAACAATAAAATATAAAATAAAATCTTGACAATTACCTCTGCTGCCTGGAAAATACAAAAGAAAAAATATGTATCCATACAAATAATTGGTATATTGATTGGTATATTGATTTTTTTGTTGTTTTTTTTCTCTGTAATATTCCCATCAACTCCTGGTTCTTAAGAATCATTTCAGAACAGGTGTATGTTAAGCAGTAGTAAGGACAGAGTGTATTGTTCAAGCAGAAATGAGGTTAAATACCCATCAAGAACAGGATGATTGGAAGAACTCACTTAAGGCAATTCCCAATTCTGTGCTGCTGAGCCCATCCCTGTTTGAGAGCCTCTGCCCCGTGCTGGTGAAATTCTCTCCAGAGCATCCCCACAGGTGATGGATGCACCTCAGTTCTTACAGGAGGTATTTTCCATCCTGCTCTCTGTAGCAGGGCCAGGGACAAGGCAGCACCAGACAGGTTTCCAGGCTTCGGCAGAGTAAAAGAAATTTTGATTCAAATTAACGTGTCAGGCAAAAAGCATTTGGGAGCCACTTTCTAGCAAAGTCCTTGCTAATGCTGCAAGGAGCAGAGCAGGGAGGGAGATCACAAAGTCATGCTCAGTGTTTGCTTCCAGCTTTATTTTTACTGGCTGCTCACTGTTTTGCTCTCTTTCTAAAGTTCTCGAGGGCCCATTTTCCCTGTAACTTTACATCTTTTTCTCACTGCTGCTTGTGGCTTTGCTTGTGAATGCTCATCCCAGCCAGCCTGGAGCACCTTCTGCCTTGTGCCTGGGGTAGGCAGCACCCTGCTTCCAATTAGCAAGGCAAGGAAGCTCTGCAGAGCCTCCTCCTAATGAGAAACACCTCTGGTGTTCTTTATTTGTGTTTGGAGCCTACTGTCCCTAGTCAAGCTCAAGAGATTGCTGTGCTTGGAACCAGATACACAGATCTTGTCTTCATTAGGAAAAAGGTGGTTTAGATGTCTCGCTAAAGGGATTCAAAAGACTTGAGCTTAATACAAATCAGTTGCTGTTTTTAAAAGGGGGTTGTTAACTTTGAATAGCTAAAATAGATTAAAACAGCTGCTGTCTTTGGTAAGGCTGTAGCAATGGCTAAAATCAGGAAATAGCCATGGTGTGGCTCAGCCAGAAACTGCCTGACAGACTCTCCAGGCCAGCCAGGTGAACTCTTGTTTCTGCTGCTGGGACTACTCAGGATTTCTTTTCCATGCCTGGACAAGTGCTTTGTGTGAGCACCCAGGGGTGCCTGCCTCACCTGGCAGGGTACCTTATTGTATAAAACACAACAAAATGGTGAAATAATGTCAGAACTCAGTGCATCCCTCTGGGTGTCCAGAGTTGCCGAGGACCCCGCTGGGGGGCTCAGAGACCCTGGCACACAGCCCAGAACACCTGGGGATTTGATTTTGACCCCTGGAGCAAGTTGCCAGCTTTGTGTGAGGACATGAAAGTCACACAGGTTTGAATGGTGTAATAACAAAATGATCACAGGGTGAAAATGTAGATTTTAGGATTTTTGGTATGGGCGTTATGGGGACAAGATGGAGGAATCTGGGCATGTCCAGCCTTTCTTCTTTTTCTTCTTCTTCTTCTTGTTCTCCATTTTCTGCAGTGATGTTGGCACTTTGGGATTGGTTTAGAGTAGAAGTGCACTGTCTAACATAGGTGATGGGTATTGGGAATTAAGTGTAAATATATTCTATGTAGTTTGTAGTATAAAAGGACAACACCACCTCGGGGATGGTCAGAGTGCCTGTGGTTGCCCTGCTGAGCAGATCTCAGCTGGGCAGAAAGAAAATTTTATAGATAAGAATTAATAAACAACCTCAAGACCAAAAAGTGAAGAGTCCAGACTCATTCTTCAGTTGTGCAGGCCGAAGCAGAGACATCCTGCACATCTCAGGGCAGCAAATATCAACAGCAACCCAAGAAAACAGGACTTGTACCTTTGAGCAGGTTCCCTGTTCCTCTACACCTAACTTTTTGTTGCTCTTTTACCCTGTGTATGAAATTCCTTCATGAGGGTTGATACAACCCCAGCTTTCCCCTTAGACCCTGGAAACTGTGTTGTCCTAAAATTTTACATGAGGAGGAAAAATTGTCAACCGTGAGAGGAGAGAAGAAAATCATCATCACTCTGAGTGATAAAATTAAGTTTTCCCATAGTAATGAAGTTTTTTCTGTACCAGACTGGGCAGCTTTGCCCAGATTAAATTTCAGTAGGTGTCATTCAAAGTTTGGTTCTCTTCCTTTTCTCTTTCAGTACTGTGAGCATTGCAACTGCTGATGTGAACAGTTGTTCCCACACCATTATACTGTTTATGCTATTAACCCTAATATAAGGCAGTCTAACCTTCTGACTAACCTTAATGGGGATAAAAGTCCTTAACATCTCCTTAATGCTTTCTTCAGCCACTTCAGTTACTTCTTCTCTGAATTAGAATTACTGACACACTGCTATTGTATTTAAATACAGCACTTGCTTCTCTGTGGGTAAATGCTAGTTTGGTTCCAATTATTGCATTGGAAGCCTGAGGCTAGAGTGAGGTTATTGCTTAAATAAAATATTAAAGGAAGGAGGCCATTTGGCTGGTTTTGTTCAAAATCCTGGGGTGATCATTTGTGTAAAACCACTGAAGGCTCATACAAATGACACCTGAATAAGCTCCAGGGAGAATGGTCATCTCAGTTCACTAGAAAAACCCCAGCTTGAGAGTCATTAATGAAGCAGGAGAGCTGCAGAAAAATTCCCTTCTGCATCTCCAGTAAGAGACTGAGGAATAGCTGAAGCAGCTAAGAAATATCACTCATCACTGCTCCAAAATCTAAGGAGAGTGGGTTGGGGGTGCAGCTGAGAGGCTCTTGGAAACTTTTGAAATTGTTTTCAAGGTTATATTTAACCTTCATTAAATGTTCAAGTAAGTGAATATTTTGGTTTATTAAGTGGGGTTCAGGTTGCAGTGCAGACCACCACTCATTTCTGCTTTAATCTTTGCACTTATGGGAAATATTTGCCAAGTTTAGACACTGTTTACTCTCTTCCCAGTCTCTTGAATTAAAACTGGCAACAAAGCAAAAAAAACTTTTGAAAAGTCCTACTTACGTCTGATATAAACTAAATCTGTGTTGATATTAGCTTTTCTGAATATCTAGGAATTTCTGCATTCTAATATCTCTGAATTTCTGGTTTGTGAGCTTGGGTACTGTGGGCAGTGTGTTCCTGGATGCCAGGAATGCCAGGCTGTGCCCAGCACTTTGAATTTTGACTTCTATCATGTACCCAGTTCTGAAATGAGAATTATAACAGTCCAATAATTTTTGGTGGTTTGTTGTTGTTGTCTTTTTTTGTTTGTGTTTTTTTGGTTCTTGTTTGTTTGTTGGGGTTTTGGGGGTTTTTTGTTTGTTTTTCTTGCTTTTTGTTTGTTTGTTTCTGTTGGGTTTTTTGGGGCAGTGGCTATTTTGGAGGGGTTGGTTTTTAGGGGATTTGGGGGTTTTTTTGTTTGTTTTTTTTTGTTGTTTTGTTTTTGCTTTCTATACCATAGGAAACAGTGTTGATGACTTGGCAATGTGCACTACAAACATGTTAGTCAGGCATGGCTGGCACAGCAGCAGATACCTGCAATGCCACCCAGTGCAGGGTGACACACAGCTCTGGCATTTCCTTCCAGGGGAGCCTGAGGTGCAGCTGCTCCCTCTGGGGCTTGCCTGGCTGGAGGCTCTGGCCAGGCTGTCCAGCGTTTTGGAAAGGTGCATGGGGAGGTTTGATTCCCCAGCATTCTATTTTCAGATCAGTTCTGCCTGCTGGAGTGTGATTTGGTGGTGTGGAAGTGCACAGGGGAAGATGAAACAGGAAAGCTTTATAAATATGATTGTTTGGTGAAAGATTTTGAGAATGTGGAAACTACAAGAGAGATTGAAATGAAAGTAAGCTTTGAGATATGTTAGCTACTCAAAAGCTGGAAAGCAATGGTATGGTTGGTTGAAGATAATTTATTTTTGATGGAACAATACTCTCTGCTTGCAGACACCTCCAAGGGTCAGAGCAGACCCTGCCAGCTTGGCAGAAGGGGTCCAAAGAGGAGTTTATAGGGTTTAAAATGTAACACAGTATGGTAATGTAGTGATTCTTATAGGCTGTATGGAAATGCTATAGGATTTGTGTCTTGTATTAGATTGGTTAGTGAGAATCAGAATATTCAACACAGAAGAAGATTTATGGTATTGTAATGGGAACTTCATACTCTCTCACTCTCTTATCCTCTCTTTTACTCTCTCATCCTCTTGACCACTCTCTTGCCTTCTCTCTCTCTCCCCCTCTCTTCTCTCAGTCCTGCTCTGAGCTGTGCCTGGCAGCTCCCAGCAGGGCCCTGCACCCAGGCCCTTTGCAATAAACCCCAAATCCCAGCAGGGCCCTGCACCCAGGCCCTTTGCAATAAACCCCAAATCCCAAAAGGCCCCTGCACCCAGGCCCTTTGCAATGACCCCAAGTTCCTGACCTGGCTCCAGAAATCTCTCGTCTCCGTCCATCCCCACCATCCTACCCCTGACACTCCAGGAGCAGACACATGGAAGGAGGACTGAAACCCTTTCAAAGTGGCCAGACCCAGTCCAGACCCCTTGCTGGTGCTCTCATCCTGCCAGAGCTGAGCTGTGGGGCTGTGTAGCTCACAGGCAAAGGACAAAGCTGTGATTGCTGCCCTGGAGCAGCTGCAGTCCAAGGCTCCAGTGCTGTGCTTGGGCTGCTGGAAAGGCCAGGAGGCCTCCAGGGCTCTGCTCCCCCTGCCCTGGCAGCGTTCCTCGTTCCTGGCACTGCAGGATGCTGCAGCCAGCCCTCCCAAGGGAGCTGGGGCTGGCCTGCCATGGGCTGGGGACACTCCATGGCTCCAGAGCTGAGCTGTGAGTGTCTGAAAACAGCCCCAAAGCCTCCATTCCAGAGGAACACGCTGCTCTACAAAGCTCCCTGCCAGCAGCAGAGCTGGGATCTGCCCCCTGCCCACGCCAGGGCTGTGCTGGCTGCAGCAGGAGCAGCTCTGGGGAGGGCCCATGCTGGGAACAGCATCCTGCTCCTTCTGCTGCCTGCTGTGGGAACCCAGCACATCCCTCTGGCTGTCCAGCACGGCCAGGACCCCTGCCAGGGGGCTCAGAGACCCTGACACAGAGCCCAAAATGCCCCTGTGGGTTTGATTATGACCCGTGGAGCAAATTACCAACCTTAGATGAAGATCAGCAAGCCACAAGAGTTTAGGTAGAATAATAGTGAAGTTATCACGGGGTGGAAAAGTAGATTTTAGGGGTTTTGGTATGGGAGTTCAGGAGGCAAGATGGAGGGAACTGGGTGTGTCCAGCCTTTCTCCTTCTTCTTCTTGTTCTCCATCTTCTGCTGTGATGGTGGCAATTACAGATTGATTTAGAGTAGAAGCTCACTGTCTAACAGGTGATGGGTATTGAAAAGTAATTGTAAACATTGTACACATAGTTTTTAGTATAAAGACATAACACTGCCCTGGGGGCAGGCAGAGTGCCTGGAACTGTCCTGCTGGATGGACCTGGGCATGGCAGGAGAAAGAATTTCATAGATAAGAAACATTAAACAACCTTGAGACCGAGAAATGAAGAGCCCTGACTCCTTCAGGCACCGGGCTGGGAAAAGAGACTTTGGAACTTTTCTTGGGGTCACTCTGACCAGCTAAAGATCCCGACACCTGCTCACTCCTGATGCTCTCCAAGCTGGAGACAGCCTGTGCTCATGGAGGGGAAAGAGCAGGAGAGGCTGTTCTGGCCCGTGGTATTTAGGAAATCTGGCTGCATCTTCCATGATCACCTCACAGTCTGTAACCATAAAGTGCTGGGGCTGGTCCTGCTCACACATCTCAGGGGGTGGAGAAGTGTCCTGCCCTTGTGGAGGGCTGTCCCCCTCCCTGGTACCCGAGTGTCCCCTGGGCTGTCCCCTCAGGACTCTGCAAAATTCCTGTTCATGGCACTGAGGGGAGGGGACCCTGCTGGGGACTGCAGTGAGTGCCAAATGCAGGCTGGGGCCAGCTCTGGAGCATGGGGACACAGGGCAGGGAGGGGACAAGGGGCAGGGAGGGGACACAGTGTGACCGTGTTCACAGGGGTCCAAGGATGAGGGAAGAGACAAGGATCTGACTCCATGTTTCAGAAAGCTGATTTATTATTTTATTATATATATTATATTTAAATATTTTATTATTTTATGTTATATATTATATTAAAACTACACTAAAAGAATAGAAGAAAAAATTTTATCAGAAAACTAACTAAAAATAAAAAAAGAAAGAATGATAACAAAAGCTTGTGGCTTAGACTCTCTATCCAAGCTAGCTCACTGTGATTAGCCATTAGTTAGAAACAACATGAGCTAATCAAAGATTTACCTGTTGCATTCCACAGCAGCAGATAACCATTGTTTACATTTTGTTCTTGAGGTTTCTCAGCTTCTCAAGAGGAAAAATCTTAAAGAAAAGATTTTTCATAAAAGATGTCTGTGACAACACAGGACAGAGAGGGGACAACCGCAGGAAGCTCCTCACAGCCACAACACGAGGAATTTGCTTTCCTTCCCAAACCTTTGCTTTCATTCCCAACCTTTGCTTTCCTTCCCAAACCTTTGCTTTCATTCCCAAACCTTTGCTTTCCTTCCCAAACCTTTGCTTTCCTTCCCAACCTTTGCTTTCCTTCCCAAACCTTTGCCTTTTTTCCCAACCTTTGCTTTCATTCCCAAACCTTTGCATTCTGAGCTGTTCCTGCAGCTGGATAATTTTTCATTCAGAAGAACAAAAACAATACATTAAAATAACAGGAAAAAAAAACCCAAACCCCAACCTTCTAATATAGCAAATTGTCCCTCATACAAACTCAGTATTTGGTCTCACTTCATCTCCAGTACTTTTTCTGCACTTCCAGAGATGTCTGGGATTTCTTCCCTGTTTGTGGGCAGCACTGTAACCAGAGCTGGGTGATGCTTTGCAGCTCTCTGTTGTTATTCACCAGAAATGCAAGTCCTAAAATCCTTTGCTAAATTCAAAGCTTCTAAGGAATAAGTGAATCTATTTTTTAAGAAAAGACAAACACAAAAACAACTCTTGCAGTATTTAAATAAAGCTTACATTTCTTATTTCAAATTTTTATTTAGAAATCTAAAATGTTACTTTAGATTATTCTATAGACTGGGAAAACCAACAAGATTTAATCCAGATTTCATTTAAGTCAGGAAAAAAAATTAAAACAACCTCTAGAAATAGAAATTAATTTCTAGGAGCTGAAAAAAAAAGTGAAGAATACATTCTTAAACCTCTGATTGAGTCAGTGAACAAAATTTATTTTGTTCTAGACATTGATCTCTGGAACTAGTGAGGTGATAAATCTTTGTCCAGCTTCTCTTCAAATAATTAAGACATATTTTCTGTATATTACATTTCCTGGCAATATGATAGCTCCACTTTTACATAATGCTATTTCAGGATTTATAAGACTGGGGGTAATTAATTCTAATGTAATTATTTGATACCGACTGGAGATCATGAACAATAGCACGGACTAAAAAGGAGAGTCCTTCAGAAAACAAGGATAGAAGGAGTAGATTTTATTTTTTTCAAAGTAGATTTTTTTTTTCAGCTGCTTTCACTAATAAATTTTACTAAAATAGAAATTCAGACAGGAATGCAGGCTGAGCTCTGTCTTGGCAGGAGTGGGCACTGCCTGCAGCCATTGTCCACACACCCCCTGGGCAGCCAGGGAGATTCTGGGAGCTCTCTGCTGCAGCAGCAGGGACGTGAGCTGCTGCCTGGCACAGATTTCAAGCAAATAAACTGTGTGCATGAATAAATCAAACCAGCAGCAGCATCACCCAGAGCCCCCAGCCCTGCCCACAGCCTTGCCAAGATCTGTGCAGTCACTGGGCTGGTCACTACCTGATAACTGCTCTGCCTTTCCTGACATAATGCCTATTTTTTGCATGAATTGCTAAGTTCACAAAAGCCTCTAAACTATCTGCAGTGATCAAGTGCTGATTATAGTCTGCAGATGAATTGAGAGGTCCTGTTCCATAACCTCTGTGTGACTTTGAAATGCACATTCCACTTCAGGCAGAGTCTAACACAATCTGTTTCCACTGAAGGCGAGCACCACTGGAAATATGATTACAATAATTGTATTATGAACATGGCATTGTCGTGATCAAGTGAAGGGCTCCAAAATGTAACTGATAAAATTGGAGCTTTGACCTCCATCCCCAGCTCCAAAACTCGCTGCAGTTCAAATATCCCAGTGCACTGGGCTCGTTAGCACAAAGCAGCCCCGGCAGCCCCAGCCCTGCTCCCAGGAGCCACTTCACAGACAATAATGGGGTAAACAAGAGCTTGTGGGAGGGGAGAAACTGGATCCAGCTTTTGATGTCAGTTTAGAGCGTCAAAGGCTGAATCTTGTGCTGTAACAGTTCCATCAATTCCCCAGAGCCGGAGCAACACAGAATTCAGTTTGAAATTCCTGTGTAAACAGGCTGGGGCAAATCCATGGTTGATGGAAATTGTTATAACTTCCTTGGCTGTATTGGTATCACTGAAACCAATGAATTTGGGGCTGTTTGCACCATATGAGGATTCATCCCTTTCACAAATATTTACGCAAAAAATGAGAGAATTATAGCAATTTAAAAATATTTTAATGCGGTGTTCCAAATCATGCAGGACATAGTAGACAACTTCTGCTTTGTTTTCTTATCCTCTGGCTTCCTTCAGGTCCTAGTCTGAACTTCTCAGCTAAATATGGAAAGAAATGTGTAAATTGTACCAATCCTACCATTCGTTTCAGTTTGCAGAAGTGCCATTGATCCAGACTCCTGCATTTATTTGGGGTGGAAAGTGTCTATTTAAATTGTGAGATCAATCGTCAAATTAGATGTGTGACTGCACACATCGTTCCAGTGTTT
Source organism: Setophaga petechia (assembly GCA_024362935.1). Lineage (NCBI taxonomy): Eukaryota > Metazoa > Chordata > Aves > Passeriformes > Parulidae > Setophaga > Setophaga petechia. The sequence goes on from JANCRA010000018.1 coordinate 20,803,230, forward strand.
ATTTTCTTTTCTGGCACACTTGTGGCTCCTTGGGTTTGAAGAATGTAACTCAATTGGAATGAGGCTCAGTGATAAAATGGTCATCACATAAGACGTCTTTGTGTTGTTTTGAAATGTACTATTACAAGGCATTTTAATAAACTTTGTTTTTATTTTCCTTGATTAATAACACATTTGCTGGTGAATTTTCTGGGATGTTTGATTCATGGTCTTTCCTTTCTTTTCCTTAGAACTCCTTGGTGGCAGCAGCCTCCAGGAGGCCTTGTGGGACTATCCCATGGCGAGCTGACCTGGTCCTGCCTTTGTCCAAGTAATTTTAGTCGCACTAACACTTTTGACCCCTGGTGTCATTGATAAGCTCCAGAGCACCGAGTGCTGGGTCAAAAAAGTTTTGAAAGGTCTGCAGAAAACTAAATGCTTAAAGCCATGTGATTGATACTTATTTGTTTTAATGATGAATATAGAAAATAACACTGTCACTTTCTCTTCTCTGCCCGTTCACAGTGACAGAGAAGCTGATTTATGGATAGTAGATACATTACACGTAATAAAAGCTGCCAGTGGTGTAAGGGAGAATATTCTGGTTTCATCTGCTCAATAGCTGATATGATTTTTACCCATTCCTCAGCTGTGTGGTTTAGAAGACTCTGAGTGTTGTGCAAGGCACTAAACAACAGCACTTGATCACTTCTGCTAATATGGTTTCACTATAGGATACTGTCATCTTCTTCTGATTGGCATTTGCCTCTTAGAGAATTGTTGACTAATGCACTGCTTAATACTTTCATTTTCCCTTTTCCTTTTTTCTTTTTTTTTTTTTTGGTTAAAACTGCCTTTTATCTTTAAACTGTTTTTGTAAAGCAGAAAACTGTGTCCCTTTGAACTCATCTTCTGATGTCATAAGAGCTGGGAGCTGACATGAATTACACTGTGAAAATACTGACATTTAGAGCTAGGTACCAGCATGTGCTAAAACCCAGTAACATATGAGGCACTGCAGAACATTTTTTTACCCTGGTGTTATTAGTGGCAGGCTCTTTGGTCTGAACGCCTTTGATAAGTGAAATTAGCACGCTGTTTTTCCAGCCTAAGTATGGTAAATTCTTTCCCCTTTTGGGGTCAAAAAATATAAATATTAAAGAAAACTCCAAGCGTCGCTATTTGCAAGGTTACAATGTTTGTTATTAGAGTGCAGGATACGTTCAGCCTTTTGGAGAAGACAGTGTGAGGGAGCCCTGGAAGGACAGGAAACATCTCTATTTGCTGGCAGCGTGCCTGGATCAGACCTGCTGCTCCCAGTGCCACCCTGATGGCACGGCAGGGAGAGCCAGCCCAGCTATGCAGAAGGAAAACAGGCAGCAGATCAATATTTCATAACACCAGAGGGGAGGCAATTGGATGAGGCTCTTTGCAGGAAGCCAGTTCTGTGCACAGCCAAAAACCCCCAGGATGCTGACTGGAATTAGGGCCCTGATCTCCATCCCCTCCCAGGGGGAGCAGCCCAAGGCAGGAAGCATTTTGCAGTTCTTCCTCTGGGTGCCCCAGAGATGTCCCACAGAGAGGCCTGGTTTTAATGCTGCATTCCTCAGCACAAATAAAGCACAGCTTTACAGCCTGACTGTGCAAGGCTTGGAAGGAGACTCTTATAGAATCCTCCAGCATTGGTGTGGGAGCTCAGCACATCACTCCTAACGTCCAGAATCACCGAGAAAACCCATGGGGGGCTCAGAGGTCCTGGAATGTTGCCAGGCATTCTTGGTGGCTGGACTTTGACCCTTCAGAGGGTGTGTATGAGGACATGAGAATGACCACAGTTTGAGTGGTGGAGGGATTATATATTTTCAAGGTAAAATATGTATTTTGGGATTATGGTACAGGGGGGTTATATCTCGGTACAGGGGGGTTATGGAGACAAGATGGAGGAATCGGGGCGTGTCTCGTGCTTCTTCTTTCTTCTTCTTGTCTCCATCTTCTGTGGTGCTGCTGGCACTTGGGGATTGGTTTGTGGTGAAGGTGCACTTGTCAATAAGGGTGAAAGGTATTGGGAATAAAAAGTAAATATAATGTAGGTAGTTTTTATTATAAAAGGACATGACCGCCCAGGGGTGGTCAGAGTGCCCTTGGCTGCCTTGCTGGTCAGATCCCAGCTGGCAGAGAGGAAAATCTCTGTGAGATAAAAATTAATAAACATTCTGAAGACTGAAGCATTGAAGAGTCCAGACTCGTCCTTTGATCCGCGGCTGCCCCGAACCATCCTGTGTGTGCCCGAGCACAGACAGCAGCCGGGTGGGGCACATTGGTATACTGAGGCAATAGGGAAAGTGCCATTCCCATTACACTTGGGTTTTTTAATACAACAGGGATATGCCTTGCATGAAGCCAAAGTGGATTCTGGATTTTAAGTAACATCAGAACGTGTAATCCTTACATGGATTTTGGATCTTAAGTGACATCAGAAAATTACACAGCACTGTGCATCCCCTAAAGAGGGCTGAGTTTAGCACCATTTATTTCCACCTATATCCACCCTCTAACTGTGCCTTGTATAAACAGTTTTGACTCCATCAGGCAATGTTCCTGATTGTGTTAATGGATATTATCCTTCCCATGAGCATATGGAAAGCTTGGAGATGCTTTTAATATCTCCATTTCTCCTACCCAAAAAAGAGATCCAACCAATCAAAAAGCCCCACAGCCTTTTATTTTTTTTGAACCTAGTCCATAGCTCCTGGAACCAACTAAAACAAGAGCACAAGCAATCCAATGCATTTGTAAATAATCCCAACTCAGAATAGCAGCTTTGGCCAGGCTCAGGATGGAAGGAATTGGGCTGGCCCAGGCCATGGGCAGAGCCAGGGAGGAGAGATGGGTGAGAGATGGGTGAGAGGTGGGTGAGAGGTGGATGCCCCGGGGACAGCCCTGCTGGAAACAGACAGCCCTGCTGGGACAATCCTGTTGGGGACAATCCTGCTGGGGACAGCCCTGCTGGGGACAATCCTGTTGGGGACAATCCTGCTGGGGACAATCCTGCTGGGGACAGCCCTGCTGGTCCCACCCAGTGGAGCACAGATTTCTGCCTCACCTGCCTTGGGAGTCCCTGCAGAGCACAGGGATGCTCACTGGAATTAGGGCCCTGATCTCAATCCCCTGCCAGGAGGAGCAGCCCAAGGCTGGAAGCATTTTGCAGAGTTTTGTTTTTGCAGAAGCTTCCTCTGGGTGCCTGCTTGCCCTGTTTACTCCAGGATTACAGGACATCCCTATTTTGGGCTTACCTAGAAACAGAGCCAGACAAAGCTAAAAAGATAAAAGCAGATGTATTTAATGAAGGGTCTTCAGGTACTTTAAGGGCTCCCCAAGGGGCTACACCCAAGGTGGACAATGTTGTGAGTTTTTCAGACAATTATAAGTTTGGTCCATTTACATATCAGGGATTAATTCTGCAATTACAGTTTCAGGTAATGAAGTCATTTACCCCAGTTTTCCCCCTTCCAAATAATTTTTTGTTTATATTTCAGGGCCTGAGGCTGTGGGGTGTCCTTGGGTTCCAGGCCCAGAGGGATTGTTTTGTCTGACCAAAATGTGAAGACAGTAACTCTCACTCTGTATGGAGTTTGGAGTGATGCACTAATGCAGCACAGAACCTGAAAAATACAAAAGCTCAAATCTTAAGACATCATCATAGTGGTGTGCCCATGTCCCAAGGTGGTGCTGAGCCCCAGAGCAGCACTGGGGGCTGTGAGAAATGCAGATGTGGTGAGGAAAGGCAGGAGCAGCAGCTGGAGGCAGCTGGGCTGAGCTGGCACCTGCCCCAGGCTGAGGTGACACCATGGCTGAGCTGCACACCCTCTGCACCCCAGGGAGCACTGGGAAAAGGGATGCCTCCTGTCTTGGTTTGGAAAGCCAGGAGTCTGCTAAGGAAGGCAGGAGCCTCCCCTGAAATGGAGAATGTAAACCCTCCCCACCCCTCCCAGTTGCTATAAATTTTAAATTAAGGGGCTCTCAGGCAAAAATATGGGAGCAGGAAATAACAGTTCTTTAATAGGGAAAAGAAAAAATAAAAAGATAAAATAAACAATGCAGTACACTGGGACAACACTGACAGAGTCAGAACCCAACCTGACACCCTGTGGGTCAGGGTGTTGGTGGCAGTCCCATGGGAAGGGAAAATAATCCAGGTGTCAGTTCTTAACTGGATAGTTTGGTCTTAGGAGACCTTGTACCAAGAGATTGTTGGCCATTTTGTGCCTTCTATTGAAAAGCTGCTGAACTCACAGTAGTGAGACTGTTTTACTGATAAGAGATAATAAACACCTGAGTGCCAACATGAACCTGCTGTCTGGAGTGCCTTCAATGCAGACCCAGAGAAACCCACAGCTGGGACCCCACAGGCAGCAGGGGTGCCCCAGGCTCTGGGGGTGTTGGATTGGGGTCTCCTGAGCCTTCCCAGCCCCTGCTCTGCTCAAAGCTGGACTCCCTGGACCTGCTGGGGCACTGATGGCTGCCAGAGCAGCCAGAGGGTTCCTGAGGCTCCATCCCAGAGGGTTCCTGGGGCTCCATCCCAGAGGGTTCCTGGGGCTCCATCCCAGAGGGTTCCTGGGGCTCCATCCCAGAGGGTTCCTGAGGCTCCATCCCAGCGTGGTTCAGCTCTGCCCTTACCCAGGAAAGGGGCACTTGGATCACCCAGGGAAGGTGCACTGGCCTCACCTGTCACAGACATCTTTTATGGAAAATCCTTTCCTGAGGATTTTTCCTCCTGAGAAGCTGAGAGGCCTCAGGAACAAAATGCAAACATTGATTATTTGCTGCTGTGGAATGCAACAGGTGCATCTGTGATTGGCCCATGTTGGTTGTTTCTAATTAATGGCCAATCACAGTCAGCTGGCTCAGACTCTCTGTCCAAGCCACAAACCTTTGTCACCATTCTTTGTTATTCTATTCTTAGCCAGCCTTCTGATGAAATCCTTTCTTCTATTCTTTTAGTATAGTTTTAATGTAATATATATCATAAAATAATAAATCAAGCCTTCTGAAACCTGGAGTCAGATCCTCATCTCTTCCCTCACCCTTGGACCCCTGTGAACAGGGTCACACTCACCCAGGAAAGGGGCACTGCCCTCACCCAAGGGTGCCCTTGGCTCACCCAGGGCTGGCACAGGCACACCAGGGGCAGAGCAGCCTCTGAGGGGCACCAGCAGCCCCAGAACTCTGCTGCCACGGCCCTGCCCTCCCTTGCAGGGGTGGATGAGCTCCAGGAATGTGTCTGTCCCCTGAGTGGGGACATCCCCCTGTGGGGAAGGAGAAGCAGCCAGGAGCTTTGGCTGGAGCTCTGGAGAGCTGGCTGCAGCCTTGGCCCGTGGAGCCTCTGGGGACTGGAAGCTTTTTCTTTGCTGTGTTGTGTAAAATTGTTTAATACTCGTGAATCAATTGATTTTAAAGTGGATAATCATCGCTGAGTTTTAAATACACAGAGCTTGTTGTTGGAGCTACAGCTTTTCTTTGTTAATACTAACATTAAATATTTATTCTGGATAAAGATAATCCAGTAATATGGGGAAACACCTGTGATTGAACTGCTGTGATAAGGATCTCTACTATACACTTCTCCTGCCAATATTTTCACAAACCTCACTATATTCAGGGGTAAATCAATTAAATTCATTTTCCACTCCTGTTGACTCACAAATTTGAATGTATTCGATGCATGAATCTTTGCAGTAGGTTGTAAAGCCCGGTTCAAAACCTGTGCTAATTTGTTTAAGGAGCTCTGTTTGACAGGAGCCCCTTTTCTCCCTCCAGCACTAATTGGGTGATGATGATTGGGTCGTTTGTGGAAACAGCAGAGCAGGAGAAGGCAGCTGGAGACAAACCCAAAACCAGAACAGCTTTAAGATTTGATGAAGCTGCAGCAATTCCCTGTTTGCTCAGACAGCCCCTCCTGTGGGGCTTTCTAAAACCTGTAAGAAGGGAAATTTTTGCACTTGAAAAGTGGAGAATGAAGTGATTTGTTTCTCCCTGTGGCAATAATGAAGTCAAGAAAAACTGGTGCTATCTCTGTTATATGCATGTGAATGTCAGATATGTCTTAATTTAGAGTTAGTTACTATATTTTCAATATTTCCTATTGAAAATATAATATATAACTCTAAATTAAGACATATCTGACATCCACATGCATATAACATGGTAATTGTGGCTTTTAAATGTCTTACTGATATACTATGCATAAATTTAATTACTCCAAATAGTACTTTGCTCCAATTTTACTTAGCTTTTTTTTTTAAATACACTCTTCAGAAGGAAACAGTTTTGTGGCATTGATATTTATTAAAGAAAAAAAAACAACAAAACTGAAAATACAGCTTTTTCACAGCAGCTGTCATACATCTTTGTAAGTATTTAATTGGGCTCTTGCATGCATGTAACTCCTGCACTTCAGACCATTATTCTGAGCTGTGATTTTTGTAGTTAGAGTCATTTATTTTAATATTAAATATTTAATATTAGTTGCTGCTAAGACCTGGGTAAACCCAGACCTTGTGAAGCCAGCAGCAAATTTCTACTTGCATTTGTGAAGCTGAGCTTGTTCTTTCTTGATGGAAAGAGAAACTTGTCCTTCAGCCTTGTAAAAGCCAGGGGAGCCAAGAGCTGTGCCAGGGTTTGATGGCAGAGCAGGTGAGCTGTGCTCCCACCTCTGCTGGAGGGGCTGCAGGAGCTGTGGGTGTGCACAGGAGCCTGTCCTGAACTCCTGTCCTCATCATAACTCCTGTCCTCATCTTAACTCCTCATCATAACTCCTGTTCTCATCTTAACTCCTCTTCTCATCTTAACTCCTGTCCTCATTTTAACATTCTTAGCTCCTGTCCTCATCTGAAGCCCTGGCAGCAGCAGCTGGGTCAGTCCTTACAGGGAAATTTCTGTTCCACAGTGAGTGTGAGTGACATTTCAGTTCTCAGTGCTGCCAGTTCTGCTCCTGGCAGGCCTGGGCAAGAGCTGTGTGTCTGACAGAGCCCCAAACCCAGCTCACAGAGATCTGTGTGTCTGACAGAGCCCCAAACCCAGCTCACAGAGATCTGTGTGCTTCAGTCAGCTCTAAACCCACCTTACAGAGATCTGTGTGCTTCTATCAGCCCCAAACCCAGCTCACAGAGATCTGTGTGTCTGACAGAGCCCCAAACCCAGCTCATAGAGATCTGTGTGCTTCAATCAGCCCCAAACCCAGCTCACAGAGATCTCTGTGCCTGACAGAGCCCCAAACCCAGCTCACAGAGATCTGTGTGCTTCAATCAGCCCCAAACCCAGGTCACAGAGATCTGTGTGCCTGACAAAGCCCCAAACCCAGCTCACAGAGATCTGTGTGTCTGACAGAGCCCCAAACCCAGCTCACAGAGATCTGTGTGTCTGACAGAGCCCCAAACCCAGCTCATAGAGATCTGTGTGCTTCAATCAGCCCCAAACCCAGCTCACAGAGATCTGTGTGTCTGACAGAGCCCCAAACCCAGCTCACAGAGATCTGTGTGCTTCAATCAATCCCAAACCCAGCTCACAGAGATCTCTGTGCCTGACAAAGCCCCAAACCCAGCTCACAGAGATCTGTGTGTCTGAAAAAGCCCCAAACCCAGCTCACAGAGATCTGTGTGCTTCACAAAGCCCCAAACTCAGCTCACAGAGATCTGTGTGCCTCACAAAGCCCCAAACCCAGCTCACAGAGATCTGTGTGCTTCAATCAGCCCCAAACCCAGCTCACAGAGATCTGTGTGTCTGACAGAGCCCCAAACCCAGCTCACAGAGATCTGTGTGCTTCTATCAGCCCCAAACCCAGCTCACAGAGCTCTGTGTGCTTCTATCAGCCCCAAACGCAGCTCACAGAGATCTGTCTGCTTCTATTAGCCCCAAACCCAGCTCACAGAGATCTGTGTGCTTCTATCAGCCCCAAACCCAGCTCACAGAGATCTGTGCGTCTGAAAGAGCCCCAAACCCAGCTCACAGAGATCTGTGTGCCTGACAAAGCCCCAAACCCAGCTCACAGAGATCTGTGTGTCTGAAAAAGCCCCAAACCCAGCTCACAGAGATCTGTGTGTCTGAAAAAGCCCCAAACCCAGCTCACAGAGATCTGTGTGCTTCACAAAGCCCCAAACCCAGCTCACAGAGATCTGTGTGCCTCACAAAGCCCCAAACCCAGCTCACAGGGATCTGTCTGCTTCAATCAGCTCCAAACCCAGCTCACAGAGATCTGTGTGCCTGCCAGAGCCCCAAATCCAGCTCACAGGGATCTGTGTGTCTGACAGAGCCCCAAACCCAGCTCACAGAGATCTGTGTGCTTCAATCAACCCCAAACCCAGCTCACAGAGATCTGTGTGCTTCAATCAACCCCAAACCCAGCTCACAGAGATCTGTGTGCTTCTATCAGCTCCAAACCCAGCTCACAGAGATCTGTGTGCTTCAGTCAGCTCCAAACCCAGCTCACAGAGATCTGTGTGCTTCAATCAATCCCAAACCCAGCTCACAGAGATCTGTGTGCTTCAGTCAGCTCCAAACCCAGCTCACAGAGATCTGTGTGCCTGACAGAGCCCCAAATCCAGCTCACAGAGATCTGTGTGCTTCTATCAGCCCCAAACCCAGCTCACAGAGATCTGTGTGCTTCTATCAGCCCCAAACCCAGCTCACAGAGATCTGTGTGCTTCTATTAGCCCTAAACCCAGCTCACAGAGATCTGTGTGCCTCACAAAGCCCCAAACCCAGCTCACAGAGATCTGTGTGCTTCTATTAGCCCTAAACCCAGCTCACAGTGCTCCAAACCCTCCTCAGAGGGAGCACTCAAACCTCAGCCTGCTCTGGGGGTTTGGGCTTTTCAGCTTTTCCCCCTTGTGCTGCTCTGTGCTGCATTGTCACTGTCACACAAATTGCAATATTTGCTTCTTCCACTCACACATTTAACACCCACTGAACACAGCTTTGTAATGAATCCCTTGTTTGAGTAGGAGTTCAGCTGGCAGCAAAGAAATCCAGTGCTTCTGTTTTCCATATTCCTCATCCCAGGTTGTATACATAGCACTGACAGGCAGCAAATGCTATTTTTGTTATAAGCAACAAATAACATTTCCATAATAATTTCCATTCCATTTTTAAGAGTTTTTTGACCAGTTTAAATTTATTTGAGTTAAAAGAAATGTTATATTGATGTTTAACCCACAGAAAGCTTTGTTTTCTTTTCATTTGTCCTAATACTACTTTAAAGACTCCAGTGCAATTCTATAGAGTACTGAATATCCAGGAAATGTGGCACACCTTTTCTTCTGCCTTCTAGTTCTGCTTCTATTCTTTTTAAAAAGCTTATCCAGCTGGAAAGCACAGCCAGTTAAAGATGATTTTCTGTGTTCAAGTTCCTCCTTCCTGTACTAAACAGTTACTACAGTGTAGTAACTGAACAGTTACTAAACAGTGTGGTAACTACAGCTCTTCTAACTCATAGTGCATGCTCTGGGACAAACCTTTTCTGCTGTTATTATTTATTCCAGGGCTGGGGTGTCTCTGTGTAGCCCTTTTCTCAAACAAGGAATAGGCAGAGGAAACCTAATATGTAGATGAAATCTAATAATAGCATGGAGTTCTTCTTTTGCAGCTCCCTGAACTGTGCTGTAAATGCAGGGGAGTGGAGCAGGGTATCACTCATGGGCTGGCTGCCTTTTCTGTGCCTGTCCCCAGAGAATGGAAATCTGGATTTTCTCCTCTTTTAACCATTGAAAAGTAATAAACAATGAGGTTAGAAACTCACAGCAAAATCGTGCATCTTTTTGAGGAGGTCATTTCCCAGTGGGAGCAGGGATGCTAAATCCTGGTTTTGACCAGGTTCTGGCCCAGGGTGCCAGAGGAAGGATGTCCCACAGCACCCAGGGCAGCAGTGACAGCAAATGAAGGGCTCTGCACCTTCACTGTGTGGGGAAAGTGAGAAATGAGCTCAGCTAGGCAGCAACACCTGCACTGCTGTTTTCTCCTGGTGGTTTTCTCTAGACATGGATAACAGCTCCACTAAAAGGAATATAAAGTTCAAATCACATCTTGAGGGTGCTGCTGTTAGGGTGAGGTGTTGTAAACCACCCAAACTTGAAGCCAGCAGTGAACAGAAATCAACACAAATAATTTCTTTTGAAGTAGCTAAAAGAAGAAGCCGTGAGAGATGTATTTGTCTAGAAAATAAAAATTTCAACCACAACAAAGCTGTCTGATTGAATTTAGCACACTTTGGTGACTGCTGAAGGATCCATACCAACCTGGTTTTCCTGTGAAACTGGCTGCATTTTCCAGGAGGAAAATGTCCATGGCATGGCCCTGTGGCCATCAGGCAGGGCTGACCTGCCCTGCTCCCCCATCTGGGCAGGGCTCACCTTACTTTATCCTCATTATTTTTCTCCTTTATGATTTCATTATTAATTTTATTCATTAGGTGACATAATTGAGTTTCACTTAAGCTACTGAAAAGCCTGGAATACCTGCAAACAGTTTCAAGTGTTAAACTGGGGGCCCAATGCCTGCAGAGAGCACTGATATCAGAATTTTGCTGCTGCTGCACTGACATGGGCTGCAATAAGCAGCACATTCTCAGAGATTGCTCGTGGAACTCTCATGAAATAATCGTGGAACACTTGCTGAGATTAAACATTTTCTTTGTTTACTTTTAAAATGACAAATTTACTTATCCAAATTGCTTTTTTCTGTGTTGCTGTAGCACACATTTACATAGGAAGGCTTTAAAAAAACCTCAACAAATTAAGTGAAGATGTGAATTTAAAGCAAATGACTTTAGCAGGACTAAAATCCTCTGTGGAAATTCCTTTCAGAATTTGAGTACTCTAAACAGCTTTTAACTCAGTTAACCCAAAAGCTCTTGCTTGTGCATAAGTTGGAGGCTGAGGCCAATTAATTAATCCACTTTAAACACTAATTCAGAATAATTTCCTGAGTGTGTGTCTGTAGGCAGTTCTGAGGAACACGTGCTGCAGAAATGGAAACCAGTGAGAATTTTACTCTCCTCCAAAGGATTTTGGTTCCTGTCTAGGTGTGGTAACTATTCCTCAAAATCTGAAGTTTTTGCAGTGACTGTGTTGTTGGAGCCCCAGGTTTGTTATCAACCTCTTGCATAGCCTCAGTATCCCCTCCATCAAATTTTCATTCAGCATTTCCCTAAGAAAATGAAAGTTCCTTAGAGATGTCGTTTGTGTCAGCCTTCCCAACTAATTCAGAGCCTTTTTTTTTAATCTAAAGCAGTGGAATTTAGAGGAATACTGTGAGCTTTGTAGTAAATCTTCAAGGGAAAATTCTGTTGGCAGAATGGAAGGCATTAGATGCTGGTTCAAGATAATCTATGTTGACCTTCCTAACACACAGAATATATCCTATATATATATTGAACCAGATATAGGTTTAATATATATACAGGATATATATATCCAAATATATATATATATATATATATAGGGTTTGGGATTGGAAATGCTGCAAACTGTGCATTGTGGTGTACACAGTTCCTTGTCCAGTGATCCCTCACAGCCTTTGAAATTCTAATTTATCCTTTTCCAGTATAGAATGCAATAGCATCACTGTTTAAAAAAAAATCCTTTTGAATTGATATCAAGTATTTAATGGCAAAATCACAATTTTTTATTCCACTTAGCCATTTGGCAGTGGAAAGGCCCTACTGTGTTCTTTCTTTGAAGTCTGAAAAAAAATCTGGCCTAGGTTTGTTATTTGGGGAAAAGAGATTAGTCTTGTGTAACAATTACTCTCCTAATGCCATGAGACACTCGGGGTGCGTTGTGTTTTCCTGACATAAACATTTAGCTCATCTTTTGTTTTTGTACCAATGGCTACTCACATCAGCCCTGCAGAATTTGGAAAGAAAAATGCCTTCTAGTAGGGGATTATCTTCTCATTAGCCTCGCTGATTTTCCAAAAGATTTAGCTTCGTGCAATGCATTATAATGATATGACAGGAGAACAGAGGAGAATATGGCACAGCATTTCCCATAGGTTTCCTATCCGAGATAAGAAAGACAAACATTGTGCTGTGCTTCTCCCGGAACAAAGCCAGCCTGGGCAGTTTCCTGCATGGGAGCTGCAGGAGCTGCGAGCCTGCAGGAGCTGCGTGCTTGTGTCCTGATGGAGCTCTGTCCCTCTGTCCCTCTGTCCTGCAGGAGCTCTGTCCCTCTGTCCTTCTGTCCTGCAGGACCTGCGTGCTTGTGTCCTGCTGGAGCTCTGTCCCTCTGTCCCTCTGTCCTGCAGGAGCTGTGTGCTTGTGTCCTGCTGGAGCTCTGTCCTTCTGTCCTTCTGTCCTGCAGGAGCTGCGTGCTTGTGTCCTGATGGAGCTCTGTCACTGTCCTGCAGGAGCTGTGTCCTTCTGTCCTGCTGAAGCTCTGTCCTGTCCTGCCGGAGCTGTGTGCTTGTGTCCTGCTGGAGCTCTGTCCCTCTGTCCTTCTGTCCTGCAGGAGCTGTGTGCTTGTGTCCTGCTGGAGCTCTGTCCCTCTGTCCTTCTGTCCTGCAAGAGCTGTGTGCTTGTGTCCTGCCGGGGCTCTGTCCCTCTGTCCTTCTGTCCTGCTGGAGCTCTGTCCTTCTGTCCTGCTGGAGCTGGGTGCTTGTGTCCTGCCGGGGCTCTATCCCTCTGTCCTTCTGTCCTGCTGGAGCTCTGTCCCTCTGTCCCTGCTGGAGCTGGGTGCTTGTGTCCTGCTGGAGCTCTGTCCCTTTGTCCTTCTGTCCTGCTGGAGCTCTGTCCCTCTGTCCCTGCAGGAGCTGTGTGCTTGTGTGCCTACCGGGGCTCTGTCCCTCTGTCCTTCTGTCCTGCAGGAGCTGTGTGCTTGTGTCCTGCTGGAGCTCTGTCCCTCTGTCCTTCTGTCCTGCCGGAGCCGGGTGCTTGCGTCCTGCCGGGGCTCTGTTCCTACCGGAGCCGTGTCCCTCTGTCCCTGCCGGAGCTGTGTCCCTGTGTCCGTCTGTCCCTGTGTCCCTCTGTCCCTGTGTCCCTCTGTCCGTCTGTCCCTGTGTCCCTGCCGGAGCTGCGGTTCCTCGCGCACACAAATCTCCGTGTCCTGCAGGGATCTGCCTGCACAAAGCGAGGCGGCCGAACCGAGCTGTGTGTGCTGGGGCACCGAACCGAGCTGTGTGTGCTGGGGCACCGAACCGAGCTGTGTGTGCTGGGGCGGCCGAGGCTGAGCTCTGTGTGCTGGGGCAGTGCTGGGGCAGCCGAACCGAGCTGTGTGTGCTGGGGCAGCCGAGGCTGAGCTGTGTGTGCTGGGGCAGCCGAGGCTGAGCTCTGTGTGTGCGGGGCTCCCTGGGAATGTCCCCATGTCCCAAGGGTCCCTCCCCACTCCGCAGCTCTCTCTGTTTGTTTCTGCAGGGCGCTCTCCTTTCTGGGGAAACAAGGCAGCCTTTAACTGGATCCCTCCTCTGTTCCCGGGCTGCTGCTGGGGGGACCCAGGTCTGCTGTAGGGTATTGTGTGCCTTGACTCTCCATCACCCGCCTCTGCTTCAGCCCTGACACCCCGGCCAGGGAAATATTTTGCTTGGGGATGACTTTCCTAAAGCAGGGAGAAACTCTCTGGTTACAGGAGCAGCGAGCAGCAGTGATGCTCTCAGTTTGTGCCACTCTCTGCTGCACTTCCAGGGGCTGAATTGTGCAAACAGGGGAAAGAATCCCCAGGCATCACTTTCCCAAGCCAGCTGGGAAGGTTGAGCTGTGCTTCCCAGGAAACCTGGGTGGGTGAGAGATTGAAGAGCTTGAGAGGGGTTCAACAGGAGAGGCTGGAAAATTGCAGTAATGCTGCCAGTGTCAGTGGTTAACAAGATGTGTCAAACACACAGGGGTCACCTCCTCCACAGCTCCAGAGCTTTGCAGTTCCCTGCATTTCTGCTTTCCCATTTAACTTTCTCACTTGTGACTTCTTTTTTTATTCTCAGAGCAAGTTTTGTAACGCACTGACATCTGCTGTGTGTTTGACTAACACAGCCACTCCAGAGCTGAAACAGGCCCTGCAGCCCGGCCAGAATGGTGCTGGAGAAATCAAATCTGAGAGAATGGGGAAAGAGGGTGGGAAAACCTGGTGCCTCATTATTGATTCGAGGAGATAGCAGAGAATAAGCCACCCTGCCCTTAAGAATCCTCTATTATAATTGTTTTATGGAAGAGATGCACAAAGAAAGCTGATTTCAGTCATACAAACAGCAATTCTATCCATGGATTATGGTTATTACCATTTAGAAAAAACTACATTAGCTCAATTTTTCCTTTCTTTTTTATCTAATCAGCGTTGTGATGATGTGGTGGCCATCATGTGGTGGGCACATGGCCCTGATAAAGGGCTTTTGTGCCAGTTTCAGACACACTGAGACTGAGAGGGAGCAGTGCAGCTGAATAAGCTGCACTGTGAGCACCTGATCATTCACATTTACAAACTCTGTAAGACAGGAGCAGCCTCCACCTGTAGGTTATTTGTGCAGGAGCTGCTGCACAACAGCATCACTTTTAAAACACTAACCCCACCTGTGAAAAGACTCTCTCAGTTTGATAGCAGCAAAACTTACTGCTGATTGAAGCATTTTCAGTGGAGGTTGGTTTCTGGCAAGGATGTGAAGCAGCAGAAGTGTTCCCTGGTGGTGTGGGACAACCAAACCTCCTCTAACTCTGTGCTCAAAATCAGCTCCCAGCCCCAGCTCCTGCCCCAGGCACGTTTCAGTTGGGCATTTCAGAGAGCCAGAGCAGTACTAATCAGAAATCTTTTATCAAAACCGTTTTAAACAAGAAACTGACCTGTGCCCAAAGGAGTAGTCAGGCAGTTTTGATTTTTGCCCAAAATTGATAGTATTTCTGATGAAAAACTGAAGCCAGGCTGGGATTTTTTGATAAATTATTCACATGAAAATAATAATTGCTTATAAACCCACAGTTTTGGGGTTTTTTCTTCCAAAAAAAGTTCTTTGCTGGTTTCAGGAAAATCTAAGTCTCTGAAAAGAGAGAACCTCCTAACAAAGCGTTTTTCAAAAGATATATTTACACCAGCTTCATGAATCAATGAGTTATGGGGTTATCCCCCACATTAGTCCCTCCATATAGGTATTTTTAAGGTAATAATTCTCTGAGGCAGGCAAGACTCTATGCAGAGACACTTGAGCAAGAAAGGAGAGATTTTTTTTTCCATTTTCTATCCCAGAAGTGGCTGTAAAATCTTGGTTTGTAAATACATGTTTTATTAGAACAAACAGGCTTTAAATAGGTCAGAAACTGTAGTTTCTCCTTTTTTTCACTCCCAGCAAAAGTTCAAAATAGCTGCAAGGCCATGACAGTGCTGGATTGACACCTCACCAACAGCAAGAACTGAAACAGAAAAGTACCTTTTCATTCTGAGGGGTTTTAAACAGTAGGGGAAATCCTGCTCCCCTCGAGATCAAGAGGGAAATTCCTTTTCAGCTTCAAAACAGCCAAAATGGAGCTCTGCATTATTCTGAAAGCCTGTTTAAAAGCATTTCCATCCCTTTGCAGTCACCCCAAAAGGAGGAATAGGGACACAGCTCCTTACACCTTAAATCAGGATTACAGGGCCTGCTCCTGGGCTGCTGCTCAGGAACTTTTCTCCAGGCCTTGTAGCATTAAATGACTGCTGCCTCTCTATTTCTTTTTAGAGATTTGAGGTTTTTTTGTTTCAATGGCACAATGTCTCCCTTGAAAATCTCTGCTGAAGTGCCCTTCATTCGTTGTTTTTAATGCTTCTTACTGTCAAGGCCCATCACATTTTCACAGTGAGGTGTCTGACACCAGCAATCACAGCCAGGATTTAAAACAGGAGTTCCCAGATGTGTTTGAAGATCCTGTGTATTACCTAATTCTGAGAAACCACATGTATAAAATGACAAGAAATGACTGATGGAGGATCCAACAGCAAGTAAAGCTTTGTTTTATGCCTTCCAGCAATGATGCTGTTTGTAAAACACTTGAATTGCCCAAAAGGTGAGTGATATGCTCCAGGCACAACATCAACTCTAAGAACTGTTGGTTCATTGACTTTTCAGGTGAAGCTGAGCCCAGCCCTCCCCTCTGCAGTGGGAGCTGTGCAAGCTGTGCATTTGTCCCTGGCACACTCTGCACATCCCCAGAGCCCTCTCTGGATGCTGCAGGGACACACCAAGCACTAAAAGCTGACACATCACTCAAGGCAAAACCCTTCTGAAAACTAAACAGCCAAACCCCTTCATTTCCTCTGCCATGGATTGAAGTCAGCTAAAATCAGAGTTTTAAAACATCCAACTGCTGCGCCCTGCCCATTAAAAATGGACCACGGGAGATTAATACATTTTAATTTTTTGAACAGTTATTCCAAATACCTGCTGGAGGCTTTAACATGCATTCAGTGTAATACCTGCTTCCACATTCACTGCCAGAACTCAGCCCCACGTGAAGCCATCAGACAGAACTGGATCAATGCAATATTCAGCCATGTAGCAAATGCTTTTCTGTGGAAATAATGTTCTTTCATGCTTTGTATGAAACACCTATGGCACCAGGCAGATGAAGACTGATGCAGGGCTTAACTTCTCCTGACAGCTATTCTCATAATGGGTCTCTCTTTTATTTGTTGCAAGGGATAGCTTCAAACTGGATGAAAAAAAGGAAAACAAATTGAAATTAAATTATATGTAAGTAAACAAACTGTAATAAAATGAGCAGGCTGAACTTTCATCTACATTTCAACTGGATTTGAACCAAGTCCCTTCTGAGAGTCTAAGAAAGTTTGGTTAATTTTTTTTTTGTTTGGTCTGCTCTGCATTTCCTTGCTCTCAATTGTGACCAAGAGGAGAAATGCTGGAAAACTGCAAGCAACTCTGATCTGCTGTTTCTGGCCAGGTCAAAAGCAGGACAAGCTGGAAATGTCATGCAAATTCCATGTTTGGTGCATTCCCAGTTCAGGTTTGCATACTCAGAAGGTCAGAACAAGATGGAGATAAACTAAAAGACCTCGAGGTGATTGCACAGACAAAAATCAATTAGGATTTAGGTGGCCACATTTAAACTGAAAGCTTCTTCAAAGTTTCAGCTCTTGCCATGAAGGGAAATTTAGTCCTTTGGGTTCACAGGGTGCTTCCAAGCCCACTGCTTGGCTGGGACAATGCAGGGACCCAAGAGGTGTCTGAGGATCAGATCCACCCTCCACTGGCACTCCAGGGAGTGTGTGCTTCATTCAGGTTTTGGGGGAGACTGTCATATTTGTTAAATGTGTCATCTGAAGCTGACTTTGGCTAAGGCTTAGCTCTTCTCCTCCAGAAAGAAGAGAATTACTTCCATCACATCATTTTTAATCTAGAGATGGCATGTGGTTTGATCCAACAAAACCGATTCGTTGTCAGATCAAACCTAGTTATTTATCTTGCAATCTTATAATCTTTGTAGAAGCACAGGAATTACATTTAAAAAGAAACAAACTTCTAATTGTTTTAAAGTGCAGCAGGTATTGGGAGAGGCACAGCTGGAGTTAGGAGGGAATAGTTTGTGGAGTGCCCCACTCTGACTGGGGAGCTGGGGAAAAAGAGCAGATTTACAGCTGCAGCTCATGCCCCGGGCTCCTCCTGAGCCCCGCAGGTTTCCAAGGGGTGGAAGGTGCTCTTGGCAGGCTGTGGCAGCCCTTCCTCCCATCTCTGCCCTCTGGACGTGGCAGGGCATTCCCTGGGTGCTGCAGCCAGGGCTGCTGTTCAGCAAGCAGATGGGGAGAAGCTTGTGTGTACAGAGAGTTATTCACAAATCCTTTAGGTAGGTAATATATACACACATTCCAGATGTGGACAGACTATTTAAAACAAAAGCACCCTGTTCCTGGCTGATGCAGCCCCTTCTGCAAGTTCTGGAAGACCCTGGGACATGACTACTTAGCTTTAACCAAGTTCAACTGCTCCTGCATTGCTCAGAGAGGGAAGAGGAGCATGACTTACGTGGTCGTGGTGCAGATGGCAAAGTCTGAGTGCACACGTGGATTTTACAGCACCTGGCTGTGTCTGGCTGCTTTCTCCAGGGCAGGAGCCTGCAGAGAGTGGACAGAAAGCCCTGACCATGCCTGGCACAAATTCTCAAGCAGCTGCTAAAGCCAAAACTGGAATTCTCGGTGCACAGACGCTGCCCGAATTCAGAGGTCGGGGTGAGTCAGCGCGGGCTGCTGGCTCAGACTGAAAGCTGCAGAGCTGCAGACGTGTCCCAGCCTGTCCCCAGCCGGGCAGCCCTGCCCCGGGACTGGCACTGAGCGGGAGCATCCCCAAAAGCTCCCACAGCAAAGGGCTCCCAGCACTCCCCCAGGGCCACAGCAGCCTCCAGCCCCAAGGCTGAGTGAGGTGCAGGCTCCAGGCTGGAGCAGCTCTGCCAGCTCCAGCGTGTGAGAGGCCCTTGGCTGTGTCAGGTGAGGCACTGCCCTTCTCCCCATCGCTGACAATCCAGTTCCATCGTTACACTGTGTCCCTGCATCTTTGGCTCCTGAATTTAGGCATTTTAGCTTCTACCCTGAATGAGCTTTTCAAACGGTGTTGCTTCAATGTAGTAACAGACCCTTTATGAAAACAGACTTGGGTGATTATATAAATTCAGAGATTATAGAAATTCATCATGGCTACGGTTTGGGACCCACATTCTGAAAAAAGTAATAGAAAACAAATTTTCAGTGATGTCTGTACATCGGTTGGAAGAATTTTTCTTGAATTCTCTTTTTATTTTTCAAAAAATCTGAAGTTTATATAATTTTCCTTGCTTCAATATTTAGCAAAGCAATTTTCAAATGTTCTAGACAAGCACCCAGAATTTTTTCTTACCTAAAAATGATCTGTTAAGCCATGTATGTTTGCAGCAACAACGGGAGACGCCTGCTTTGGCTCTACTTTTGTTGTACAATGTTATTAATTTACAACTTCGGGGTGATCTGGACATGAGTGGACTTGTATGGTTTGGGTTTTTTATCCCTCTTTTTATTTCTCCCTTCCCATGCTTTGTAGAAAAAATAAGCATCAATTTTGAAGTGCTAGAAAGAGCAGCTTGCTTTTGAGGCTGTCAGACTGAAACAAACGATCTTTGCTTCGAGCTTCCTAAAAAAGACATAATTTCTACTCTGTCTAAAAAGCAGAGGCTGCCTTGTTTGTTTTTATTTGCAGCATTCGGCAGCGTTGCTGTAGGCCACGAGCTGCAGGATGGCAGCAACACAGGATTATCCTGCAGAGCCCTGCCTGGTGAATCCATAACAGCCAACCTGAACTCTGCTGCGGGCTGCCATTTAATACCACAAGAAACTGTTTGCATTTCATCATGTAACCGGTTGTGTGAATTCAAGAACCTTCCCTGGATCAGGCTCTGTTTTCAGATGAAAGAAAGGAACTACCAAATGCTGGGGTGAAATACAGAGTTTGTTTTCCTCTTGGTCTGTTCTCTAAGCATAAACAAATATACTGTAGTGAAGACTCGGGTTCAGGCTACAGAAGAAGAGCTGAGGAGAGGTGGGAAGCAGGAATAGATAAGGGGAAAGGGCTGGGGCTGGTCTTGTGAGATAGATTTCTTTGATATCAAGGCAACAGGAATAGGCTCAAAACTAAATGGGATCGTGAAAATATCTTCAGAGTATCAGCTGAAAGGGGAAATCTACTCTCCAGATCCTAAAACCTTTCACTGCCATTGGATTTGGAAGAGAATTGAGCCCATTTGTGACTCTTCCCCTCGGGCTCTGTTAGATGGACTTTTATTCAATGTGATTTCAGTCCCGATCATAATAAAGTTGCTCTGTTCCTCATGAAGCTCACATTTTGGATGTACAGCCATCATGGTCTACGGATTGCTTAGTTTTTCCTGTAAAAACAGAAATCTTTGTACAGCTGGGAGCTTGTAAAAACAAGCCTGAAGCTACCAAAATTTTTAGCTGTACAGTATAAATGAGAAACTAAATTCTCCACTGCAAAACATATAGGCTCAAGGTTTTGACAATGAGACTCATTCATGCAGAAGAAGACACTTTCCAGGTGAATATTTCCTTCTTCTGGCGTCACACTCTGAGTAATGTAATTAAAGAGCGTTTATGAAATGTTCGGGACTGTGCTGCCGGGAATCCTGAACAGACGGGAAAGTGGGATTGTGTGTTAGTGGTGTCCCTACACGAGCGAGGTGATTTGCAGGCCAAGTGAGAGGTGAAATTTTGATAATGCGAGCTTTTCCAAGGCAGCGTTTAGGGTCTAAAGGCACGCACGCAGTCTCGTCTCACATAATGGTTGCGCTGAGATTACAAAGGTTTTATTCCTGGTAGTCGGTGCTGTGCCGGCAAAAGTACCTCCAGGTTCGAGCCCTGCCTCTGGGTGTCATTTAGAGAGGGAGCGAGCGGGTTTTGGAAGGGAAGCGGGGCCGGCCCGGCCCGAGCAGCCTGCGGGCACCGGAGCAGCCGCGTCCGGGGCACCTCCGCTCCTTCCGCCCGAGGGTACGCGGGGCTCCGCGCGTCGGTACCGCGGGAAAACGCCCCCGTCCCAGCCTTTTAACAGAGTAGATCGGCTGAATTTTCATTGAGGCCAGAATATTTTATTTCCCGCAGCACATTTCGTTAACTCTCATGAGCGCCGTGGTGCGAGACAGACCCGCGCACGCCGCGTTTAACACCGACCCTACTTTTTCTGGGTTTGTTACGTGGAAAAATACTCCGCGATCTTAAAAACCAGTAGTACCGGCGGAAACAATATTTAAGAAAATAATTCTTAAAAAAGAAAATAAAAAGAAAGGAATAAACTAGGAATACTTTAAACGGCAGCATGGTGACTTTGCGGGGTGTGCCGAGGGAAGGAGAACTGCTGGGGGCACGGAACGGGGGCCGAGAGCGCCCGGCCCTCCCCGGCTCCCGGAGCCCCGCGCCGGATCCCGTTCCTCGGGGAAACGGGACTCGGAACAGGGCGCGCCTGGGGCCGCATTTACATCCGTGTCCGTGTGGCTGCTACGTGAACCCAATTAGTGCGGATAATGTCGGGACAGCCCCAGAGCGCTCTGGGCTCGAGAGACCCCAAAGGGGCGGCTGAGGAGGCGCCGGCCGCGTGTCCGTTCCCGGGAGCCGGGGCGCGGCGGGGCAGCAGAACGGAGCGAGAGCCGCGGGGCTGACACCGGGGCTGTGTCGCCTGTCCCCGTCCGGGTCTCGGTGCGGGAGACGAGAGCCCTTCCCCGGTGCCTGATGGCCGAACGGGAGCGGGGGTCTCCGAGCCAGGGGCGGACCGGCGCTCCGTTTTCTCGCCAAGAGAAAAGTTTAAAAAAACCAACTTAGAGAGAGGAAGGCTGCCGCATTTTCTAACAAACCGACCCCAAAGCTTCCAGGTTCTGCTGTCTGCAGAGGGTGAGTAAAAAAGAAAACCCAAACCACTCGTGCTACTTGAGTCTTATCGGCGCTTCAGCTGAAGGCACGGCTTTCGTGGGAATCCTCGTTCGGGCTGCCGGGGCCAGACGTGGGGGTGGCACCGTGTCCCGTGTCCCCGCGGCAGACCCCGCCGCTCGCCGTGCCCCGCTCCGCTCGGCGCTCCCACCGCGAACGGGCTCAGCGCTGCGCAGCGGGGAAACCGCACCGGGGCCGCGGCGGGGCTCCCGTGCTCTGTTCGGGAAGGGGAACCCGCTCCGGTTCCGTAGCGGCGAAGCCCCGGTTTGCAACATCTCTCGGGTCGCCTCTCAGCGGCGTTGTGCGGCCGGGATCGAGCCCCGCTCTGCCCGCCTCCCTCCCGGCTTCCCTGCCCCGGGGTCGGGCAGTGTCCGGGGTTGTTCTGCCCCCGTGTGCAGAAAGCGAGAGCCCCTTCTCGGCCGCAGCAAGCCGGGATAAGGGCACGGCGCCGTGAGCCCCCTCCACTGCTAATACCCTTCCTGCATCCCCTACCCCGGCAAGTGGCTGCGGGACCGGCCCGGGAGCGGCTCTGCCGGCTCCCTCTGTCCCGCCGTGTCCGGGTTTGTCCGTCCTCTGCCCGGCCCCGGGAGCGGCTCTGCCGGCTCCTTCTGTCCGGCCGTGCCTGGGTTTGTCCGTCCGCTGCCCGGCCCCGGGAGCGGCTCCGCCGGCTCCTTCTGTCCGGCCGTGCCCGGGTTTGTCCGTCCTCTGCCCGGCCCCGGGAGCGGCGGCGGGCGGGGCGCGGCCTCCCCCGGGGACACCGGCGGATCGGGCGCTCCCCGGGGCCGTGCCGGGCTCCCCGCTCTCCTCTGCTCTCTGCCCGTCCCCGTTATTGCATTCCCCTCGCTGCGGCATTTCTGTGGGTGCCTATAAGCCCTCAGCTCTCCGCTTTACCGCAGCTACAGCGCTCAGCTGCCAGGGGCGTGTTCCTGCGTTTTCAGGTAGTTGTTTCATGTCCCAAAAAGGGCTTAATTAAGAGAGGGGAGAGGGGAGAGCCCGACAGCCCCTGCCTGCCCTTGTGTCAAGCGTTCAAGTAGCCGCACACGGGGCTGCGCGCTCACCTTTGCTGCTCGGCCCGACCGCCGCTCCCAGCGCTGGGCTGAGCTTCTGCCCTGGTGTTCATCCGAAATCCCCCTTGATGGGGCTGTCAAAAAAACCCAAACAAGACCCTCGGATGTCAAATGTCCTTTGCGAGAGAGCGAGCGAGCCCTGCCAAGGAGCTGCGCGCCGGGCTCAGGAGTGAGAAGGGAGGAATGTGCCATTTGGCGGAGGTGATGACACACGCGGCAGCTCTGCTACACCTGCACCGGCCCTGGCCGCGGAAATGCTGCGAGGGGGAGCGCCGGGAGCAGCCTGGGTGGCCGCAGAAAGGAGCTCACCCGGCCCTGGGGAGCCCGGCAGCCCCGGCCCGACGGCGAGGCACAGCTGGCTCCGGCTGCTACGTCGCCCTGAGCGGAGCGAGCCGCCGGGAGCTGCCCGGAGGGGGGAACCCTGCAGAGGGTCTCTCCTGCGGGCCTCATCCCTTCGCCCTTTCGTTTGTGTGGGTTAGGAGAGAACGCGGGGCCGGCGTGAGCTGCTCCGCGCCTGGGTGCGGAAATAGACGGGCCTCCATTCTGTGACCGAAATCACACAGTCCGGCTTTTGGGCCGTACGTTCCTCCGCCGACGGGAGATAAAGGACTGGTTATATGGCTCTAGGCGAATATGCAGAAACGTGTTCTACTGAGACATATAGAAATATATAATTTTATATATATATATATACATATATGCATGTATATAAATCTAATAGTTCTTCGAAGAGCTAATTTATATCTCGGTTGAAATACGTTTCTACACCTTCGACTGCCTTTACCCGCAATTAGTCTGTCCCGGGTAGCAGAGCAGAGACCCGTGGCCGGGCAGAGGAACGAGAAATCCACTCACGGGCCACCGAAGCCCCGGGCGCCCCGACGGCAGAGGCCGGTTGTCCCGGGCACGGACATTCGGGAGCTGCCACCCCCCGGGCTCACGCTTGGTTACGAAAATTGATGTCGCACTTAAAATTATCGGGACAGGGCACATCGTGAGAGGCGGCTCGCGCGCAAGGAAGGCAGGAGCGAGCCTGAGAGCCATGAGCTGCCGGCGGGCAGAGCTGCGGGCTCCGAGGTGAGCGTGCAGCTGCTGCCAGGGCCGCTTTGGGCAGCGCGAGTTGTGTTTGAGCACGGCCGGAGGGCCGGGTCCGGCGGGCTCGCTGCTGCAGCGCCCCGGGGCCGAGCGAGGCCGCGGCCGGGGAGAGCCGGTGGTGCCGGCCCCGCGGAGCCCGGCCCGGCTCTTGCGGCTGCCGGCGGTGTCTTGTCTGCTGGAAAGGCTCGGGAACCGAACGGGGCCTGCCCCGCTCCCGGGACAGGACTGCAGAGCCCGGTAGAAACCAGTGTGAAGTGTCCGCTGCTGTGCCTCGGGCACTGGTTTGTCACAGCGCGACATCTCTTGCGCTCGGGCCAGCTGACACTGCCTGTCTGCTGCTCGGGGAGGCTCTGCCTGAAGGCAGGAAAGGGAAAGGAGAGGGGAATGTGGGTGCCACATACGCTGCTTCAGGAACCGTGTGAAATAAGCCGATGCCCTCCAGGGGAAGGAGCAGGAAAGCTGCCCAGTGTGTCATCCCCCGTCTCGCCACCCTGCCCCGGCCCTCGAGGCGCCTGTCAGCCCCGCAGCCGCGCTGGGGCTCTGCGTGTACTCTGCGGGGAGGGAGAAGGGGCGACCCGACACCTTATGCTTTCTGCCTCCTGCAAATAAGAGCTGCAAGAATCGACTTGCAGGGAGCGGCAACAGCCTCCTTGCGCTCCCCGGGCGCGATCGGTTGGCGGGGCCCGCGGCCAAGACATATAAACGCGACCGCGTGTGCGGCTGGAAGTGTGACAAGCCGCCGTGGCAGGGCGAGCGCCGCGGGCACACCCCTTCGCACCCACCGCCTCCAGCGCGACCCCGCGCCGGGCGGGAGGGGAGCGCAGCCCCGCGGGCCCCGGCGGGCTCCGGGGTGGGCGGCGGAGGCTCGCCCAGCGCCCCCCGGACGCCGCCCCCCGCCTGCCCCCGCCCCCGGCGGCTCCGCGCCGCTCCGCGGGGCCACGTCGGGCCGCGTGTGCGCGGGGCTGAGCGCGGCGCCGTGACTGCGGGGTGAACTCGGCCGTGCCCAGCGGCTCGGCGGCGATAGGGGAGCGGGCTCCTGACGAAAGCGGAACTCGGCCGGGCCCATACAAATCAGAAAAGAGCCCGGCCGCCGCGGCAGAGGGGAGCGGAGCCCGCGGGGGCAGGGACGCCGCCGCCGCCGCGCTGCACGGACCAGCGGCGCCGCGAGAGGCGCCTCCCGATCTCCGGCCGGGTCCCGGCTTCGACTTCGGCTTCGGCTTCGGCCCCGTCGCGGCGAGCGCGGAGCGGGACGGCCGCCGGCAGCGGGCTCCGTGCAGCGGGCAGCGCTCCGCACCGCTGGGCGCCCCGGGCGGCGGGCGCGGGGCACCATGATGAGCAGCTACCCGGACGGCGAGGAGGACACGGTGGCGCTGCTGGCTCATGACACCGGCGGCAGCAAGGAGCCGGATCGGGGCAAGGAGGAGCTGAGCGCGGACAAGGGCCCCGAGAAGCCGGACCCCTCGCAGAAGCCCCCCTATTCCTACGTGGCCCTGATCGCCATGGCCATTCGGGAGAGTGCGGAGAAGAGGCTTACGCTGTCTGGGATCTACCAGTACATCATCAGCAAGTTCCCTTTCTACGAGAAGAACAAGAAAGGCTGGCAGAACAGCATCCGCCACAACCTCAGCCTCAACGAGTGCTTCATCAAGGTGCCCCGCGAGGGCGGCGGCGAGCGCAAGGGCAACTACTGGACCCTGGACCCCGCCTGCGAGGACATGTTCGAGAAGGGCAACTACCGCAGAAGACGAAGGATGAAACGGCCTTTCCGGCCGCCTCCGACCCACTTCCAGCCGGGCAAGACCCTCTTCAGCCCCGACAGCTACGGCTACCTGTCCCCGCCCAAGTACTTGCAGTCCACCTTCATGAACAACTCGTGGCCGCTGGCGCAGCCCCCCGCGCCCATGCCCTACACGTCCTGCCAGATGTCTGGTGGGAACGTCAGCCCCGTCAATGTGAAAGGACTCTCGGGCCCGGCATCCTACAGCCCCTACTCGCGGGTGCAGAGCATGGCGCTGCCCAGCATGGTGAACTCCTACAACGGCGTGGGCCACCACCACCACCACCACCCGCACGCCCACCACCCCCAGCAGCTCAGCCCGGCCAGCCCCGCGCCGCCCTCGGCCCCGGCGGCAAACGGAGCCGGCCTCCAGTTTGCCTGCGCCCGCCAGCCCGCCGAGCTGTCCATGATGCACTGTTCTTACTGGGAGCACGACAGCAAACACAGCGCCCTGCACTCCCGCATAGACATCTAGGGAGGCTCCGGCCAGCGCCGTCACAGCAATGCACCGGCCCCGCTGCCCCGCCGCTACCCCGCCGCGTTCCCCCGCGCTCCGCGTCTCTCCTCCTCGTCTCTAGTCACGGACTTCCCTCTCTCTGTACCCAAACTGTCGCGGTGGGGAAATAGCGGCTTTGCCCCGGGCGTAGTGTCAGTGTAGGAGCGTCCCTCCATGAGAAGAAAGCCGTGTAAGTGTGGGGATCCCCGCGGGGCCGCGCCGGGCAGCGGCGGCCGGGCCGCCTCTCCGGGCGAGCGGGGATTCACCGGAGAGTTTCTCTGCTCCGTGGGTGTGTTTGTGAGTTGTTGGGTTCGGTGGTTTTTTTTGGTTTTTTTTTTTTTTTTTTGAGTTTGTTTGCTTTGGTTTGGTTTTGTTTTGTTTTGTTGGGGTTTGTTGTTTTTTGGGTTTTTTTGGGGGGGTGGGGAGGGACGGGGGGAGCATCTAATTAAAAATTGGTTGTTCAGCCCTCAAAATTATTTTGTAATTCGACCATAAGCTTTTCGGGCTCAGCCATGGGGAGAGTAAAACGGAGTTTGTAAATAGCGGAGGCATTTTCACGCGTGCGGTGCGGGGCTGGCGGGGCCTAGACACTATGGTGTGCCCGCGGTGCTCGTCCTCTTCTTCATCCCCTCTGTCTTCTTCCTCGCTCTGCAAAGCACTGCGCTTCTTCCGAGCTGTGGCTTTTCGTTAAAATAGTACTTAACGTGGGGACTGCTGTAACAGCAGACGTGCGATATTGCTGGTTAATAGAAACCAACAAACAAAACGCGCCAGGGTCACTCGTGAAACGTTTCGGCAGCGGTAAATATATTTTTTAAAGGAGACAATGTCCTCTGAGGTCTTAAAAGTAATTTTATACAGGTCTAAAAAAATATTTTGATGTTGTAAAAAAAAAAAAAAGAGACGCTTTCCTGTAAATTGGGATATTTTTCCGTGTGCATATTATTATTAATAATGAAAGTTTAAACTATCTTCAGTTTTTTTGCCCCCAAACCTGGCCCAAAATGGATTTCCCGGCAGGTTCTGCTTTTGAATGCTTACTCTTTTTCTTAAAAGGTTTTGATCCTTCAATTTTACATAGATTAATGTGGAAAAAAATAGCGATTTTAAAACCGGGGCCAGTTCATAGCGATTTTGTAAATGTTTGTGTAAACCGATAGATGCTGTGGCATAGTACCATTTTGGGACCAACTTTTCTAGAATGAACTAGCACTTTCATTGTACTTTCTAGCATTGTAAAGTCTCCAATAAAATGCCTTTCCTTCTTTCCATATCGTTTTATTTCACTCGCTCCTCCGCGCTCGGGATCGGGAAGCGGCAGCGGGGAGCGGGGCGGGCGCTGTGTGCCGGGGCCGCTCGGGGCGGCGGGCACCGTTCCCCGCACGGGGCTCGGCTGCGGGACCCGTGCTGGGCGCTCCATCATCTCCGCCGGGCCCCGGGGCTGTCTCGGCGGCGGCTGTCTCGGTGCGGGGAGCGTTGCGTTGGTTCCGCGGTGTGCGGCGCCTCCGCTCCGGGCCGCGGGCAGCCGCCGGCACCTCGCCTGTGTGCCCGGCCCGGGGAGCCGGAGGCCACGGGCTTGTGACTGGGGCTGTGCCGGACCCTGCTTCGCTTTCATTTCTTCCTCGCGTGCTCGGGGCCGTGGTCCTGGAAGGAAAAGAACGGTCCCGTGCCGCCCCAAGCCTGCCCCAAGCCCGGCGCTGCGACGGGGCCCGAGCCCCACGCGGGAGCCGCAGGCTGGTCTCCCTTTCTTTCCTCGCCGGGCCCGTGGCTGCGGCGGCGGCCTGGGCCTCGCTTCTAACCCTGCCCGTCCCCGCAGGCAGGGCCCTGGCCGGGCCCGGGGCTCAGCACAGGATGGGGCCGGCGGGGCAGGACTGGCTCGCAGCGGGTCCTGCTCAGCCCCCGGCCTGGCCAGGCCTGCGGTGCCGCGGCAGCGGTGGGGACGCGCTGTTCGCCTCACGGGCTGCGCTGTTCGCCTCGGGCCCCGCGGGCAGCGCACTGCCCCGGCCACCGCTGCCGGGGTGAACCCGGTAATGGGGCCGAGCGCTCCTCTCCGCAGCCAGGGGCCTGGCACTCGCCCTTGCCCGGCTGCCTGAGCTCTCCCTTTCTGCAGGCAGGGCCTGCTGGCCCGCACGGCGGGAAGCGGCAGCCTGCTGCCCGGCCGCAGAAGGCAGTGCGAGACACGGGGACTGGCGGCCTCTCTGCCGCTCGGCGGGCACGGCCAGGGCACAGGGGCTCTGAGGAACCCGCCCGGCTATGCCGGAGCCCTGCGGTGCCCCCTGGCTCCGCTCCGCAGGCGGGGAGGGCGCTGCGAGCGTTGATGCGGCGAAGGGGCTCCGCTCCGGGCGGACAGAGAGGCACAAGGGGTGCGGGAAGCGGGGTCGCGGCGAGGCGGGCGTGTGGTACAGGGCGGCAGGGACAGAGCCCGGCCTCCGCACGAACACCGCTGTACCGCCAGGCCCAAGGTCGAAGCGGGGATGCCGGCGCACACGGGACGCGGCCGGCACTCACGCCGCTGCCAGCGCACCGGGGATCGCAGCTTTGCACCGCAGGGCTCAGGGCCTTGGCTGCTTGTTCCTTACTAGATAGGTACTGCCAATACCGCTACTTTCCTCAGGGGTATGTTGAGGCCAAAAGGAAAACCCTCGCCACCCGCGGTGGGCCCGGGGCGAAGGGAGGGTGGGAGCGCCTCCCGGACCCCTGCACAGGCCCACCGGGGCTCCCTGGGCTCCGTCCTGGGCTATGCCGTCGTTCGGCCCGAGGCAAAGGCTGAAGCACCGCTGGCACACCCCGGGAATGGCTGGGGCTCGCCAGCTTTGAGTGAAGCGACACCTGACCGTGCCAGGTGCGGGGAGAGGAGGCGGCAGGCCGGGACCGGGTAGGGATGTGCGGCCCCTGGGGCTATTCCGGTTCCTGGAATAGGTGGTGTCCACCCAGGTCCTGCTGTGCTTGACCAGCGGCCGACTGAGCCCATAGAGAGAGGCAGGAGCCGCGCGTTTGGGAGAGAAGCGGGCCGGCAGGGCCGTGCGGCCGCTCTCCCTGCCAGGCCAGGGGCCCCGTCCGTCTGCCGGGCTCCCTGTGCCCGGCCGGGGCTCTGCTCTCCCTTGGCCCGAGCTCCCTGTGCCCGGCCGGAGCTCTGCCCTCCCTTGGCCCGAGCTCCCTGTGCCCGGCCGGGGCTCTGCTCTCCCTTGGCCCGAGCTCCCTGTGCCCGGCCGGGGCTCTGCTCTCCCTTGGCCCGAGCTCCCTGTGCCCGGCCGGGGCTCTGCTCTCCCTTGGCCCGAGCTCCCTGTGCCCGGCCGGGGCTCTGCTCTCCCTTGGCCCGAGCTCCCTGTGCCCGGCCGGGGCTCTGCTCTCCCTTGGCCCGAGCTCCCTGTGCCCGGCCGGGGCTCTGCTCTCCCTTGGCCCGAGCTCCCTATGCCCGGCCGGGGCTCTGCTCTCCTTCTCCCGAGCTCCCTGTGCCCGGCCGGGGCTCTGCTCTCCTTCTCCCGAGCTCCCTGTGCCCGGCCGTGGCTCTGCTCTCCTTCTCCCGAGCTCCCTGTGCCCGGCCGGGGCTCTGCTCTCGTTCTCCCCGCGCCGCTCCCGGGCGGCAGTGGCCGTCGCGCCTGTAGGATGTTTTTACGATAGTTTTCTGTATTTTACAGGGACTGCACTGAATGTAAACTCGCAGGGAAACCGCGGGAAGAGCCCGGCCGCCGTGGCCGGCTGCCCTCGCCGGGCGCTGTCGGGCAGCGGCCCGAGGCAGGGCTGGTCCTGCCGGCAGCAGCCCGGCCTCTGCCGCTGCCGGGGGCGGCCGGGCCTCCCGTGCGGTGCCGCCGGCCTGGGGAGAGGGTGGCCATCATCTCCCCGCTTCCCTCGGCAGCGGGCACGGCCCCTGGGAGCCGCCGCGAACCGCGCTGCGCCCTACCGAGCTGCCAGGCATCGGGACCGAGTGTCCCGGAGGAGCTGTGCCTCCCGCGGGCCCGCTGGGCTCCCCGGGGGATGTGCAGGGACCGAGTGTCCCGGAGGAGCTGTGCCTCCCGCGGGCCCGCTGGGCACCCCGGGTGATGTGCAGGACCGGGCCGCGCCCCGGACAGCGGCACTTGGGACGGCAGGGGCTGAGCGGGAGCAGGAGCGGTGCAGACCCCTCCGCAGCCAGCTCCGTGGGCACGAACACCGGCACAGGACCGAGGGGTGCCCGTGGTGGCTCAGCACTCCCTCGCCACCTCCTCCCGCGGCTCCCACCTGCCCCAGCCCCCTGGGTCCCTCACAAAATCGAGCGGCCGAGCGCCGCACTCTTGGCAAGCGCAGGCTTTGCACGTTGTGTAAGGTCTTTCCCCGTTATATAAAGGAGGCAGGAGGAATGCGCGCCGAGCGGGACGCGCTCCCCGGGACAACACCTTGGCGCGGAGCCTCCTCCGGGCCCGGGGCTGCTGCGGGGGCCAGAGCCAGGGAAGGGGGGCTCAGGGCTGCAGAGCCGCCGCTACCCTTTCGGAGCGGCCCCGGGTTTATGCAACGCTGGCGAGAGATGAAAGCAGAAGAGCGAAGGGTGTTTTCTCCCTGCCCGGAGCGGACGTGGAAGCAGCCTGCCTCTGTCGGGGAAGGACTGAGTTTGATCCCCGAGGCTGAGCGGACTCCCAGCGCCCCTCTGCTGCTGCAGCCCCCGAGGCAGTGCCAGCGCCGGGGGATGTTTTGCCACCGCAGCTTTCTCGTTCTCTCCGGTCCTTTGCGCAGGCCGCAAAGGTCCTTTGAAGCCCTGGCCGGGCTCGGAGGGTGGCAGAGCCCTGGGCGCCGGGAGCGCTCCCCGGCGGCACGGCACGGCACGGCACGGCACGGCTGCCCTCTGCCTGCGGGCCGGCAGGAGCGCGGGGAGAGCGGGATGCTGAATGAGGGACCCTGTGGGCTCTGTCCCGGCGCCTCTTGTCGTGCCGGGACCGGACCGGGCAGGGGGCGGTGGCTGCGGGCAGGGCAGAGCCGGCTCCGTGAGGAGGCACACACACTGCTCTTACCTTGCGCCCTCCCGCCCCGGCCGGAGCGGCTGTTTAGTACCGCCTGATTCCTGGTATTCTTGTCAGTGTTTTAAGTGGTGAAAAAGTCATTTCCAGTCCCATGGTCTGCGTTTCACCCTGAACTCATTGAAAAGAGAGTGCGGGGTCAGGACTGTTTATTATACAACCAATTAAAACAGGAAAATATGCAAAGGCTTCATTCAGCGAGATCCGGCTATTGTTAAGCCGAAAACGATATTTTTGCTTCAAAAATAAAAAAGTACATTTGTTACTTAAAAAATCTCCGCTCTGCGTGTGTGACGGTCAGGAGCGCGGTGAGGTCCGGCGGCTCCGGCCCGGCCTGTGCGGCCGGAGGGCGGCTCGAAGGGTCGGGCGGGCACCGGAGACCCCCGTTCCCCGCCCGGCGGGGTCCGCTCCTGCCCGCTCGCAGGAGGGACCGGCCAGCCTCAAGCGCGGGGCACCAGCTCCGTGCAGGAGGGCACGGGCAGCCGGAGTGGTGCTTTGGTCAACCCCAGATGCCGAATAAATTATTGCGAGGGCTAAAAAGCTTGACGCTGTAGCGGGCTCGGGCAGGGCGGGGATAGCCAGGCTGGAGAGCCCCGAGAAGCGCTGCAGAGCCCAGTGTTGAGCCCCGGAGCGGTGCCGGCAGCCCTGGGCACACCGCGGCAGCAGGGACGGGCGCAGGGAGAGGAGACTCAGACGGAGCTCCCGGTTCTGCGGTTCCCCTGCGGCTTCTCCATCCACCAGAAGCCCATCCCTGTGTCTGCGGAGCATCTCCGCCCTGGCAGGCTCTGCTCTGGGGCACTGTGACATCTGCCCCGCAGCACAGGACAGGGGGAGGCAGGGCAGGGGGCTCCTCCCGGCGCCCGCTCCTCCGCCCGGCACCGCCGCCCGCCGCAGGTAGCCCTCGGGGATGTGCTCAGCAGCGGGCCTGGGAAGCGTTCACCAAAACAATCGCCCGGGCTGGCCTAATCCAATGAGTTTATTTTAGTCCTCGAGCTGTATTGAAAACATTCGCTCTGCTTCTTGTGGTTGTTTACAGTATGTCGGTCTCAACATCACAGCCGCCCTTCTGGAAAAGTCTTACAGGATTCAGGCAGAGGGAAACCAACACAGAAGTGACTCGGAAAGCATGATGGCAAATGATTAATCAAATCAGAGACAGGAAGGCGGAGGTAATCAATGAGTTTTCACTTATAGTTTACTTGGATTAACATCTTTTTCCTTTTTCTTTCTGTGAGTTTAGAAACCACACGGGGTTTTATTGCCCAAACAAGCAGCTGCAGGATTTGGTGGGCTGGTGGGAATCCGTTCAGAATCAGCTGCATGTTTCCTGAAGAAGAATTCGGCTTTCCACAAAACCTCGTGCTTGTTCCCGCCGCAGGCACACGGCGCCGGGCACCGGGCAGGGCAGCGCCCCGCGGGACCCCGCCCGCTGCCCTGCGGGACCTGCCCGCTGTCCCGGACAGAGAGAGGCAGGCGAGGAGCGCAGATCAGCAGCGCACGGGCAGGAAGGAGAGCCCTGCTCTCCGTCAAGTCGCACAGTAAACAAAAAACCTGAGGAATCTCATCAGGTGCGATTTGAAAGTGAAACACCGGCTGTCCCTGCTCTGCCTTTGAGAGAGGGTTTGTGAGCTGTGTAAGGCCTTTTCCCGTTATAAAATGACGGCAGGAGGAGCGGCACGCTGCCCTGCCCTGCCCTGCCCTGCCGTGCCGGAGGTGCCAAACTCGGTTTTCCCTGAGGGCACCTGCGGGTGCGGGCACACAGGTGGCTCCTGACACCGGCGAAAGCTCCTGTCTTCCCAACTGATCCCTGCAAACCCTACGGTTTTGTTGGCAGATCAATTGTTCGCCTACTTTCGTTTAATTTCCTTCTTTTCCAAAAGTAACTTTCCCCCCACCCTACATGGATAACAAATTCGGAGCGGTCACGAAATAACAGGACTGAATTTCACTTTTGTCGTTCACAGTGACCATTTTCGATGACATGAGGCAGCACGGGGTGAATGCGGGCACGGGCTGGCCCTCGAGGGACATGTCACTGACAGCTGATGGGCATCTGGCGTTTGGCTGGGGCAGGGGAAGAAAAATCGCGGGGCTTCAGTAAATGGGCCCTGGGAGAGGAGAAGGTTCGTGTTTGTGGGCTGTCGGGGTAGCCTCCACTTCTTCGAGCAAGCAGGGCTAGCCAAGGTGCGGCTTTGGGGGCACGCTGCCGGCCCTGCCGCACACAGGAGTTACTGACCTGTTGTTTAAAATATGCCGCCCGTTTCCCCGTTTTCTGCCCAGCGATAACTGGTTCTTTTCGTTACTATCGTTTTGTTCCTCGAAAACCCAAACAATAAAGTGCAGGGCGAAGCCGGGCACAACACGAGGCGTGATGTTCTCAGTTATCAAAACGGGGAGGAAACAAAAAAAGAGTCACTCGCTACTGATCGCTTTTTTTTTTTTTTTTTTTTTTTTTCAGGTGTGGCTTTTAACAAGATGTTCAGCAAAAAATTATATCAGGCACATGTTGGCCTGCGCTTCCTCTACTCCTGACTTTGGAGGCGATATCGCTTGGTGTTTATCAGCCACAACGTCTGAGGCATCTGGTACGTGGCTCCTGACTGCTCCCCGCGCTCGGGTACGAGTGGTTCTTGCAGCACGAAAGTTGCCCCGTGTAGAGCCCCGCAACCAACTCTGCATCCAACCCCGCATCCAGCCCGGCATCCAGCCCCCATCCAACCGCGCATCCAGCCACACATCCAACCCCGCGTCCAATTCTGCATCCAACCCCGCATCCAGCCCCACATCCAACCCCGCGTCCAATCCTGCATCCATCCCTGCAGCCAGTCCCGCATCCAGCCCCTCTTCTAGCCCCGCATCCAGCCCCTCATCCAGCCCCCATTCAGCCCCCATCCAGCCCCGCATCCAGCCCCCACCCAGCCCCCATCCAACCCCGCATCCAGCCCGGCATCCAGCCCCTCATCTAACCCCGCATCCAGCCCCGCATCCAGCCCCTCATCCAACCCCGCATCCAGCCCGGCATCCAGCCCCGCATCCATCCCCTCATCCAGCCCCGCATCCAGCCCCCATCCAACCTCGCATCCATCCCCAGTACAGCCCCGCATCCAGCCCCGCATCCAACCCCGCATCCAGCCCCGCCGAGGATCTGCTGGCAGCCGCAGCAGAGTCAGAAGCGGCACCGGTAACGGCTCGCAGAGCCTAAACAACGAAAGCCCGAGAAATGTTCGTCGCCGCGGGCTGCCGGGCTACTAAAACTCCCCCTCAGGCCGGGAGGGTTTTGGGGGATGCAGGATGCAGGAGCCTGAGGTTTGGGCAGCCGCAGTTCTGCTTTATGCGTTCTCCCCGAGGTTTTGGGGCCGTGCTCACCGGGAGCTGCTGCCAGCCCCTCCTGCCTTCAGAGCAGCTCCAGAGGGGCAGGAGGGACCGGAACGGCCCCGGGATCCCCGCTCGTACCAGCGGGAGAGGGGCTCCCGAGGCGCTTCAGTCCATGTCCCCGTTAGATCCTGCCATGGATCTGATGTTCCCTGCCGGGCAGCCAGGGCAGAGGCAAGGGCAGGGACAGGGACATGGGAAGGGGCGGCCTCTCTGTCCCCAGCCTTACAAGTCGCTTTTCTGCTTCCTGTGAAGCCTCCGAGATACAGGGATGTTCTCAGAAAAAAAAAAAAAAAAGAAAAAAAAAAAAACAAAAAAACCACCAAAAAACAAAAAAAACCCACCAACAACAACGAAAAAACCCTAACCAAAAAAAACCCCCAAAATCCCCCAAACCCCACCAAAAAACAAAACAAAAAAAAAACAAAAAAACCCCCAAAAACCCCAAAATAAAACAAAACCCCAAAAACCTAAAAACGATATCTCCTGTAAGGCAGGCTCCTGCCCGGTCTGTTGTAGTTCCAATCTCAGGGAACAGTCCTCTTAACCTACTATTTTCCCCAAATCAACGAGTTTGCTTTGGAAGTCTCTTGGCTCGCCTTTTTTGATAAACCACAGTTCAGTTCAGCCTGGAGCAGCCAGTGGTGTCTGGGACAGTCACCAGTTGCCTTGGAACAGAAATGGGAACCACTTGTTTAAACATCTTAATGTCCTAAAATCTCTAAGAGCCATCACAGAAGGGTTTGGGTTTTTTGTTCCCTTCCCGAAGCGAGAAGGGAGCGAGGGGATTACAGGGAAGAATGTCTGCTCCGGCTGCTGCAAGCACCAGAAGATTTTGGTTTGCCTTTCACCCCCGCCCCCCCCCCCCCCCCCCCCATCAGTTTTTCCATTCCTTGAGGAAAATTTTTCAGTATCTGAATCAAAGCGCATGATTCCAACTTTTTTTTTTTCCCTGTTGTTTTGTTTTATCTCGGCCTTTTTTCATGTTTTCATTTAAAAAGTGACAGATTTGGTAGAACCCTCAAGTGTTTCCCATTAGAGGCGGGGAGTTCACCAGTGCGCCTTTCTGATGTTGCACATGACGCGTTTGGGGCTTTGAGGCAGGAGCACGCCCTGAGCATTGCGGATGGGCCGGTGCGGGGCAGCGGCCGGGGCAGGGCCGAGCGCGGCGCTGTGGCTGAGGCTGAGCCCGGAGCTGTGACCGAGCTTTGTCCGGCGCTGAGGCTGAGGCCGAGTCCGGTCCAGAGCTGTGGCTGTGACCGAGCCCGGTCCGGAGCTGTGACCGAGCCTTGTCCGGCACTGTGGCTGAGGCTGAGTCCGGTCCGGAGCTGTGGCTCAGGCCGAGCCCTGCCCGGTGCTGTGGCTGTGGCCGAGCCCGGTCCGGAGCTGTGGCTGTGACTGAGCCTTGTCCGGCGCTGAGGCCGAGCCCGCCCGGCTCTGTGGCTGAGGCCAAGCCCGGTCCAGGGCTGTGACTGTGGCAGAGCCCTGTCCCGGAGCTGTGGCTGTGACCGAGCCTTGCCCGGTGCTGTGGCTGTGACCGAGCTTTGCCCGGTGCTGTGGCTATGACCGAGCCCTGTCCGGTGCTGTGGCTGTGGCCGAGCCCGGTTCGGAGCTGTGGCTCAGGGCGAGCCCTGCCCGGTGCTGTGGCTGTGACCGAGCCCTGCCCGGTGCTGTGGCTGTGACCGAGCACGGTCCGGAGCTGTGACCGAGCCCCGTCCCAGCGCTGAGGCCGAGCCATGTCCGGAACAGTGGCTGTGACCGAGCCCTGCCTGGTGCTGTAACCGAGCCCTGTCCGGTGCTGTGGCTGTGATGGAGCCCTGTCCGGCCCTCTGACCGATCCCGGTCCGGAGCTGAGGCCGACCCCGTCCGGGGCTGTGACTGTGGCCGAGCCCGGTCCTGCGTTGTGACCGAGCCCTGCCCGGTGCTGTGGCCGAGCCCTGCCTGGAGCTGTGACCGAGCCCCGTCCTGGAGCTGTGGCTGTGGCTGTGGCCGAGCCCCGTCCCGGAGCTGTGACCGAGCCCCGTCCCGGCTCTGTGACTGAGCCCGGCCCGGCGCTGTGCCCGAGCCCGGCCCGGCGCTGCCCTCTGCCGGCCCCGCTCCGCCGGGAGCCGCTCCGTGTCCCCGTCCCGGGGCTCCGCGCGTCCCAGCGCCGCGGCCGAGCCCGCCCAGCCCAGCCCAGCCGGGGCCGGGAGGTGTTTCCCGGCCCGCGGATCGTTCGTTCTCCGTGCGGTCTCGCAGCGTGGGGAATTCCTGCCCTAGAAACGCGCGGTTGCACATTTCTGCTTTTGCCGGCTCCCATCCCCTCGCGGATTCTCCTTGGCTGCCGCTCGCCCTCTCTCGCTGTTACCTCTCTCGCCCTCGTTCCTGACAGCAGGCTTTTACCATTGCTCTGGTGTTCCGTGTTTTTAACCACCGATCTCTCCTTGAAGGAAAATTTCCTTCATGTAACAAATCGTTCTGAGTTCTTGTGTTTTGGAGCGTGGCCCCGTACAAATTTTAATAAAGTGTTGTGGAAAGCAGCACTTGGTTAGCAGAACTAGAAGGTGTCAAGTGATCTTCATAGCCAAATTTTCCTGTAAATACATGCAGGAGACAATCCTTTTTTGGCAACTGAGACTTTACAAATACAGAAATGTGTATGTATACACTTACTGACGTTTTTGGTAGTAAACCTTCATTTTATATTACTGAGATCCAAAAAAGTCACTGGGTAGTCCATTGACCTTGAGCAAAGGGACATTTGTGATTGCAAAATGTGAAGTGAGAAAAAAAAAGAACAGGGTATGGGCTAAGGAAATATCCCTTTCCATGCATTACTTGCATCTGTTAATGCACGGACACAGGATTGTTGCTAGCTTATAGCAGTGGCTTGTAATTCATGCAACAAAATCACCAAGTTCTGTAGTTCCCGACGTCACGAGTTTAAGGTGTTCACAATTTAATAGATCCTACATGAATTCTAAAATTCTTTATATGATCAGCTGTTGCCCTTTGTTTGAAAATGAACTATTTATAAAGTATTAAGAGAAGCAGGGTTTGCTGAAGAAACTCGAGCGTGGTGAGTGCTGGAGAATGCGAGGAGCAGTGAAGTGATGCTGCAGTGAGCAGGAAGCCCTGGATTCCCCGTGCTGCTGGGAGCTCCCTGCCTGCGAGCTCCTGTTTCAGGTCTGCACGGGGCTGGGCAGGGATTGTGTGGGACTGCGAGGGATCCCCTCGGGCCCTGGGCTGAGGTGGAGGCTCCTGTCCTTGTGTCTCGGCAGCCAGGCAGCGGAAGGATGAGCTGTGACATCCCCTGACAGCACAGAAATACAGACTGCGAATGAATCCCCCTTTGGCTGCCCAGCCTGGCCGCGGTGAAGCCACAGCCCCGCTCAGTGCTGCAGGGTCAATGTGCCAGCTCTGATTGCAGGATGAGAGATTGAGTGGTAAGGACTGAGCTGGGGCGGCTCTCCTCAGTGAGCAAACCTGTCTGCCTTGATTTCCAGGATTGTTTTTCTCAAATCTTTTAATTTCTGAGCTGACAAAGACTAGAGCACAGCTGAATTTTGGGCTCACTGAGCACCCACAGCTTGAGCCAGTGCAGTGGGAAGATGAGGAGCTGGCTGTTTCTGGGAGGAAGGTGCTTACCTTGAGTTGGGAATTCCAGGAGTGGGAAATTTCTTTTGTGGTTTGTCTTTGCAGCTATGGTTATATTTGTTTACTGTTCAAGCAAGACTGAGGTGTTTCTGCAATACCACAGCACACAGAGCAGCCCCAGCTCCTGAGAGCCCCCAGACAAAATACTCCTGTGATGTTTGCAGACTGTTGCCATCCAGACTGAAGGGCGCCCTGCTCCCGGGAACTTGCCAGGGCTGATGCTGCCCCAGTGCAAATCAGCAGAGCAGAAATGAACCCAGGGCACCCTCATGGTGCCAGGATGGATTTCTATTGACATGGGCAGTTAACAGCACTTTTCCCTTTGTCCTGTGCCTCACATCACTGTAGCACAGAACACCTGTCATGATTTAACTTTTGTGCTTTTTTCAGACAACTGACTGAGATGGACTGTTTTCTGGTGGTCACTCAGTATTTTCTGGCTGGCAGTCAGAAATAAAACTCATCCATTTAAAGAGCCCAGGTGCTGCAGGAGCAGGGTGGAAAAGGCAAACCCCTGAGCACGGCTGTGCTCTCAGGCTCCTTCAAGGAGGGTGCCTGTGGATCTGGCACCAGTGGATTTGACACAATGTGAGAACTGTTTTCCTGTATCACTCACATTATAGTTGAAATGTGAAATGAGCTCCATGTGGCAGCAGCCAAAGGAAAGAAAAAGGGAAAGAAAAAAAAAAAAAAAAGGAAGCACTCTCCAAACGTTTCGGTTATCCCTTGAAGCTATATTACAACATCTACTGCTCTAATTGAATCAGTGTGAGAACTTTTCCCCTCCATTTAGATCATTCCTAGCCCCTGTCCACTCTTCCCTGGAGATGCACACATTTGATACAAAGATGTGCCAGGGACACCTACACCTAGGGTAGGATTTAATGTGCAGTTTACTGAGTTAGGTGCTGAGAAGGAAATGTCAATTCTCACATGTCTTTGCCGGAATTCATTGTGATGTTTCCCCTCTTCTCTCCCCTTCTTTATAGACTCAGCACTCAGCAGGTGAGGCACAGGAGCTTTGTCTGAGTAAAGGCCACTGGGTGTGCTCTGAGGATGCAATAGGTGCGTTGACCATTCCTAGGGGGTTTGTTGGGATGAATCAGAAAACCTTCAAAGCAGTGGTGGCACCTGTGACAGTGTTAGCAAGGCTGATGGTGATGAAGAGGCATCGTGGGTTGGATGCTGCTCAAACCCTCCCACCCTGCTGGCCCTGAGCAGGAGCTGCATGGGAGGGCTCCTTTTTCACCCTGAAAGCACAGCCCAGTCACCGTTGTGAGCTCTCATTTGTTACATTTAAAGAACATTTTTAGCAGCGTGGAGAAAATCTCTGCATGTTTCAAAGTATCAATGCTGTTACATGACCCAAAATTACTTGACAGCTGAGAAAGCAAAAGCCCTGGGTACCCAAATGCAGGTCTGCTCCCTAAGTGTTCACATGTGCCAATCAATAGGTGAGCCACAGAAACATATGGCTCTTGTATCAAATACATGGAATCAACTTGAATTATGAAGACTTTGAAAAGTCCTCAGTTTAAATGTACTCGGCTCTCTGAAATGTCCAGCTAGGTTTAATGCAACAATTAAAACCAGATAGATTGTCAGGATTCATAGAGCAGGGGTAGAATTAATTCAGTATGAAAGAAATGAATGACTGGGAAGAAGACAGAAGAGCAGAAGCAGCAGGAAAAGAAAAAGAATGAGTGGAGGGATGAAATGCTAATATGGGGGGAGTAGGGAGAGTGAGGAATGGAAGGGGAGAAGAAAGAAGAGGAATTTAAGATAAAGAAAAAAAATGAAGAGGGATATGAGATAGGAAAGAGAAGGAGAACATCAAGAAAAATAATGACAATTTATCGTGTAATCTGTCAGCTTTGACTTAGAAAAACTAAGCCTGCAGCATAAAGGTTGCTACTTACATATTGAAAGTGTGTGGGAGGGGTTTGGGACTTTTTCATGGTGTTATATATATGTGTGTGTGTGTGTGTGTGTGTGTATTTATGTATATATGTGTGTGTGTGTGTGTCCATGTAATTATATACATAAAATGACACAGAAATTTCAGTCTTCCTGGGGATCCCCCACTGTTCCCCATACTATCAGTTTTCCCTCCGTGCCACGTGTCCAGCAGCAGTAATGCCCTTTTCCATGCCATGCTGTGAGCCAGGGCGTTCTGTTTCAGTTTGCAGTTTGTCTCTGTCCTGCCCTCCAAGAGCTGGAAATGGGGGTTCTGACAGCACCTAAATTCAGGGCTGTCCCCTGGGTTGTTTGCAATTGCTGTTCCCCCTGTTGATATTGTCATTTTGCACTGACTGATCTGAAATAGATAAAATGTTTCATTGTTGAATTGGTTGTTAATTGAATTTGTGCCATTGGTTTTGTCTTGTCTGTTCCTGTGCATGCAAGCTGCTAGTAACATGGCACAACTTTTCGTGGTTTTCAGGGTTAAAAGAGTCATTGAGTGATATTGAAATTATCTATTTGACGTTCTCCCTAAGGTATGAGGAAGGTCAGACTCCTTTAGCTTTCTCCCACACTCTGGAAAGTTTCCTCTTCTCCACAGGTATCCTCAGGTCCTCCCATGAGTGTGTTTACCCCTCATCCCTCCAGGGAGGGCCCGTTTTTGAGGAGTCCAAGGATTTGGTAGTTCAGTGATGGATACTTGATTTCCTGGTGTTGTTGGAAGTGGCATTTCAGCACTTTGTCAGTGACCTGTGTGCTTCATTCCCGTGCCCTGTCACAGCTGGCATTGTTCACCTTTTCCAGGGTACAAAGTGTTCTAGCTCAGGCATGGATCCCAGGTTCATTAACAGCACATGGTTAATCTGTAATTTTTCTAAAACCAAAAAGGCCTCTGGCCAAAGCTGGACCAATTCTGGATGTCTTTTCTTCTGTTTTGTATAAAAAAATCTGAGCTAAATTTTGCTATTCTCCCTTATCATTCCCCTGTTTCATTTCTCATAATTCTAATAATCCTGTTAATGAAGACAAGAAACAGAAACATGGATGTTTAACACTTAACAATGTCTTATTGTCTTACTGCTTTTGGAAAAGGGAATAGAAGAGGAAAAACCTCACATAGGGCTATAAACAAAACAGAAGGAAGTGAGTTCACTATCCACGGGAAAGCACAGCTCTCCTGTAAAGGAGATTTTTGTTTCAGTCGAGGGGAAATGCACCACTGGTCTGGTACTGAGCAGTTCTTTTCAGCAGGCTGCAATGCTGAAAAGAACTTGTCAGGAAACCCCACAAATGTGGACCTTGGGGGTGTTTCTGAAGAACATAAGGCCTCTGGAGTCTGAGGCAAAATCAGAACTGCATTGGAGAACTGGGGATGAAATAGTTAAAAACTCCTTCAAAATTCTACAAATTTAATGATCTTTGTAAGAACAGCAAAACTCCAGATTACTTAATATCTGAAGTCTGAAAAAGCACAGATATAACTGAGCACCCTCATTTTATTCCCTTCCTCCAGAAGATGGCAAAAGTTAGCTGGGCTTAACACAGGCAGAGGGAGGGAAATGTTGCAGGGCTGTGTGCCCCAGTTGCAGGTCAGCAGTGACATCTCCATGGAGATCACAGCCAGAAATGCAGCTGTGAGAAGTTTAAATTTTATACACCAAGTGTGGGGACACAAATTGGAATATTTGTTAGTGCTCATGGTATGACAGAGCTTCTGCTGAAGAAAAATCCCTTGAGATTCACTCCTTAAGTACCAAAGAGATTTTTTCCCACTGATACAGCAGATATTTTGGCTAGCACGCTGTGGAGAATTTGCATTTACATATTTACACATGTGGGTGTGACTGAAAAAAAGGAAAGAATATATAACAAGTGTATAGAAGGAAACATCAGATTAAATACACATTTGGCAATTAGGTAATACAATTTGGCAACTAGGATTTTTTTCTTTCCATTTCAGCAAGGTACTCTAGAAAAAGGAAAGAAATATTACCAACAAAATCAAAAGAGGCACAAAATAAGCTTTTATTTCTCCTGCAGTTAGTTTTGTTCCTATATTTAGCTTCCCTGGCAGTTTATAATTTCAATATTAGGAAAATACGAGTGTATTTGGGTAAAGTAACACACTGAAGTCAGGAGGCTTCCTGCCAGCAGAAAAGGAGAACTGGGGACTGCTTATTTAAAGGATGCTCCTGAGGTGGCTCAGCTTAACCTGATGCTTATCCCTTAGTGAAGTTCTAATTTGATTCCAAGCAGATTTGTCCTCACAACTCTTTGGCCTCAGGGTTTGACAGCTGCTGTAGCTGCTGGATCGATGCTCAGGGAGGATTTGTGCCCATGGCCTTGGAAGGAAGGGAGCAATGGCCAGTTTGGAGGATGTTTGACAGAAGGCAGCACACCAGCCAGCTGTGCTAACAATTCCTCTCCTAAATTCTCCCTGAGAGGAGGCAGGCTGTGTCCCTAACTCACAGAAAGCTCCAGCTCTCTTCTTGGAAGGACAGGGCAGGACCAGGGGTGGGGAAGGACATGGAGCTCTCACCTGTGCTTCCTTCACACGGAGCTTTGGGTGTGGACAAGATGCTCCCATTTGAACACACATTTTCTCCTTTGGACGGCGTTCAACAGCCCATCTTGATCCACAGGAAAGTAGTGGTTGTGTCTTCTGTTAAGGGAAAATGTTCATGTCACAGTTCACTTATACAAGGTCACATCCTTATTCTTCAATCTGACTGGGAAATTTAAATGAAGTGATTCCCTGGCCCTCTGCTCCCTGTGAAAATGCAAATATATCAGAACAAAACCTTGATTTTTTTTCTTTTTTTTTTTTAGTTTGAAGTCTCTCAATATGTCAAAATATTCAGTTTCCCATCCAGAAGCAGGATAAAATCATGTTATCTCAACATTTTTGGCCGAGCTGAGTTTTCTGGGTAAATTCAAATGTGCAGAAGGAATATTGCCAACTGTCTGTTTTTAGCAGCATGAGAAGCAATACCAACCACGGAGGAGAGCCTATGTCACTCCCACTGGAATGGCTCAGTGATGCTCCTGTCAGGAGCCGCCTCTGATGGGGCAGGAGAACCTCGCAGT
The DNA here is from genome assembly GCA_024362935.1 of Setophaga petechia. NCBI lineage: Eukaryota > Metazoa > Chordata > Aves > Passeriformes > Parulidae > Setophaga > Setophaga petechia. The sequence continues at coordinate 20,846,102 of JANCRA010000018.1, forward strand.
GCCGTGGTGTGACCTCCATCCCCGGGCTGTGAGCTCCATCCCCGGGCTGGGTGTGAGCTCCATCCCCGGGCTGTGAGCTCCATCCCCGGGCTGGGTGTGAGCTCCATCCCCGGGCTGTGAGCTCCATCCCCGGGCTGTGAGCTCCGTCCCTGGGCTGTGAGCTCCATCCCCGGGATGGGTGTGAGCTCCTTCCCCGGGCTGTGAGCTCCATCCCCGGGGTGTGAGCTCCATCCCTGGGCTTTGAGCTCCATGCCCGAGCTGTGAGCTCCATCCCTGGGGTGTGAGCTCCATTCCCGGGGGGGGTGTGAGCTCCATCCCCGGGCTGTGAGATCCATCCCCGGGCTGGGTGTGAGCTCCATCCCCGGGCTGTGAGCTCCATGCCCGGGCTGTGAGCTCCATCCCCGGGGTGGGAGCTCCATCCCTGGGGTGTGACCTCCATCCCTGGGCTGTGAGCTCCATCCCCGGACTGTGAGCTCCATCCCCGGGCTGTGAGCTCCATCCCCGGGCTCTGAGCTCCATCCCCGGGCTGTGAGCTCCATGCCCGGGCTGTGAGCTCCATCCCCGGGGTGTGAGCTCCATCCCTGGGCTGTGAGCTCCATCCCTGGGCTGTGAGCTCCATCCCTGGGCTGTGAGCTCCATCCCCGGACTGTGAGATCCATCCCCGGGCTGTGAGCTCCGTCCCTGGGCTGTGAGCTTCATCCCTGGGCTGTGAGCTCCATCCCCTGGCTGTGAGCTCCATGCCCGGGGTGTGAGCTCCATCCCCGGGCTGGGAGCTCCATCCCCGAGCTGTGAGCTCCATCCCCGGGCTGGGTGTGAGCTCCATCCCCGGGCTGGGAGCTCCATCCCCGGGCTGGGAGCTCCATCCCCTGGCTATGAGCTCCATCCCTGGTCTGTGAGCTTCATCCCTGGGGTGTGAGCTCCATTCCCGGGCTGGGTGGTCCATCCCCGGGGTGGCTGTGAGCTCCATCCCCGGGCTATGAGCTCCATCCCGGCTGCGTCAGCGCTGCTGGCCCTGCCTGTGCAGCAGAGGAAGCAGGCACACAATAGCTCCAGCGGTAGGAAGCTTTCCAGCCTCCCCCCGGCTTCCTCCCCCAGCAGGGGCATTACCTGCCTGCCCACCCCTCTCTGCTGGGGTCACTTTCCTGCAATCCCCCGCTCCCGCAGCTCCCTCTGGGCTCTTGGAGCGAGCCGTGCTCCAAGCCCCGCAGCAACGGGGCCGGTCCCTTGTGCTCTGCTGCAAGCTCTGAAGGAGCTGCTGCAGCGTTAATGGCCCTGCTGCTGCCAGATGAAAAGAGGGCAGTACTCAGATCTAATAAATCAACAGATGTTAAAGCAGTTTCTGCCTTCTCTCTTACAGTGCACATCAACAGGAACGTGCTAAAGTGCTTTTTTGTACCGTTTAGCATCTGACATTTCAGCACATCTTGTGAGGGTGCATTAGGAGAATGGAATGTTACTATATTTGTACTTGCAGATTTGGAATGAGAAGAAAATCTGGAGAGATGCAATGCGCACATGGGATGTTTTCCAGAGGGGTTGAGGCTGAGGAAACCCAGCACAGTGAAGATTGAGCTGTCTTGAGACTTCAGGCTGCAAATGCACGGAGCCAGAGATTTGAAATGGAACTGAAAACTGGAGAAACTTGTAGCTGCTTTTCCAAACCCTGCTTAACAGTGGGATCCCAGATGCCATTGTAAAATACTGAAACAGTGTGTTTGATTTTTGCAGCTACTCTGAAATATCCTGTTCCTTCCTCGTCTCCTCAGCCATGGGTGATGTCCCTCTGGCTGGTCCCTTCAGAAGAGCTGTTTTTAGAAAACCAGGAGGCTTTTACTGCTGAGACGTGGCCAGGCTCTGAGACAGCCACTGCACATCAGCACGATCTCTCCCCATGCCCTTTCAGCAGTTTGCTCTTGGATCCCTCCTTGCCCATGCAGTGAGGTCCCTGGGGCCCCTCAAGCCTTCAGGCAGCACAGGTGTGTCTGTGTGTCACGGCCTGAGGGCACCAGCAGGCTCCAGTCAGCCCAAGCAGCCTCCCCTGGGCTCTCCAGCCACCTCTGGCCATGGCCCAGGAGCCTCTTTCTGCTCATCCTGGAGCCCTCAGTGCTGACCTGAGCTACAGGACAGCTCCAGCCGTGCTCACAGCTGTGCCACAGCCTGGCACTGAGGCCTGGTGCCAGCCCTGCCCTGTCACTGTGGGTCTGCCTGGGACCCCTGGAGGGCACTGGCTGGAGCAGGGAGGAACCAGCAGCCTCGACTGTGTTTTGACATGGAAAGTGGGTCTTGGGAGATGGGCTCAAGGCTTAACTCACCCCAAGAGAAATTGAGCTCTGTCCAGAGGTGAAGAGATGCTTCTACAAAAGGTGTAGAAGTGCCTTCCTTGTAGATTTGTGCCCTAAAAAGCGGGGACAAAATTGCAGAGGCAAAACTGGTGAAATCCTTCTTCCTCTCCTCTCCTGTATTTCTCCTCAATTGACTTGTTTGGATGCTGCCTTTCCTTTCTAGGTTCATTTCTCTTCTCCTGCCCAGGCTCTGCTTTGTCTTTTTTAAGCTAACATCAGTGTTCAGGTGTCCTTTGCCTGCTCAGCCCTGTGCTGTGCTGGCAGGGCTGTTTCCAGCCTTTGCAGTTAGCAGGGTTCCAAGGCTGAACTGCTTTTCTCCTTCCACAGGGCCCTTCCACTTTTGAATCGGTGAAGCTAAAACGAGCCCCTGAAATAAGCCCACAGCTTCCAGGGCTTTTCCACTGCAATTCAGCCACTTCTCAGGCCAAGGTACGGGAGGATGTGTCCCCTCAGAGGTCCAGTCCCATTCCAGTGCCCCTGTCCCTGAGATGCAGAGACGGGGACAATGCTGCCCGGGGGCTGTAGCCAGTCCGGCCTCCCCAGGTGAGCGCTGGCTTTAAGGCAGGGGGAGGAACGGAGCCCGGTGCAGTGTGTCCGAGCTGTCCCAATCCCGGTGTGACTGAACTGTCCCCAGCGTGGTGTGCCCTAGCTGTACCACCCCGGCGTGCCCGAGCTGTCCCATCCCGGTGTTCCCGGGCCCATCCCGGTGTGCCCGAGCCCACGCCGATGTTCGCGAGCTGTCCCATCCCGGTGTTTCCTAGCTGTCCCATCCGGTGTTTCCGAGCCCACCCCGGTGTTCCCGACCCCATCCCGGAGTTCCCGAGCCCATCCCGGAGTTCCCGAGCCCATCCCGGTGTTCCCGAGCTGTCCCATCCCGGTGTGCCCGAGCCCACCCCGGTGTTCCCGAGCCCATCCCGGTGCCGGAGCCGGCAGTCCCGGCCGCCGCCGCCAGGTGTCGCCGCGGGGCAGTGGGGTTTCCCCTGCAGGCGGTGCCGGCGCTGGGCCGGGGCCGAGGCGGCCGGAGGGGCCGGAGAAGCTCCGAGGAGCCTGGGGGAGCCCGGAGAAGCTCCGAGGAGCCCGGTCCAAGTGCACGGACTGCACCGTGTGCCAGCCCGATGCCCGTCCCTCCCCGCCGCAGCCGGGTGGAGCGGTGGCTTTGGCGGCACGGAAAGCACAAACGGCGCGGTCGGGATTTGGGTCCCAGCAGATCTCTGTTTGTCAAGTGTCGGCTCTGCAGGGCTCCGACTCTGCTGGAGCGGCTGAGCGACAAAAACACCGCGAATCCGGACACTCGGTGAGCTCGGCAGGTGGGGGGATACCTCAGCAATGTACAGGGGTGCGGTCAGTGGTCACTGCAGGTGTGCGGCCACTGGGCATTACCTGTGCACGCCCACTGTCACTGTCACCTGTGCACACCCACTGTCACTGTATTACCTATGCACGCCCACTGTCACCTGTGAACACCCACTGTCACCTGTGCACGCCCACTGTCACTGTCATCTGTGCACACCCACTGTCACTGTATTACCTGTGCACGCCCACTGTCACCTGTGAACACCCACTGTCACCTGTGAACACCCTCTCTTACATGTGCACGCCCACTGTCGCTGTCACCTGTGCACGCCCACTGCAGGTGTGTGGTCACTGTGTTATTTATTTCCTGTGCACTCCCACTGCCAAGGCTGCCGGTCACGTCCCGAGGGCGCTGTTGCCAGCTGCAGTGGAGCTGAACTTTCAGCTCCATCTCTTGTTGAGGAGAAATCAAGTGTTAAAGGGCAGCCCTGGAGAATTGCTGCCCCTGGGTGTCTCATTCCCACGGCTGACGTCCTTAGGGTTGCTGGCACATTCTCCACGGGGACTTAAAAAGGATCACTTACAAATACCCAATTGAATGTTCACTGCCCTTGCCCTGGGTGGAATCGGGCCAGCTAATAAATACATGTACAATCCTTTTTGGAGGAGTCTCAGCTCAACTGAAATCTTGTGGGAATGAGTTCCATAGGTTAATTATGTGCTGTGTAGAAAAGAATTTTATAATTTAGAATGTTGCCTTTCAAATTGCATTGAAGTCATGTTGTTCTTGTATTTTTAAAAGAGGGTAACCAGTCAGCCCAGAGGTGCCAGCAGGACTTAGACAATAGCTGTTAGTGCCCAAACGTGTGAAGCGTAAACAGGACTTGGGTTACTGCCTACTCTTGTTAATGTCCAGAATTTCTCTGGACTCACTTTAAATTTTGTTGTGAAAAGGTATTACTTTTCTTCAGATTTGTGTTTTCTACCCTTTCCATTTCCTTCTATAGCCCTGTGTTCAAACATCAGGACAGGAAAGAGCCAAGCTGCTATCTCCTGTATTGAATGCTTCTATTAAGTCTTCTTTGACTCACTTGTTCTCTCTCCTGGGAAATCCCATCTTTCAGCCATCATCTGAAATTCCCCAGGCCCTGTGTCATCAGGATGTTGAGAAGGTGAAGCAGGTGACAGCTTCAGGGCTGGTGTTTCACTCTGAAGCAGGCAGGGCTGTAATCTCCCTCCCTTCCCTTAGCACTGCTCACCATATTTTTCCACAAGCTAAGGAGTAGCTGTTATAATAACAACATAATTACAGCTGCACAGTGCTCACATACCTGAGGTTCCTACAAAGATTTTTTGTTTTTCTGTCCTGTACCTCAGGCATCCAGGCTCCCTGCTGCCTTCATTGTTCACACTCATTCCCATGACGACTCTCCAAAGCTGTTTGCAGTCATACCCAGGTAGATTTTGTACCAGCACCATTAGCTGTGAGCAGCAGTGTCTGACAACAGCAGTGCCTTAGTGCTTTACTGAAGTACAATTATCTCTTAAAATGCCCAGACTGGGCTGGCCTTTATTTTATCCCTGTAATTGAAATTTGGCTTCAAGTGTTTCTAACTACAGCCAGTAAAAAGAGGCAAACCCCAATCCCTCAGCAGTAGCTCATTCACCCATTGTCTAGCAATGTCTCCAGTGATTTATTTGATGAGTGTTGCTTGGCTGTGGAGGAGATGGAGTGAGCAGTGGGGTGACAGGAGCACTAATGAAAGGGCAGGTTCAACTAGGAAGCAGCTAAAAAATTTGGAGAGTGCATGGGAGAGGAGTGTGTGTTGGAGATTGGAACATATATTTCTCAAAGGACCAGGAGGGGATGGCAAAACATGTATTTTTAAATAAGCTAGCATCCAGATTTTGTTACCCTTATTTAGGGTTATTCCAGCAGGCCGACTCTCAGACTTTATTGAAGTTTGCCCTTGTAATGCCTAGATTTTCTTCCTCCTTGGATTTTGTCCAGGCAAAGTAGGGAGCAGCTATCAGTGAGTTTCCAGTAGTGCTCTGAGTAGAGGGAATGGCTGGGACACATGAAAATAAGATAGCATTACTCATTTTAAGAAGTGGCAAAATCTGGCCTGTAGATATCACTGCTATTTTCCCACTTATCCAGAGTATTGGTCATGTGCCAGCAGAAAAAGTTGCCAAGTAAAACGTTTTAAGAAAGGAAACACTGTTTGAAGCCTGGCAGTAAATGTTTTCCTTCCCCTGAAATATGTGCTGAACATATATAAAGAAGGAAGAATCAGGGGTGTCTAGTGAGGTTTAACAATCTGTAATCATATGGATGAATCTGTTAACATTTTCACACTTTCTTCTTTAATAGATGAACATTGTAACTAATGGGTTTTACATAGAAACAGTACTTAAACACTGAAAATTAGAGTCAGTGCAATGCAGTTGGATAAATCCATTAAAAAGTCAGTAATATAGAATTAAAATGCCAACACCATGAATTCTTTGTCTGCTTAAAATTCCTTTGCTGTTCTGCCACTTTCTTTGTTCCTCTACACTGCTGTTTTTCCTTGTGGCTGAAAACATCAGATGACCACGAGGGCTGAATGTGCAGCGGTGCTGCCTCCCAGGACATGTGGTGCAGCCTCTAAGCCCAGTGTTCCAGCAGCCAGGATCCACGTGGCTGATTGTTTTGCAGACACAGTGGTGGCGTATTTCTGCATTTCTGAACTTGTTTTTCAGCCTCTGTGGCCGCCTGCACCGCGGAGCTCACTGCTGCTGAACAACAGAAATGAAGCACTTGTCAGGCAGCAGCAGTGCGTCAGGGCAAAATGGAACTAGCAAGACTAAAGTTTACACGAGGCAACAACAAAATCTACTGTGCCATTCTGTGAGGCAACAAAGGTAATTTGTTATGCAACATAATGAGGACTTGTGTGTGATAGGCAGCAGTGGCTCTTGGTTTCAGGGCACTGACATCAACAAGCACATGCAGAGCTCACATACAGGAGAATTGCTCTACATAGCACAGAATTCACAGGCTTGGTTGTTATTACAGGGGTTTTTTCCATCTTAAAATTTGCAGAATAAACAAATACATTGAGAGTGGTGCTGCAGTCTTTATGTTATGGGTAGGACCTTCCTCATTTCCTTTTGGGTTGGTTTGTGTCTCAGACTTGACCGTCAGCCTGGTGGCCACGAGGGCAGGGTCACAAGTGTCACCCATTTCATGTGGCTCTGACACATTTGGCAAGCCTGCCAGCCCACACAATGACAGGGGAAGGGCGAGGGCAGCGGGAGAAGTTAGACACGGTCACAATGCTGTTTGCTGCTGCCCAGAAGCCTGTGATGTGTGATCCCACATGCCCCAGTGCTGCTGTCCCCACATGCACTCCACAAGGCAGTCATCCCTCGTGGTGGGAGGCAGGGGTCCTGCACCTGCTCTGCAGAGTAACTGCAGTGTGCAGCCTGTGCACAGAGCTGGGAATGCAGCCCTGGCCTGGAGAGCAGCAGGGCTCATCTGCTTTGCCATGTCACCTCTCAAAGCAAATCTACCTGCTGCTCTGATGGGGGCTCTTGTTCATGATGACTTGGCTGCTCTCTGCCTCCAGAGCTGCAGCTAGACCCAAAGATCCTGTTTGCTGACATTCCAGTACTGTCTCACAACTGCTTGTGTAACTCACTGTTGGGTATGTGTTCTCCTGGCCCACGCTGAATGTTTCCCTTGTCATCCAGCTGAGAGAGTCTGCAAGCAATCTCTTCCTGAGAGCTGCAAGGGAGAGAGTGGGCTCGAGCTTCACTGATGAATTAATGCAGGAGAAATAAGGAATCAAGACTGTGCCACATGGTCTGCAGAGGACTGAGCTGAAATTGTGTTGGTAACCTTTGTCCTGGAAACCTGTGGGGCTGGTTCTGTTTTTTCACTGTACCTGTAACTGTACCTTGCTCATGACACTTTGCAATAGTCATAGTTAAACAAACAGTGTAGTTCCACATGTGCTGTGTTAATCTGCAGTAAATGCTTGCTTTTTACCTCAAAACCTGGTTGGCCAGACCACATCAGGGGAAGCTGTTCCTGCAGGAAAGTCAGAGACCCCCATTGCTTGGCATGCTGTGCCTGAAGCATCATTGCCAGTGGCAGGATGTTGGAGTTCTTCTGCCTGTGCCATTGACTCAACAAGGGCCTGATGTGTGTTTAGTCCTGCTCAAACAGGAGTTTGAGCTTCCTAGCACAGTTACAAATAAGGGTAAGCCACTGAGTTAACACTACCTTGGTCAAGTTACTTCACCTCTCGGTGACTTGGGGTGTACAGGATGATCATTGCTGTGAATTTGCTCTCTGGTGCTCCAGGGTTTAACCAAACACACTGAAACAGCAGAAGAAAAGTGGTGAAACAAGCACTGCCCTAGTGCTTTATGGTGTAATGTTGGACATGACACTCAGGTCAAGGTATTCAAAGTAGGATGAGATTGAGAAAAATGTTGCTTTTGGTGCTGGAGAGGGACCTGCAGTGTGCCAGGTGCCTGCCATTCAACAGTGGCCTCCACATTAAGAGGCAGATGGGTTTGTCTGCCCCTGTTCTCTAATGCATTTTTTTTCACAGCTTCTTGAACAATAGGGATCTAGTCCTGACTGAAATATTTTAGAAGCCACTGTGACAGAAATACTTCATGATGATACTGGTTATTTTAATTTAAGACATGCTGATTTAATTACCAACCAAAGTAATTAAATTAAGTCTAACCAAATTAATATTGCATCATAAGAAGCACTAAGATTCCATACTGTGAGGATAAGAAGCAAACCAACCAACCCTTTCATGCAGAAGATGCTATCTGCCATTTGCATAGATATTGTGCATGTAATTAAAGCCATCCTTAACGTGTAATGCTCTTATTGCAGCCCTTGCTATTTTGTAGCAGTTGGTGGATCTTATAATGAACGAGTATAAAAATATCCCAGGGACTCTAGAAAGCATTGCAGTGACTTTGCAGACAATGATTCTCTTAAAGTAAACTCCACAAGCATCCTTGCTCTTTCCCAGGGAAACACCTTTTTAGCATCCACTAGGATGAACGCCATGGTGCCTCAAGGAAGCGAGGGCTCGCAGGTGAGCCCCGGCTGGCGCTGAGTGCAGCGAGGGCAGAGCGTGCAGAGAGCGCTCCGCAGAGCCGGGGCTGGGTCCTGGCCAGGGGAACGGCAACTCCGGACAGCCCCGGTGCGGGCCGGGGAGAGCTGAGCCAGCCCCGGTCCGGGCCGGGGAGAGCTGAGCCAGCCCCGGTCCGGGCCGTGGGGAGGGGAGCCAGCCCCGGTCCGGGCAGTGAGGAGGGGAGCCAGCCCCGGTCCGGGCAGTGAGGAGGGGAGCCAGCCCCGGTCCGGGCAGTGAGGAGGGGAGCCAGCCCCGGTGCGGGCCGAGGGGAGCTGAGCCAGCCCCGGTCCGGGCCGTGGGGAGCTGAGCCAGCCCCGGTCCGGGCAGTGAGGAGAGGAGCCAGCCCCGGTGCGGGCCAGGGAGAGCTGAGCCAGCCCCGGTCCGGGCCGGGGGAGTGAGCCAGCCCCGGTGCCGGTCGAGGGGAGGGGAGCCAGCCCTGGTGCGGGGCGTGAGGAGGGGAGCCAGTCCCGGTCCGGGCAGTGAGGAGGGGAGCCAGCCCCGGTCCGGGCAGTGAGGACGGGAGCCAGCCCCGGTGAGCGGCTCCCGTGGGGTTCGCGCTCGGCTGCACGGCGGAATTGTGCAGCGGCAGCGACGCCGTGGCAGACGTGCCCCGGGCTTGTCTTTCCGCCCGAGTGCACTATTTGCAAATGTCCTCTGCTCCCTCCTCTGCAGCGCTGCTTTCGGGAGCGTTCCAAGGTCAAGGCTGTTGGCTGCGAGCGCGGTGCTGCCGCTCACGGCCGGGCCCGTGGTACAGGATGGTTAATTCCATACACCTGGCAATGTTTTCCCCACAGCTTGCTGCACCTGCCTAGCAGCAGCACGGTTCGTGTGACTTTGGCCGAGCCCTGCTGCCTGTCCCCAGCATCAGGCACAGCAAGGTGAGGAACAGCTCAGTAACATTCAGCTGAATGAAGTATCACACGTGGAACTTGCACTGTTGCCATCAGCAGATTGCCAAAATGAGAATGAGTGCAACTATTCAAAAACAGAGTTAAGAGGGATTCTCACCGGTAAGCATTTGGACTGAAAGCTGGTATGGTAGCAAATGGATGTGTGGAGCTGTGTGTTTTAGGCCTGTACTCGTGTTTTCAAGGTGCTGTATAAGGGTCAAGTTCATCTGGGTTGGGATGGTGGAATTTGCTCCTTGGAACGAAGCCTGCTGCCTCATTTCTCCCTGTGTGGATGGGGTTTGATTGCAAATGGTGTGTCTGTATTGCTTCAAAAGTCAGTGTTGTGCCAGACTGCACCTATAGAAAAGCCTTTTCAAAAGTCAGGAATTTTGACCATCACAGGATGAAGAGAAGGGAAAACTAATAGATATTCCTTTATCCTGCTTGCAGCAGATGCTGCAACAGGTGAATGTCAGAGACAGGATGGGTGTGGCTGTCAGGGACTGACAGGTGACCAACCAACTTTTGTTGACCAAATGGGTAGTTTTTATATTGTAATCTAAAGCCAGGTTCAAAGCAGGTGTGTTTGAGGTATTTGTCAAGTGTTAGGGCTTGATAACTGCTGTGAGTAAGATGAAACTTTGAATTAACCACTTTGAAAGTCATAACAGGTCGAGTATCTAATGAAAAACAAAAGAATGAAATTAGTGGGAACAGGAGAGTTCCCACCAGGGCAAGGAGAGGCTCCCTGAGAGCAGCGGGCAGCCCTTGCAGGGGCAGCTCATGGGCTCTCCTCTCACAGCTGCTCGTGTCCTCTCCTCTTCTCCGAGACTGCGGCTTGGCTTTGCTTTCACTCTGTTTGTTGTCAGTACCGGCTGATTTGAATATTCCGAGCAAAAACAGTTACAGGCTCAGGATCTGCCCCCAGGAGAGTTTCAGCTGTGTTTTCAGAAGTGGTCATGCAAGCAGCTCTCTCCTGGTAGTTACCTCCTAGCCCAGCCTTTCTTATTTCTTAGCTACAGAGCATGAAATACTCAGAAATCTGCTGCATTCACACCATGCAGAGCTCACTCACTGGAAGGGAGTTTTTTTGTGAGGCTCCAGATCTTCAAAGTTATGTTAAGAAAAGAAAATGTCAACTGTAAAAAACTCAATACACCCCCGGTTTTGGTCCATATGAAAAAAGGAAAGAATTTAAATTAATAATATGTAACTAAATATAATTTTTGCCCTAATGGTTGGACAAAAAATTAGAAATTAGATGCACCTGTAGTGTAATACCATAGGCAGAAATTAACTGATAATTAATAAGGAAAAAAATCATACTTTAGAAGCTCTTTTCATTATTTAAATGCTAAGTGTTGCCAATATCATCTCTTTAATGACTAAATTCAAGATGGTGACACAGTTTTCTCCTCCAAATAATGTTATAACAATATGTAAAATATCTTTAATACTGTTAGTTCATTAGAATTGGGCAAGCATAGACAAGCAGAAAATGCAGAACAGCATGAAACCAATTCCTTGTGGACTTCACAGGACCGTCAGGACATTCTCACTGCTTATCAGAAAATATGTAAATAGCTCCTGGCTCCCTTGCTTGCTCAGATAGGGAGGCAAGATCTTTTCCATAAGCCTTCTTCCAGGAAACTCACCCTTCTCAAGGTGTGTGGTGAGAAATGATAGTAAAAAGAAAAAGCAAGAAGGATAAAAGGCAACACTAGATAAGGACAAGAATACAAAGGTATCCTGGGAAGCAGAGAGGGAGGGGCGTGGGTAGTCAGGATCTGAAGAATGCTGAATACACTGATAAGGTGAGATGAAACCTTGGCCAGGAGTCTGTAAATTAGGCTGGGCAGACAAGCTGTCTGCAGGCTGAAAAATCCAGCTGTGCCAGTGGACATACAAACAGGATTCCTTCATGGCAAGGGCAAGAAAGTGAGCAAGTGGGGTTTGTCTCTGTAGGAGCTTGGTACCTATTTTTACCCTTTCAGGCAATGCTGAGGTGCCACAGCTGAGTTCAGTGCATGGGGAACAACCTGACCTTGACAGCATCATCTGTACAGGGGTGGCTGGTGGAGGGTGGAAAAAGGGAAGTGTTGGCCGTGCTCTGTGGGAGGAAATTGGAAATTTGGATTAAGGAACTATCTCAGGAACACTCAGTGAAGAATTAGAGCCAGCAGTGCCTTGCTGCTCGTTGTTCTCTGAAATTTGACACATTGGCTCCCTTGACATAGATGGTTATACCAGAATGTCCAAAGCAAGCAGAGTCCTTTCAAAGCAGGGTTTGACCTACACATGCCATAACAGCTACTGATAAAGTGCTGGCAAAAGTCAGTCGTGGAGAACTGTGCCTCCAAATCTGTAAATTCTGATGCGGATATACACTCAAAAGCACCCACAGCCACTGAGAATTACTGGTGCAAAACACTTCCTAAGGTCCTGACTGCTTTTTCCCAGTTGTTCCTTCTCAGCTGCTTGGGCTTTCATCACATCTGCCATTGATCCATGTGAGTGTTAGGAGAGGTGCCTGGAGGATGCCTCAATTCAGATTATTGAACCACTACTTCTAGATACAGAACTAAATACTGTAACTTCTGTTTTGAAAAAAACCAACTGAACATATCCTTTCTCCTTGAGGAAGCAGTTGTTAAGAAGTCACAAGAACATTGGGAAAAGAAGCTAACACTGTGTTTTAGCATGGGTAAGTTCACTCATCACACAGGTGCAGTGGGAAAGGAGCTGGCAGTGGTGGGAGGGCAGGGGCCATGCAGAGAGCACCATGAGTGGGCAAGGGAAGGGGGTGTCTTCCTGTGGTGTGGGTTTGTGTCAGGTAAAATTGGGGCTGAACTCTGACTCCAGGTGGAAGCTGTGTGCACAGAGTGCCCCAAGATCTCCTCCACAGGTGAGGGTGAGGTTGCAAGGTGCTGAGGGTGAGGTTGCAAGGTGCTGATGTCACTGGTGGGCACAGATGCTTGTCCAAGGGGAGGAAACCAGCACCCTGCAAGAAATGAAAAGGAACTGCTGCAGCCTGGGCTTTGTTCTGTGTCACTGGGAGGGACAGCTCTGCTCCTTCCAGAGGACAGGGGCAGGGAAGAGATCTGGCACTGAGGATCCCCAAAGCACACTCATGTGCAAAGAGAGGAGCCTAGAAAAGGAAATTCCAGGGGGAGGGCACTTCACGTTCCTTTGTTCTGTGACATTGTTTTTTCTGCCCTGCTCAGAACCTTATTTGTGGCCAGCACAGCTGTAGGAGAAGGTCTGGAGTTGCTACTGTTCATTGCAAGTTATTGTCCATACCATGCATTAAAAGAATGCCAGGCTTCAAAAATGTAATGTTGCCATGCTTTTAGCATATATTCCAACTTTGCAGGTTTGAAAACTCTCGTTAAACCTTTCTTGCAAGTACTAAAATTTACAAGAGATCATTAACTCAAGTCCCTCTGCTGCTGAACACCACTCTTGCTGCTTATGGCAGACAATAAAACAGGAATGCAATCAGCTTGCCCTGTGGGACGTTCCAGGTCTCCTACTAGGGCATTTTTTGGATTCAGGCTTTTCTTAGAGACCATGCTTGCCTTTGGTTCAGCAGTGGAAGCCACTCCTCCTGTAGGGTCTGCTTGCTGTCCTCCTTTTAGCTTTTATCTGCCCCGTGTGTGCAGAGCTCAGTGCTTCACCCCCTGACACGTGGCCAGATGTGACGACTGGGTTTGCACATCTGTCACCTCTGCACCTGAATTTACAGGTTTTGATTTGTCAGAATGTCATCTCCCAAGCAGTGGCCTGAACCTGGGGAAGGCTGGCACAAGGTGCTCCTGAAGTGAGGAGGAGAGTGAAGGCCTTTTTTGGATGTCTGGAGGTCAGGCAGACACCTGTGTGGGCAGCTGGTTTCTGCTGTGCATGGAGCTGGGCTGGGCAGGGCAGAGCATCCCCGGTGATGCAGGGTGTGCCTGTGGGATGCCCGTGTCGGCCTGCAGGGCTCCCACAGCAGTTTCTGTGGCAGGTGTGGTGCTTGTGAGGAAGGCAGGCCCCGTGGGTGGCTGGCTGGCTGCAGGCCATACTGGGAGCTGCCTGAGGAGGAGGAGGAGAGGGGTGGAAGGAAGCCGTGCCCTCGGCTGGCTGTGGCAGAGCCGGGCCCTGCATCCCCCACATCCCCCACGTTACCTGCTGCTTTCCCTCCCAGGGAACCGAGGCTGGCGTGAAAGAAACCAGCAGATTTTATTGCAGTAATCACCTTTCCCCAGAGAAGGAGATAAAGGAACAGCTGGGTAACATTTGGCATGACTCAGTATTTCACTACCAAGTGCAAAGTCATGGCTGCTAAGATTATGCTTGTAAACTGCGGGGGCTGGCTGCTCCTCTGCCCAGGCCAAAGGCACAGCGTGGCTCCGGGCACTGCCAGGCTGTGTGTGCCGGTGGTGGCAGTGTCAGTGGTGACGGTGGCAGTAGCAGGTGGCAGTGGTGGTGGCAGTGGCCGGTGGACAGCGGTGCCCCGGGAAATGCCCGTGCCCGGGGTGAGGAGGAGCTGTGCGGGGGGCAGCGGCAGAGGAGCGCCCCGTGCGAGCCGCCCTGCCCCGGGCCGGGCATGCCGAGCCCCGCGGGGTGGCTGAGGGCGGCTCGGGGCCGTGTTGTGCCGAGCCCCGGGGGTGGCTGAGGGCGGCTCGGGGCCGGGCCGAGGCACGGCGGGAGGAAGAGGCGGCGGCCCCGGGGCGGGGCGGGCCGGAGGTGCCGGGGACGCGCTGTCGGTGCGAGGCTGCGGGACGCACACGGCTCGGTAGGAGCGCGGCTCGCGTTATTGCTTCGCTGCTTTTGTGACCTCCCCCGACCCCTGCCCAGGAGCGGGAGCGCTCCCGGCCCTGCCCCGGGCCCGGCACCGCCCGCAGCCCCCGCCGCTCCTGCCCATTGCCCGCTGCCGGACTGGGGCGCGTCCCCTCCGTGTCGCTGCTGGCGCTTCCCGTGCTGTGACAATCTCCCCAGTCCCAGGTGAATCCCCACTCCCCAGGGTGCTTCTGGGGTCTCTTTCCCTTTTCGGGGTGAGGAGATGAGAAGAGGGGTTAAGGATGGAGCGAGATCAGATGCTAGAGCATCAAAAAGAAACCAGAAAAAAAAAAAAAGCAGAAGAAAGAAGAAAAAACGAAATCGAACCCACCAAGGAGATGTAACTACTGTGGATAATTTACCAGAAAGCAAAGGGAACAGGGCCTCCCGCTGGGAAACTTTCAAACCTCAGCGAGGTCTGGCAGCGGCAGGGAGCGGGGAAGTGTGGCTGGCAGCGTGTCTGGGGCTCGCACCTCCTGCCCAACAGCATGTGTCAGACCTGTTCATGGCAAGAATTCACCAATTAAACAACATTTCGTCTTTTTTTCCTGAAATGTTTTCCACGTGTGCTGTCCTAAAGAGTAACCTCAAATTTTTTTTAATGATGTAAAGCGTTGATGTTGTCTGTCTTCCTCAGCAAGGTGCTTTCCTTAGCTGTGATTCATCACCCTGTTTTTCTGTTCCAATTAAGCTGCTCACTTAGAGCACTGAGACAATGAGCGTCTCATCCTGTGAGCTGGGCTCAGCATTATCAGTGACTTTGTTCTTCGGAGTGGGTTCTTGGTAGACCGGAGGTGTTTTCAGTTTCAGGCTTTTGTATTTTACTGGCAATTGTGACACGAGGGAGGTCAGTGATCTGGTAAAGCTCGAGCAGACTGGGAGGGGTCTGATAAGAGTGGAGCCTTGATTGCAGATGCTTGTGTGCTCTTGGGCTGCTTCTCGGAGCCTTCACATCCCCTCAGAGAGCTCAGGCAGCTGCCGAGGCAACAGGATTTGCTGTTAGGGCTGTCCATTGCCCTCGGATCAGAGTCTGTGTTAAAGGCTGCCATGCAGAGATCCTGTAAGAGTTTTTGTACGTTAAACATGAGGGTCAGTGAGTTAATCTTTGACGTTGTCAGAGCATTCCCTGGGAGCTTAGTCCCTCTGGGCAATGAGTGGCCTGATACTGGAGCTGAGATGCTTGAGGAGGGGAAGGATTCCCTTGCATGGAAGCAGTCTGGCAGTGGTGGGTATGGCTGCTGCTGGAGCCTCCAGTGTCCTGCTCACTCCACTTTTATAATTTGTACTTCAGGAGTGCCCAGAAATGGTGAGGAGCAGACATAATCACCAAATACATTATTTCACAGAAGAATTTAAAGCAAAGCACATTGCTTTTGTCAAAATTTGCAGTAGACTTTCTAAAATTGTGAATGCTTTTTGATGGACAGCTTTGACTCAGCTGCAGCCTGGCTTTCCTGGCCAGAGGTGTCATCACCTCCCCTCTGAGTGATCTCACACCTCGTGGGAGGTGTGCTCTGCCAACTGAACCACAGCTCCGGTGAGGCACCACGTCAAAAACAAGGTTTTGTTGAAAACAAAAACATGGTAGGTCTTGGTGTTTTTAGAAATTAAATACTAGAGAGTGAGGGCCTTTAATGGGAAGCTTATTTTTTTCCCCCAAGGACAAACATACAATTTTCAATAGAAAAACATCATGAAGGGAATTTTTTGACTAGCCCTGAGCAGCAGTTCCTAAGATGCAGTGTCAATGGAGGGATGAGGAATGAAGGCAGTCAGTCTTGTCCATTTCTTGCCTCAACAGCATCCCTGAGTGAAGCACTGACTGCCACGTTGTCCTGATGGGGCTCTCCCTTCCCTGGGAGTGTGTGGATGTGTAAATCTTCCTGCTTTGCCCCAAAAGCCTGCATGCTGCAGGTGCATACTGCAGTCCCTTCACACCTCAGTGGATTGGTGCTGGTGGCACACCAGTTGCCAGTTCCTAGGCTAACAGAGCAGTGAGCAGCCAGGTTTATTTCTCACACTTCTAAGGCCTGTGTCAGAGTGTTTTGGCTGTGGAAGTTCTGCAGGGATGCTGTGTGCTGCACCAAGTGCTGTTTCCAAGGCAAAATGCCATGAGTGGGTTCTAAACTTGATAACTATGGGTGTCCTGTTCTACATAGTGGATTTTATTTCTTCCTTAAGTAGTGATTGTCTAACTTGGCAATGAATTTTAGCCAAATATTTCTGGCTCGTCCTTCAGGAATCACATTAAAGTCTGTCAAACAGTGTGGCTGGGAACCTTCCTGTGCAGCATCTGGGTATGAGCAGTACTGGAAACAGGATCCTGGCAGAAACGAGCCTTGTCTCTGAACCATTGTGGTTTCTCTAATGAGATCAGTTTGCCACCTGCATCTCTCTGGGCTGTGACTATTTTAGAGATTTTCTAAGTGTATAAACAACCTTCCTCCCTTCCATCTTTTGCTTTATTCTCCGTTTCCTCCTCTTCCTCTCCATCCCCTCTCACGGCGCTGTGTCCTCACAGACGTTCCTTGTTGCTGCTTTGAGGTGAGCATTGTTTCACAGCTGTGAAAGGGCTTGCACGTGGGACAAAGAGCCCTCAGGATTTCACAGCAGCCCCTGAGCAGCACCATCAGCCAGGCTTTGGCAGCACCCTGCTTCTCATCTCTGACTCCTGAGCGTTGCTGGAGGCTCAGCAGAGCTCAGCTGTGGAGCCCTGAGGGTAACATCAGATCTGCTTCTGCAGGTGGTGAGCACAGTGAGCTTCATTGAAGAGCTGTGAGCAGTGAGGCTGAAATTCCCTGCTGATCCAGGAACTCACAGGTAATGCTGGACTGGTAGATTTCTTATTAACTTTTCATGGAAGTTGTTCAGATATAAAGAGTTTATGTTGAAAGCCTAAATATTTGGGATTATACTTTGTATTTATTGTCAACAGTCAAAACAACATTGGCACTGAAACTTCTGTGGGAAGGTTGTGAGCTATTAATTATTTTCAGTCTACCTGGCATAACATGAAGGATTATTAACATAACCAGTCTTACAGGTGATGATAAATTCAACAAGCATTACTTCTACTTTTTTAAGAGGTTGGTTTTCATTCTCATTAATCTTTCACATAGATGTCTTATTCTAGCTGACACAAATTCCTTTTGGAGCTGACCTAAACCTTGTAATTTGCCAGGAAGTTAAGATATTTATTTAAAATAATTTCCTGTCTTAATATAGCAACCAGAGTTTTCCTTTTATCTTGTAGAAAGCAAAACATCATGACATTATCTCACTTCTGCAGTTAAATTCTGTGTTGTACCAATCCATCCTAGGGGAAGAGCATGTCTGTTAAATCTTTGTCTACTTCAATTAAGCACTTCACTAGTAGGCCAGGAGGAAAATAGTTTTCAGTAGTTCCTATACATTTACCTTCAATATTAAGTAGCAGCCTGAAGCACAGAGGTCAGCCTGGGCATGGCTGTGGGGCTGCTGGAGGGCATGGGCACATTTTGGAGCAGCTCCTGTGCAGGTCACTCACAGCTCTGAGTGGCACTGCCAGTGCACGTGGCAGCCCTGAATTGTGAGCAGCTGAGCTTCTGTGCCTGCTCTGGAGAATGTGTGTGGCTTTCTTGCTGGAACATGGCATCCAGGCTGAAATGAAAGCCCAGCTGAGTGACCTTGCTCGTTTTTCTGCCTCCTCTGCATGTGTTCAGGGCATTTCCAAGCATGGCCTGCTTTGCTGTGCAGTACAAAACCATATGGATTCCAGCAGTGTCCTGGGGGCTCTGTCAGAATGGGGCAGTGAAATACAAACTCCTGAGAAATGCAAATACCTGTTATATTGGCTGAAATGCATGTGTGAGAAAAGTTAGCCTTCTAATAGTCTAAATAGAGAGAATTTCTGTGTGTGTGTAGGAAAAAAAAAAGTCATGCTCTCCTAGTGTTATTTTTAATAGTAAGTATATTTATCTTTTCCCCCAGTGAGCAAGTGTTGAGGCTGTACTTGTAGTTCAAGTAAATTAATCTGGTTTTGCTTGTTACCCACTTGGTCTGGCACATCAGAGAGTGAGGGTCACCTCCTAGGGCTGGGAGTACTCAGGCTGTTTTACACTGGGAGCACTGCTCTTCTGGTGAAAACACACCTTGCAGTACCCCACCCTGACAGCTCTTTTATCACGGCCTTGCTGGACTTCCCCTAGTCTAAACAAAGCTTGGGTGCTACTGTTTGTGTTAGTTGTTTTTGTTTGAGACACAATGTTTTCTTAGTTTCTCTGAAATCTGCCCTGTGTCTTGTGATACAGGTGGTTCTGTGGTGCTTGATGTCATCAATCACAGCATGGCCTGGGGTGGAAGGGACCTTACAGAACCTTAGAGATCACCTAGTTCTGACTCCCCAGCCATAAGTAGGGACAACTTCCACTAGACCAGGTTGTTCAAACAATAAAAAATAAAATAAAATAAACTGTCACGAAAAATACTGTTTATCCTAAGCTGAATTTAAGCACAGCCCTAGTGTTCAGAGCAGAGTGCAGGGCATCCCCTACCTGTGTTACCTTCACCTGTCTCTAAGTCTTTTGGCTTCATTTAGACAGACTGAAATGTGTAGCATTACTTATCTCCCTCTTTTCTACATGCCTCCACAATTATAATGCTGTAAGTTCCAAAAAGAAATGGCTATTTTCTTGTCTTGACTTTTAACTCAAGTAACATTTCAATGGCAGAGAAATGTCTATGCTGGCATTCATCTTTTGTGATGTGGTCCAGTGAGTAACAGTGTAAACTGTATTTAAACATAGCAATTACAGAGAACAAAGGGATGGCTGAGGGAAGCTGGACTTGTCCATGCACATTACAGGGCTGTCTCAGAAGGCAGCAGAGTGTCCTCTCCACTTTGGCTCCTGAAATACAGATTTGGATGAGTTTCCTTTGCCCTAATGCTCAGCTCTCAGTGAGGGCTGCTTCCTCAGAAGGGCTCAAACCATCCTTAACGCTGTAGGGAATTTTCTTAGGAATGACCTGGTGACTTCCTAAATTCCCCTCTCCATTTTTTCACTTGCATTCTTCTTTTCAGCTTTTCAGCTGCCTGTTTTACTTGCTCTGGTTTTGGTGGGTGAGCTGGGAGCACGGAAATCCCATTTTTCATTCCCCAGCTGCACAGCCAGTGTGTTACCAGCCAGTTCCACCTGTGCTGGCAGGGATTTCCTGTTTTAGAAGATGAATTAGGGTTGAGAAATTCTGAGTTCCTCTAAAAGAAACGATTTTCCTTTCCTGTGTAGGAGGGAGATTGCAGTCTGCTGAGGCTGTAAACTTGTTTAGACTCACTGATGTAGCAATTGGTACCAGTTAGAGATACTGGCTGGTTCCAATTCTGTTCTGTGACATCAGTGTAAATCAAAGCAGCTGCTGTTGCTCTCTTTACCTCTTTCAGAGGTGGTTGTTCTTGCAGGAAGAGTTTTCTGTCCAGCCAGAAGTTTGTCTCTTGCTCCCTGTTCTCCCTGAGTCAAAAGGCACTATCTGTATTGTACTGTATCTCCAGAAATGATTGCCCTTGTTGACTTCAAAACCTTAATCCTGGAAGCAGAGCTGGTTTCTAGCATACCTTCCCAGTTTGGATAGCCCTAAGGATTCATGTGCAAACAGTTTTCACCTGTTTTCTGCCTTTTTTTTCCTCTTTTTTTTTTTTTTTTCCTTTTTTCTTTCCCCCTGTTGATGTGGTCAAATGGCCAGCACTTCTGCCTCACCCACTTAGCTTATCCTGGTCTAGTTCCAAAGCCAGAGGGTGAGGAAATGGCCTTTTTCCTCGGGAATTTTGCTTTGCCAGGTTTTTTTTTGTCACATACCACATTAAATTGCTTGTTTCTTACCTTGCTGTGAAGTGTATTTGAACATCCCTCATTAAGGAGGGCTGGAGTCTGGCTTCATACTCACTTTGCTTCTTTGGGGGAGGCAGGATGGGACATTGACAGCTGGCAATTCCCAGATTTCCAGAGTGGCAGATCTTGGGGTGTTCTCCTCTGAATGCAGCACAAGCGAGCGCAGAGTCACGGAGCAGGATGTGCAGAGAGGGGGGACAAGGGACAAGAGGAGGAAGAGGAATAAAGGGGGACAGTGTGTCATCCAAAATGAATGGGAGAGCATGGGGAAACAGGAAGGAGTTCATGAGGGCCGTTGAGGTTTCTGATCTTGTTTCTAATTTAGGCACGAGCTATAAAAACCTATGGATTCATATATTTCTCATATGACTCCCTTTGAAGGCTGGTAAGATTCTCCATGAATAAAACTCTTTGTTCCTCTCTCTGACCTGTCACACTTAATCTTTTCAAACAGTTACAATTTAGCAGCAACTGTAAGAAGATATTTGAACTGGTCTCCTGATTCCAGCAGAGCAGTCAGAGGTTAATGAGAGCTGCAGAAATAAACAATTTGGGCTGCATGTGCCATGGATGCAGAACCCACTGGAGATGGCAGGGCAGCAGAACAAGGGCTTGGCCCAGCACATTTTCAGCAGAGCCCATCAAACCCACATGTGGCACCGTTGCCTTGAGACCACTGTGGATTTGAGACAAAGAAAGAAAGCAATTCTTAATAAACACTTGGGAAATACTATTCAAGAGATTTAATTTTTCTCCCCCTTCTGGTTTACGTCAAGGTGCAATTTTGGCCACAAACCAGACTTTGGTGGGTTTTTTCCACTGTGTACTTCATCTCATGCAGTTTTAAGGAATTAGACTAAAATATGTCAGCTTAGCTAGAGAACATTTTTTTTAAATTATTTCAAAATTCTTGCTGACAAAAACTGGAAAAATAATTTGACAAATGACAGGCTTCTGCTAAATACCTTTACAAAGGTCACACTCAGCCAGTTTGGTGAAAAAATGTGGAAAGAAATTGAGTAGCTATTTTCAAATTAAGATAGTTCTTTAATAAAATAGAAATTAAGGTAGTTCTTTAATAAATTTCCCTTTAATATCATTAACTGGACATCAGATAGGAAAAAAAAGGCAAAAAGATGACTTGGAAACCTTGGAAAATCATATTTAACTAGATAGACTATAAACAGATGGGATGAATTGGAAAAGGGCAAAATGTACAGAAGCTGACATATGCTGGGGGCAGACTAGCTTGGAAAGAAGGTTGGACTCAGCAGGATTTCTGTGTGGGTAAGGTTACAGGTGGGGTGTGTGGGAGCAGCCACTGCAGACCCAGAATGCTAAACACAGTGTGATTTTCTGGGCATTAAAAAGGCAGGTTGCTAATTAAGACACTCAGTGTCTGTCAGAAAACCTGCATGAGGCAAGCACAGTCACTGGGAGCTGGCAATAAACCTGCCATGCACTATCAGTTTCCCTGGGTCTGCATTGAGGGCACTTGAGACAGTAGTTCATGTTGGGACACAGGTGTTTATTATTTCTTATCAGTAAAACAGTCTCACAGCCATGAGTTCAGCAGCTTTTCATTAGCAAGGCACAAAATGGCCAACAATCTCTTGGTACAAGGTCTTGTAAGACTAAATATCCAACTAAGGACTGACACCTGGATTATTTTCCCTTTTAACCCAATAACTGATCCCATAGAGCTGCAATGCAGACTTTCCTACCCAATTACAAAATTCCACCCAAACCCATGGAGAAGGAGGAAGAAGAAGGTAAAGAAGAACAACCTGCCTCCACCTTAAAACCTCCATCTTGCCTCATATTTATTTCTATGTTCTAAGACCCCAAACTCTTAGGTTTTCCACCCTGTGATATTACATACTTCTAGCCTACTACACTGCCATAATCCCAGTGCAATCAATCGATTTTGGAAACCTTCACAGCCTCAGGTCAAATGCAGTGTTCTCTTGTGGGTCTGTGCCTTTCAGCACAGAAAGTTTAAAATTCTCAGCATCCAGGATTCCAACAATGCATAAACCTGCCATGCAGGGATGCCATGCAGGGATGCCATGCAGGGATGCCATGCAGTGATTCCAGTGATGCCACGCAGTGATGCCATGCAGTGATGCCATGCAGTGATTCCAGTGATGCCATGCAGTGATGCCATGCAGTGATGCCATGCAGTGATGTCTATGCAGTGATTCCAGTGATGCCAATGCAACGATGCCATGCAGTGATGCTTTGTAGTGATCTCCTGCAGTGATGCCAATGCAATGATGCCATGCAGTGATGCCATGCCGTGTCCATTGTAGCCCTGGCCTGCAGCAGCCCCTGGTGTGTTTGGGTGCCAGCCCTGGTGAAGGCAGAGCCTGGCCCTGATGTGCAGAGCCCTGTTGGCCATGGAGTGACACTCCAGTGTCACCTGGAGCAGCAGCACCAGCCCCAAATGCAGGGACAGGGCCTGTTTTGGGTAAGGCCAGGGAGCACAGGGGTGCTCAGCTGGGGTTTCTGCAGGCAGTGCCACAGGTGCATGGGCAGGTGTGTTTGAGAGGTAACAGTGAGTCAGTCGGCCCAGAAGGATTTATTTAAGAAGTCTTTGCCCCAGACAAGGTGTTCAGCATGGGACAAGGGCTTGTTCTGTTAGGCTGGCTGTAGAAGCCCTGGCAGGTACATCAGAGCAGGATGTGGAAACCCCAGTGTTCAGTGCCCCATGCTGCAAGGGACAGCCCCTGCAGGAGCTGCCACCGGCTGCAGGGAGCAACACAAAGCTGCTTTTGTTGAGCTCCCTGCATTATCATTCTAATTCAGCGTTTACACAGTGCAACAGCCCCACTTCTACCAGATACTAATTAGAGTCTGTTCACATTTTTTCATCTTTTGAAGGAGGTTATCACCTGATCTTTAGCAACTTGAAATAATCAGTTTTTTAATAGAGTTCATACGGCCAAGCCACTGTGGAACTGCATGACTGTTCCCCCAGCTGTTGTTGTGGGGGAAGGAGAGAAAACAGCAAAACAAAGCCATGCTGCTTTTCAAGGCATATTTTATGGATAATTTAGCTGAGCATCATCAGTTCTTAGGTTTGAAAATTATTAAGGCACAAGGTGTAATGGCATGTTCTTTGATAGAAAACCTGACATGCTGTAACAGGACTTTGTTTTTCATATCTGAGTGTATTTCTTTTTAACATATATCTATGATAAGGGCAGTTTAAGATGTGACTAAGATTAAAAGAGGTGAAGTATGCATCTCTCTAATACTTTATTGAGATCTTTTCTCTAAGGAATATTTAGCAATGGAGTCAAGATTTAAAGGTTAAATAAACATCTTTAAGTTAAATTATCAAAGGAAAATACTAATATTTAAAAATAGTGTTTTAAGAGCTTATTTTGGATCTATTATATGAAGGAATGAGCATAGGATGAGTTGGAAGTTGACAGGTGCTATTTCATGTATTGTGACTTCTTTCACTGGGATGTAGAGATTTCTTTTCCTGAATTGTGACTGCTCCAGGTATTTGCTCTGTGGTTAATGGTGCTTCAGAACAAAGGTGCTTGAGAGCTGTTACTTGATGCCTTTTTTGCTGTTTTGAAACACCTGTAGTCCTCCCCATAACTGAAAATTGTACTTGACCAAAGGAATTCTAAATGTAGCTTAATGGCACGGTAAGGATGTCCTTGAAGTTTCAGTTTCAGTGATTGAGTGTTGGTGTCCATTGTGTGGGGGCACCAGGAGGGCTGGGAAGGCTTTGTGTGGGATGTTCTCTGTGATGGGCTCACATCAGAGCCCAGCTTCAGCAGCTCTCTGCAGGGTGAGGTCTGGGTGGATCCCTGAGCTGGCACAGCTTCTGCTCCAAGCTCTGTGGGTGAGCACACAGCAATGAGGATGCAGAGCCATGTGCAGGCAGCTCTGTAAACATATCCACATGCCAAATGTGTACAGGCTGCCATCACCATCCAGTGCTGGCCCTCCTGCTGCATGGGTGTGCTCCCAGCTCCTGCTGGCATGAGGGATATCAGCAGAGAGGGCTGGGAGCTGCTGCTGCTTCATGGTGTGTGACACAAGCTTGTGGTGTGTGACAGTGCCACGTTTCCTGCTCTACTGAGAATAAACTGCTGTGCAGTTACAGGAGTGTGGGTTATACACATCTGTGTGTGTGTGCCATGTGCACACCCAGGAGCCCCCTCAGGAAAGCCCTCCTGGCCCTGTGTGTCCTGCTGCTCTGGGGCTGTGGCAGATCCTGCTTGTTCCCCTGTCCCTGTGGAGAGGGATCCAGGCAGGAGCTGAGCAGCACAATTCTGCTTTGGGTGAGTGAAGGGGAAAAAGAACAGTGCAAAAGCATTTCCTTTGCTGTCATCACATTCCTCCCTATGAAGGGATATACAGAATAAATAGACTCTACAACCTGCTGTAGTTATGAACCATGGCAGAGGTTTCTTAAGTAAAAGGTTAAAATTCAACACATAATTCTACGAGGTAAAATCTAAATGCTTAATTCATACTGCCAACTCAAGTGAACTCCAAAAATCTCTATTTCATCTGCACCAGGAAATTTTACCTGAGCTTCGGTGCCCTCAGTGCCCTGGATGAAAAATAAACAGCTTTTCAGGTGAACTTTTCAGGTCTTGAGAAGTTGAGACTTTCTGAATATCTTGCTGAGTGTCCACTTAGCCCTAACATTTTTAGAAGTCTAGAAATCAGTTATTTTATTAGTATTTAATAAAAAAAAAGTTTATTTTACAGCATAAAGAAGAATTAAGGCTGCAGTGAGTTACCCTTTCTCAGGAAAGCAGCCATGCCTGACCAAAGCTTTCTCCAAAGGTGTTTGTGGAGGGTTTGGTCTTTCCAAAAGTTCTGTGGGGGAACTAAAAGCAGCAGGGAGTAGCATTTGGAAACCCTTCTTCAAATCACTCCTTCCTGAGCACTGGCATTCCTGTGATAGCTGTAATGCAGTCATTACCCATCTCCTGAGCAATCTTCTGAGCAGGACAGGCTCCTCCTGGCATGGGGTTTGCTTTCTGCCTGTCCTGATAAGCCCAGACAAAACCATCAGCCTGTATGAGTTCCTGAGAAGTGCCCAGCAGTTGTTGTGTAGCTGTGACCTGATTTTGCCATGGTGGCTGTAGTTTCAGTTCCCATCCCATGCTCTCTGTGCTGTGGTGCAGTTGTCAGACAGAGCTGGGAGCTGAGATGTTGCCATTACTCCTCTCCCAGATGTGGGAGAGCAGGCACAGAAGGCTGTGCTGTAAGCAGGGACAGAGAGAAGGCTTGGAGGAGGTTGTTCACTGGAATTTCAGTTTCCATGTATTGCCCAAACAGGAGCATATTTCTTACCAATTGCAGTGGCTTGGATCTAAGTAGGGCTTAGTGCTGCTGGTGTCACATCCTCAGCTGGGCTGCAAGTTCAATTACCAGGAAAACAATTATGGAAAGGAAACAACCCAACTCAATCCACAGCTCTCAGCCCTGTGCAGTTAACAGACATCAAATGAAGTAATTTATGCTTGGAAAAACTTATAGAAAATGTATGAGGTTACCTTCTTACTTAACAGCTCTGCTCAAACTTATTGCCCAGGCATTTTTCAGAGTGGAATTTGGTGTTGTTCCCTGGGAGTTCCTTGGATACTTGACCCTAGGTCAGTCTCTCCTACAGAAAACCCTCAGGAAAGTACAAATGACAGTGGAAAATCCCAGAAATTTCCTTGGGCAGTTCTCCCTTGGGACTAATGATTCTCAGTCTCATGGAGGTGATTCAAGAGCCAGCTTCATCCCAGTGATGTGATTAACCATGTCCTCTTTTGGCCAGTTGGCTCAGAACTGCCTTTGTCCCTGCTGAGGAGTGTCCCAGGCAGTAAAGCAGAAGGAATTATTGGCATATAATTACAATTATTGGCATATGCTGTCCAAGAAGATTTCCTCTACCAGATTGTAAAGAGGCTGTGACTCCCCTTGGGAGAAGATGTGAAAACACATATTCTCAAAATTGGGGTGGAGAACACTATTGGGCAATGATGGGAAGACAAGGCTTCTATAAAACATCCTTGGAGGGAGAGAAAACCCCCAGCTTGCTTCCATTGGAATTTGTCATGTGTTCCTGAGAGGATTACCAGAAGTGCAGTTCTCCTGGGACACCAGCCTTCCCCAGGGCCTGCTGTGGGGCCAAAAGAGGCTTTCAGGGAAGGCCATCTCTGGGAGAGCTGAGTTTGCAGGAGGTTTAAAATCTGCCCTGGAGATGGGGTAAGAGGAAGATTACCAGCCAACGTTTGGTGGGAAGTGCCTCATGAATAATGAGGTTTAGGTGCAGAAGAACTGAGGAAGATGTTTTTCCATTATCACAGGGGGGAAGCAATACCAGTTAAGGCAAGGCTTGCAGCAGAAACATTTACTGGAAGTGTTTACATGTTACTTAATACCTTGACATGCATTATTCAACTTGTGTAATATCAGCTGGGGTGGAGCAGGGAGGAATGGCTTTGGCAGGAGAATTTGTTTGCTCCCCATGGAATATTTTCCTGGTCGTAGCTACCTTCTTTGGCAATGAGATACATTCCAGGAACAGAAAAAGTGTTCTTGAGCCACATTTTTATGAGCTGCTGGAACGTGCTCTCCCCTTGTGAAGGTGACCTAACCTTGCCCAGATGGCTGCCAGCCTGTCAGTGTTTCTCCAGAGCAGAGCAGGACTGTTCAAAAGCCCCCATGAGCCCTCTGCAAGCAGGGGAGGGGGCACTGAGATGGATGCACTTCTCCTCCTGGAAACAAACCTCATGTTCTCTGGCAGGGGAGGCAGCAAGAGCACTCTCCTGAGCTTAGAGAGCCACTTAGGCCGAGCTCTCCTGCTGGGCCTAAAGGACTTTGTGAGCTGCAGCCAAATGAGCTGTGCCTTTCTCACATGAGCAGGGCTGCAGGCACACAGTGAAGAAGAGGAGAAATGGGCTGGGGAGCGTGGAGTTCAGCAGGCATCTCTGCTGCCCTCATCCACAGACAGCAATTTCATGATTCACCTGCTGGATGATTTTGTTTTGCTGACAAAGCTGTGATAAACAAAGACTTGGCATCATTTGCATCGTTGTTTAATCTGAAGGCGTGGGAGTCGTATAAATGAAACTTTTGACTTGTTGTGATAGATTGCCAGGCAGAGGGGGTGAAACACACAGTTTTTGATTTGGTTAGTCAGTACCTGGAAATTCCGTAAAAGGTGATTCAACGCAAAGCCTGGAGTTTCCAAAATAGCAAAGCAGGCTTAATTTCTAGTTTTGAAACAAATAATCATATACTTGTACTCTTACATTGCAACAATTTCACTTTTTTTTTTGTGATGGCATCTTGCCAGATTTAGTAATTTTAACTTTTATGGACCAAAAATGAGGATTATGCATCTGTAGCTCGAAGAAACTGTCTAAAATATAATTTCTAGAAATAAACATGAGTCTTCCTGATTCAGGATGACTGGATGGTCTAGCAATGAAAGGCTAGAAGAAAGGAATTCAAAAAATGCACTGGCATTTTAGGAGTATTCCAGGAATCTCTCCTGCACTGGTTGTGCAGTGTCTGTTAATAACTCTGCTCTGAAATGTGCTTTTTTCCAAGGATGAGACTCATGGCTCTGTATTATCAGAAGTTTAGTAGAACTATGAGATGAAATTATTTCTGTCTTTTGCAGCAGGGAACTGAACATTCTTGCTTCTCAGCAATTTCAGTGTGTGCTTGTGACTCTGTTTGCACTGATTTAGTGTAGGACAGTTTTAGAGAAAAATAAACATTGAAATTAGTTGTACATGAATTAGTATTGGACTTGAAACATTGTTAATAAGACATCTGTAAATGCCTTTTGAAAGCCTATCTGCTATATATATATATATATATATATATATATGTATTTTTGGGAGTCCTTTTAAAACTAGAAACTCATTAGTAGTATTAAAATTACAACACAGTCACCAGAGGGAAGAAGTTAGAATCTGAGATTTTAGATAGAGATTCAAAATAATAATCCATTTGTGGGCAGAACTGGTATTTTTGAGGAATGATGATGCATGTAGTATTTGCCATTTTTCTAGTGCTTACGGAATTTTTAAATTTTGCAACAACTTTTTTAGTTTGCCCTGCTGTGTAGGTATAGTGGTGATAAGCAATGAAATTATTGTTTTAATCACGTTTTCCATGGGCTAGTGAAATGTTAATGCAGTACCTGTGTCTTATGGTAGCAGCAATAGATCACATTTGCTTTTCTCTCTTTCTTTGGTTTGCACATCATGTGTAACTCATGCAAGGTGGGTTGGAGCAAGTCTTTCCTGGTTTGCAGAGTTACATGGCCAAATTCTGAGGTGATGCCCACTGTGCCCTTCAGGTCAGTAGATGTGTTTGACCCAAAGGAGAACTGCATCAGTGTCCTTGGAGGGACAAGGACTCTGTTTTCTCTTGTGGCAGTTCTGACAAAACAAAGTCTTGCTACCTGTGACTTACACCATTGTGGCTGGACAATGATGTCCTCGAAGAAAACTTGACAAAACATGAGCTGAAAGTCTCCTCAAGGTGAAATGCTGAAATTGTACAGTGTTTCATATCCACAGTCATTAAAACGTGTGACAGCCTCAATACTGTTCCTGATCATTGCTGGTTTTCACAGTTGTCACATCTGCTCTGTTATCAGAATTGCCTTAACAAGAAGGCCAGTTAGAAAATAAATATGCAAAGAGGCTGAAAGAGAGATGGATTTCCTGTAATGAATCTCTTTCTAGTCTTTGCCTCTGGCTGAGAATAGTAATATGCCATTAACCCAAGAGATGTAAAACATGCTGTGCTGTGCTTGGAAGGGTGTCAGAAACTCCTCCTGTAAGGATGAGAAGATATTTTATTGCTATTCCAGTTGTTGGTTAGCCTAATCATAGGAAGCATTTCAGAAAAAGGGAACTCCTTGTGAAGGCTGATGTTTGATTTTGGTAATTAGCAGATTGCAGAGAGGGGCTGGTAACACAGATGTGTTGAGGCAGGAGGAGCAGCTGTTACACTTGAAGTGCTGTCTCACACATTACAACCTGCTGGACATTGAAGCCTATTTTTAGTAAAAGAATAAATAAGCTGGCTGTGCCCTACTTTTTGTCAAAATGTGTCATGGGATCTTTGTATTTGATTAGAAAAGCCGGTGGAAATAACACAGGGGAACTCGGTGCCTCGTCTAAAAACTGACATTTCTAACAATCCAGTTATGTTAATAAAATGTTAATATTGGTTATGAGTTCAAGCCCACAAAGTAGGCAGAGGAAGTAGCTGGTGGGAGACTTGTCTGTGTGGGCTGTGAGGTTACATGTGGACAGAAGTTCTGCTCTAGCAGGCATTGGCCTTTTGGATGAAAGAATTTGTTTTGTATTGATGGAACTATTTTTACAAAGTCTGTGTTAGGAAACTGAAAAATGAAAGACTATATAGAGTTATTTGTGTATAAAGGGAGAATGTAGCAGGAAAGTCAGCTGGCCACTTCAGGATGCTGTTGATTGTTGTAAAGGCCTGACTGTTCCTAATTCTGAGTAGTTTTTTTAATCTTCACTTGCTGGTACAGATGGAGGTCCACATACCTCATGTAAAAGCTGTCTTGTCAAGTGTGACCATACCCAGAGACCAGAGCAGATGCAGAAAAAGATACATTGGCTATGGTATGGAATTAGTGACAATAAGTATTTTCAGTCAGTATGTCTACGGATTAGTGCTATTAAAAATTTGCTGCTTTATTATAATGGAATTTGCATAAAGTGATCAAAATACCACCATTTCAAAGTGGCTGCCTAGGAGCTCCTGGGGGTTTCTGTGGGGTTTCTGTGCTTTGGAAGCAGTAGGACCAAGTGCTTCTGGCTGTGGGGTTCAGCTCCCAGCCTTTCCTGGCACAGCTGCAGCCTCAGGGCAGAGGGACTCTGCAGTTCCCCAGCCAGGAGCCAGCTTTGGGGAGCCCTGTGGGATCAGCAGCACAGCCAGTGCTCCAGGAGAGCCTTGCTGGGTCAGACTGCTGCTGCTCTCCAGCTCACACAGCTTGTCTGAGCGGGGAAAGGCAGAGAGAGCTGAGCCCAGCAGTTCAGAGCAGGGCTGTGTCTGCCCTGGGGGGTGCATCAGCTGACTGCTGGTGATTCTGGTGTGGCACAGCAGCCTGGGACCTCAGGGAGGCTGAGGAAGAGGCCCTGGGTTTAAAGTGGCTCTGTGTCGTTTAGCTAAGCTTAAAATTTTAAAATGAGAGATCTCAGATGTGGAATTCAGCAGGGGAACAGAACATCGAAGGGCCAGGATGGTGCCTGGGCTGCTGCAGCTGGCAGAGGGGTTTGCCTCTCTGCTTTCTGTATGCTCTATGTTCTCAGAGATCACTTCTACTGAATTTTACTCGTGTTCAATAACTTGGTTTAGCAGAGCACTGTTAAAAGCTGCTTGTTGTGGCTGCAGGCTGGTGTTCTGTTAGCCAAAGCCAGCATCCCTTTTGTCTGACACGTGGTTAGCAGTCTGGTACTGCTCGGGCTGGCTGCTGCTGCTGCTGTTCCTGCTGCTCCTTCTGCTGCTTCTGCTGCTGCTGCTTCTCCTCCTGAATCTGCTTCTGCTGCTGCTTCTGCTGCTGCTGCTGCTGCCCCCCTGCACCAGGACAGCTGAGTCACCAAGGGCAGCTTTCACACACACCCAGCCTAGAGCTGCAGGGGCACAGGGACCACAGCACTGCCTGAGCACATCTGGGGGAGCATCTTGCTCACAGCCCTGAGGTGCTGTGTCCTGCTCACAGCCCTGAGGTGCCGTGTCCTGCTCACAGCCCTGTGTCCTGCTCACAGCCCTGAGGTGCCGTGTCCTGCTCACAGCCCTGTGTCCTGCTCAAAGCCCTGAGATGCTGTGTCCTGCTCACAGCCCTGAGATGCTGTGTCCTGCTCAAAGCCCTGAGGTGGCATGTCACACCATGTCCCTCGCTTCTCCATGCACCCCCAGAGGTCCTGGTGGCACTGGCCAGCTTGGGTTTCACAGGCTGGGCTGTCTAACAGCTGCAGAGATGGGGGAGATCCAGGAGACCAACTTTGATTCATCAGCTGAGCTGGTACAGGACCATGCTACCCATACACCTTTTTCCTCTCTGTCATGTTGTTTATGTGTGTTGCAGCACTTTAACCTAGGGCATGAAATCATGTGTTGGGAATCTCTTAGCATTTTCCCTATAGGAGATGAAATATAGGCTTTGACAGTTGGGATTTATTGTACTAAACACGTGGTTTGAAACAGTCACAGCCAGCATTACTCACTTGTTTATTAACACTTCTTAAATTTCAGTGACTAATGACTCTACCTTCCAAATGGTACCAACCTGCTACTTTAGGGAATAGGGGTCATATTTTTTCTAGTCTAGATGAAGAAGGGCCTTCAAAGGGGAGATTAAAGTTTTGCTAACAGACAAGCTATTTTTTGAATGTTACAAAGCAAACTGGCTTTCCTCTAGTGACTGCTGAGGAGAGTGACATGTTATTTGTCATACACAAGATGTTCTAAAGCCTTTTATTTGGACAGCAGTAGGCAGCAAGCTGGCAAAGGGATGACCATGCAGTGCAGTGGCCATTATTCTCTCTACTATTGCTCACGGTTTTGAATATAACTTTTTTTTTAAAGAAAAGAATTACTGATGAGAGATTCTTGTGTCATTCTGTATTCACCAGAAAACATGCCTGTGCTTTAACTGCCCAAAGCTCATTTGGTTTGTAGATGTTGCCATTGTGTCACAATGTCAGACAGTAGCAAGTTGCTGTAAGTGTTTAAATTTTCTAATGAATTCTTTCTAAGCATTTCCTGCCAAGTATTTTGCTGTGCTCTGGATCGTTGTCCTTTAGGTTTATTCTTTTTCTTTTTTCAGAATGGCTTTTTCTGCTTCAGGCCAAACATCCTTAACATGGCATTTCCACTTGCCTTTTTTATGTCTGGGTCTGCTGCCACAGTTCTGTGATGTTTGCAAATACAGAGACAACTTAGTTCCTTTCTTCTGATCACTGCAGTGACACAGGATTCAAAGAGTGTAAACCCAAAAAACTGAAAATGACACATTTTCAAGCAGCCAAGAATGTGCCCTAGGTGTACAGCTGTTTCACATGCAAAGACATGACTCAGATCCAGCCTTTTCAGACAAAGCCCTTTCATTATTCTGAGAACACATGTAACAATAGCCTGGGGGGCAGAATAATAGAACATTTGTTGTTTTGTGAAGGGGGGTGGGAAGGCAATCTAAAGATAAGGAAATTGAAAATTAAAATGATATTTGAAGTCTGGTGGATTTTTCTTTTTTTTTTTTTTTGCATGCCACACAGGATATAAAAATGTTTCTTTAAGATGTTTCAAGGCAAGTTCCTTATCCGTGTGGCACACACTGTCTGTAACAACTCTGTGTGTGACAAGAGCATGAATATCATGCAAGCTGATCAACTAGAATCTGAAATATCTTAATAACTACTGGCTGAGATCTCTTTATTCCCCCTGCTAAATACTGATACTGCATTTGGAGGCATAAAACAGAAAATGGAAAGGAAATTTGAAATCGGGGATTACAACCCTGGAGGAAAACTCGGTGTGGTCAGGTATAACGGAAGTCAATTCACAGAAATTGTCTACACAAGACAGTTTTAAAGTGCCTGGGGCTTTATGTGTGATAGACACTTCAAGGCATCATTAGTCAATTGAAAAAAATGGCAGTAAACAGTAAAGAGATTTTTAAGGCTCTGGATTGTAGCCCTCTGCTCAGTCCATAAGTCATTCACATCATGGCTTATGCTCTGCACTGGATCCTGTAGAACAACCACCTAATGTCACAAGATCCAGAGTAAATAGCTCTTTTTAAAGAAACCTTATCAAGCCTTTCCAGTCACAAACCCATTTGTCATCAGTGAGGCCAACTACTGAGCCAAGGTTTCAGTGTCTAAGCCAAGACTATCTGGAATATTTAATGTCAAAACCACAAGTATCAGAATGATTTGAAAAACTGCAGATCTGGGACTTTTTACACTACTGGATTTCATTAATACCTTATTTCTTCAGAAATATATTTCAATTGCAATGTAAACTTTAAACAGAAGGAACAAGTGGCTCAACATGCTGAACTCAACTTTGTTGTGTAGAACACGATCCATTTGTATGAGTGGCACATTTGCCTGATAAACCAGTTTCATTTGAACTCTACTTTTTTTTTTTTTTCCAGGAAGAAGGGAAGTCAAGGGAAGTTACTACACTCTGTGGAGCAGCACGATGTTCAGGAGCAATGCCTGTGGTACTGAGCAGATTAAGGAACTGGTTAAAAGCAGGAAGGGGAGCTGTTAATTGACACAGGACAGACTGGCTGTGAAGGCAACTGACACACGGTAGGCAAGATTTCTCATTAACTTCTGCCCTTCCACTGAGATTTGCCTAGAGGTAGCATTGCATGATCACCATTCATGCAAAAATTCCATTTGCTGAAGTAATAGGGGGAGATCATTGTCCTTCCAGGAGATTTCCAGTTAATAGTTGTTGTGGTTGGTTGGGTGGTTTGTAAAAAACAACAAAACATTTCCTAGATGTGTTCTAATCCAAATTTAATGGATTTTTAGTGCCTAGAGAATCGGCAAGTGAAGTTGAGGAAGTAAATCCATCCATCCATTCATCCATCCATTTTCAAAACTGGAATAACTGGAAAAATGAACAGACTAAAATAGACAAGCTTAATGATACAGCATGATTATTAGCATAGGGATGTTAAAATATGCATAATATGAGCATACTCTTTGTGGACAAGGATGTGCTACGCCTCGCCCTGTGTTCATTGAAGGCGGCAGGAATGTTGCTGCTGATTTCAGTGGGTGGGGACGGGCCCGCTGCATGCAAAAGTTGTTTCATTACCGGTTACATTCTACCGTGCCTTCCTCTGGTTGCTTCTTTCAAGCCTTAGAAAACCCCCTTTTCTAAGTACTAGTTCCCATGCAATTATTCTGACCGCTCAGCACCAAGACTCTTGAAATGAGGACGGAGCGGGGAATTCATTGCCAAGGCAATAGGCTGCTGTAATGAGCTCTTCCTTGCTGATTTCCAGAAGGCGCTTCGGGAAAGGTGCTCTGGGATGAGCCTCTCCAGCGTGCCCAGGGCGGCTGCCCCTGCTCGCAGTCCGACCTGGGGGTGCGGCAGCGGCTTCCGGGGCGCTGCGGAGCGGGGAGCGCCGGGCCGGGGCGAGCGGAGCTGCGCGTCCGTCCGCCGGCCGGGGCAGCGCTCCCGGAGCTCCAGGGGCGGCTCGCCAGGGGCTCCGCGGCCCGGCGGGGGAACGGCGACCCCAGGCCGGCCGCCGCCAGCCCGCAGCGCCGGCCGGAGGCGCGGCCAGCCCCGGCCCTCCGGGGAAGGGAGCGGCCGCAGGGGCGGGACGCGCCGCGCCATTGGCCGCCAGCCGCGCTTCCATAGCGAAAGCCCGGCCCGGGTTGGCGGCGGCGGCCCCAGGGCGAAGCCATCGCCTTGGTAACCCCGGCGGAGCGCGGCGCAGCCAGGGCCGGTGGCGGCCGAGGGAGCGCTCCCCGCTGGCTCCAGCGCCGCCGCGCTGGCTGGGGCGGCGCGGACACGGCGGCGGCCGCTGCCGGGACAAGTGGGTGTGCGGGGCATGCGGGGCTGGCCGTGCCCGGGCGGGTGGGTGTGCGGGGCAAGCAGCGGCGTGTGCGGGGCATGCGGGGCTGGCCGTGCCCGGGCGGGCGGGTGTGCGAGGCAAGCAGCGGGGTGTGCGGGGCATGCGGGGCTGGCCGTGCCCGGGCTGGTGGGTGTGCGGGGCTGGCCGTGCCCGGGCTGGTGGGTGTGCGGGGCAAGCGGCGGCGTCTTCGGGGCATGCGGGACTGGCCGTGCCCGTGCACGGGCAGATAGGTGTGCGAGCTGTGCTGCGCTCCGAGCACGGCGGGACGGGGCGGACCGGCGGCACGGCTCGGTGTCGGTGTGGCTGCGGCGGGGCTCCCCTGGGCTGCGAGCCCGCTGCCGGCCGTGCCTCCCCGGCCCGGGCGCGGAGCTGCGCAGGAAGAGAGCTCCGCTCCGCTCCGCTTGCGACACCGCGGTTGCTCAACTGCGCGGGCGGCTCCGCGCCCTCCCCGCGCGGGGGAGGTTCCGGCGGGACGCGGCCGTTTGGCGGCGGAAAGGGGCCCGGGGCGGCCGGCGGGGCTGGGCCGGGCTCGGTGCGGCGGGCGGGCGCCTTTGTGCGCGGAGAGCGGCCCCGCAACAAGTGCCCGGCGCGGCCCCGCTCCAGCCCGGGTCAGCCCTCCCGCTGCCCGGGGCTCGGCAGAGCCTGCCCGGTCCCCGGGCCCCTGCTCCCCCCGAGCGTTCGCCGGACAAGCTTTGCGCTCTGCCTGGAGGGTTTTTCTAGTTTGTTTTGGTTTTTTTTGTTTTTTTTTTCCCCAAGCTGAGAACTTTCGGTGATTGCTCTGTGAATTTTAAGTGGCGTTTCTATTAGTCGATACTCCCGGTTGTTTTCAGCTGGGTTTCTGAGCGTTGTTTTCCTTGGGAACCGCAGGAATTTGTATGGCAAAGCAGTATTTGGGAAATGTGTTTGCAGTCAGCTGCTCGCGCTGTGCAGGGCGGCGCACAGAGCGGTGCCTTTGGCACTGCTGTCATCGTGTGCTCTCCTGACAGACAGCCACACTGCCACAGAGCAGCAGCGGCTTCTCTGCAAGGGGGGAATAAATCTTCATTAGTCCCAAAGAGCTCCTGAAAGAAAAACGGAAACCTCTCATGCCAGACTCGCTGGTTTGTCTGGCTGCCACACATGTGTGCTTAGACTCATGCTGGACGCTTTCCAAGCTCCGGAAAACTGAGTTTTTCTTCTTGGGGTGTACAGAGTTTTTGTTTGTTTTGTTTTGGTTTAGGTGTGTGTTTTTTTCCCCGAACTTCATGCACTTACAGTCTTTTCTTGTCATTGCATACACTGAAGTTTTGTTCATTTGGAATTGACAAGTGTAGTCAGAACTGTAAATATTAGGTACTAAGTCCATGCTGCCATTGTGCTGTTGATAATGAGCTTCATTCAGGCTTAGGAAGCTCCTGAAGCTGGAAACTTCAGCAATATATAATTTATGTTCTTAGGATCATAGTTCAGAGTTTCAAGTGAGATGAATGCATGAAGGATGTTGGAGAAATTTGACTGGCCTGTGTTTTGCAGTATTAGCTAGAGACTCCCACAGCTGTGTGCTTTCAAAGATTAATTAAAAGGTGGAATAAAACTCTAGTGCATGCTTGCTTTTAGGAAAATTGCATATAAAGGAATATTGAACATCCATATGCTTGGCAGAGGGTTGTGAAGCCTCAGGAATGCATTGAGGTGGCTGGGAATCAATCCCCAGGTCACCTGGAAACTTTGGTCTGGAAGCTTCCCTTCAGACTGATGGGGCTTCCAGGCTTTGGGAGTTCCATGGCAGCAAGCAGTGCTTCTCAGGAGAGCTGGGGTTCAGGAAAGGATTACTGAACAAAAATTCTTTGGTAATTGGTTTACTGGCTTTTAAAAAAAGAATATCAGGGATATTGGTCACATCAGGAATGTTTTGATGTGTATTGCCCTGGAAACATGCTTTAGTGGGGTTTTTAACATTGATTAAATATTTTGGGGGTGTTTGATTATTTGGCTTTTGTGTGGTTTTTTTCCTTTAAATAAAAGAGACCTCCCCTATACGTGGTCTTAAAATAGTTTTGTTGTTTGCCTATTTAAGTATCTATTTTTCTTGAGTAAAAATCACTTCCGTTCAGCCAGGTTTCACTTCCTTGGAATATCTGATGTCATGAATTCACTGGTTCTCCAATTGTCTATGGACTTTTGGCAGAACTTCAAATTCTAGTGTAGGAAAGCCTTCTTAAAAAAAAAAATCATTCTTTGACCTTGTGATGTAGTGAAGAGAGAACATGTCCCGTTCCACTACTCTTTTCCCTTTAAAGTTTGTATATGTCTGTTATATGCTCTATTTTGCAAATAATTTAAACCCAGCATCCAATAAAACCCCCAGCTGTTAGGATGCTGTATACAGGAGGAGGGTGCAGAGGAAGGAATGTTGTTATTTAGGAGTTGTGTGGAAATGCAGGCTGATGCTTTGGCTGTTTACTTAGAAAGCTGCTGTTGTGTTTCAGTGGCCAGGGCACACAGTTTAAGTGCTTTTTCACAGATCTAAAGATACACATGGGACTGTTGCCCTTGGTTCTCTAAAGGGTTGCCATCAGTGAACTCAGCTGAAAATAAATGCAGAATGTGCTGCTGTATTTATCCAAAGGATGCTCTGGGTTTGCTGGACTTTCTGACTTGCCACTCTTGGGAGCATTTCCCCACTGGCAGTTTCGGTGGAAGCAGTCCAGGACAGGAAAATCTGAAATAAGCATAATTCACACAGTTGCATAGAAAAGCTTGCTTGTTTGTTTTGGTGGTTTTTATTTTTTTTGTTTTGTTTTGTTGGGGTTTTTTTTGTTTGTTTTTTTTGTTATTTTTTAGTGAATGTGTGTTTTCCTCAAACCGATACTCTTGGGCTGACACACACGGTGTCACACCTTACATTTTAAATCGTTTGCCTCAAGGTATGAGAACTTTGAATGGTGGAGGCCAGAAATTCATATTAATTCATTCAAATACTAATGCCTGAGTGCATGGAACACTGTTTTGTGGCAGTGCTGTTAGTCCTTCTAGTCACTCATATGTGAAAGTTTCCATGAGTTTTGTTTTGATAATTAAATCAGATTTGGGGGCAAAGATCATCTTGTGTTAGAAATTTAATTTTTTTTTTTTTTTGTAAATTATTTTAGTTAGCAAGGAGGCAAGCAGATTTTCTTTGGGTTGGTAAAGTGTGTGTTTACAATCCAGAATAATCAGCAGGTAACCTTTGAAATAATCACAATTTGGGGAACCTTCAAGGTGAAGGGAACCTGGATCTGGATAATGCCTGAAATATCAGATATTTTATTGGCAACATCCACTAGTCTGTGTTAGTCTATCAAATTAACATGGGTAAATCCTTTTATCCCAGCCTTTGGTGGAAGGAAATTCAGGAATGTGGTTTCATTTACATACATTAGGAGAGGCCCTCATGTGCAAATGCCCGTGGATATGTAGGTACCAACATAATTGAATTTACATACAGCTTCAGAAGATTAAAGAAACAAAGAGTGACACCGAGGTGTCAAAACCAGCTTCCTTTGAGAAGTGGCACTGGGCAGTTCTGCTTCCCCAGTGATCATTTGTGTGTGGCCATTGTTGCTGGTTTGGTTCTGGCTCGTTCTGTGCAGCCGGGGGTTGATGCCCGCCCGCTCCAGGGCGGCACAGCCGGGGATCCGGGCTGTCCTCACCTTCTGCCCCACCCGGCTGCTGTCTCTGCTGGGACACACGCAGGATGGTTCGGGGCAGCCGCGGATCAAAGGACGAGTCTGGACTCCTCAATGCTTCAGTCTTCAGAATGTTTATTAATTTTTATCTCTCAGAGATTTCCTCTCTGCCAGCCGGGATCTGACCAGCAAGGCAGCCAAGGGCACTCTGACCACCCACGGGGCGGTCGTGTCCTTTTATAACAAAAACTATGTACATTATATTTACTTTTTATTCCCAATACCTTTCACCATTATTGACAAGTGCACCTTCACCACAAACCAATCCCCAAGTGCCAACACCACCACAGAAGATGGAAGACAAGAAGAAGAAAGAAGAAGCACGAGACACGCC
Organism: Setophaga petechia; assembly: GCA_024362935.1. Classification (NCBI taxonomy): domain Eukaryota; kingdom Metazoa; phylum Chordata; class Aves; order Passeriformes; family Parulidae; genus Setophaga; species Setophaga petechia. Next base: position 20,885,132 of record JANCRA010000018.1, read on the forward strand.
CCGATTCCTCCATCTTGTCTCCATAACCCCCCTGTACAGAGATATAACCCCCCTGTACCATAATCCTAAAATACATATTTTACCCTGAAAATATATACCTCCACCACCTAAACTGTGCTCATCCTCATGTCCTCATACACACCCTCTGAAGGGTCAAAGTCCAGCCACCAAGAATGCCTGGCACCATTCCAGGACCTCCGAGCCCCCCATGGGTTCTCTCGGTGATTCTGGAGGTCAGGAGCGATGTGCTGAGCTCCCACAACCTTCCTGGGCCGATTCCCTGCTCTGGCTTTTGGCCAAGCCCTCCTCAGTTCCTCGGAAAGGGAGCAGGGCAGTTGTATCCATTGCTTACCTTTGGTGTCCTGACTGGGAATTGTGAATGAGCTGAACTGGGGAGTAACTTCGTGTCTAGGTATACAGAAGTGTGTTTAGTATTTACTTCTAAAAGAGCATAAGAATTAGAGGTACTATAACCTCCTTCTGACACAAAATACGTAAATTTGCCACTCACAGCTTACTGTTTTTTTAAAGCTTGTTAAACGTGCGTTTTTCATAAATAGTATTGCATGCAATTGCAATACACATTGCAATTTTTGCTATGAAATTGAATTGTAAAGGGCGCTTTTCTGCTTCTAGACTATCTTGCTTTTGTTTGCAAAAGTAGTTACTCTGATTTTTCAGAACAGCTTTGTGAATTCATCAAATATCTTTAAGGAACTCCATCAGAGGTACTGATGTCCAGTTTTATGCTTGTGTAGCTCAGCTTTATATGCTGCTGTAAAGCTGAACCGTTTTACCTCCCATATTAGGTTAATAAATAATCTTTTAGTACTTCACTACTGGCTGTATAAATACAGTTTTTGTTCTTGTTTTCCAGAAACTGAGATGATTTGGAGTAAAGGCTGTGTTGGGGGTTTAATTTTTGTGTTGGTATGTGATGTTATGTTTTGTCTTTGCATGAATTTACTTGTAAGGGGAGGAACAGTGACAGCACTGTTACTCCTAATTTCTTTTTATTAGACACAAGTAATCAGTGCCTTCTCATTGCTGTCTCTTTGGGTTCACTTTTAGGGGCTACTAAAGGCTTAGGTTGGTTTTAAATTTCTTTTCACAGTGCTCTTCTTGAGGCTTTTCCCCACCATATTGGTTGTATGCAAAGCAGAAAGCAGAGGCATTAATTTGGAATTAAGGGACAGTTTTAAGTGGTGTGTACTCTATTAGAGCTTGCACTGCTTGCTGTCCCTTTAGGTCATTCCTGTCCTCTCGTTGTCCCCAGGCACCATATATCCACTGGATTAAAAAAAAAAATAAACCTCAGTGAGAGAATTCAGAGGTGAATTGGAGGATGTGAGTTTGGAGTTGGCCTCAGCTGGCAGAATGTGGGCAGGAGCTGGCGTGGCTGGCAGAGGTAGATAAAGAGTTCTGTGGAAGTCATGTGGGGCTCTGTGGGGAGAGTTATCTGTTAATAAGAATTTGTAAAAATACTGCTGTGCCTTTAGTTCTATGGTGCAGTGCTGCTATGAGGTGTTTGCTAACTCTTGGTGTTCCTGGAAGTCCTTTGTGTGCAGGAAGGTATCAGGGCAATGAAATAATTAAGAAATAAGCATAAGAATAGCCAGTTGTTTATGGAAGCTGCCATGTGGGCAATCACTGGTGGTCTGTGCCATTACCCTGGCACTGCCAGAGGCTCAGTCCTGCTGTCAGTTGGTTTTTGTGACAGATTTGGTGTGGAAGACCTGTGCTAGTGTGCAGCTACAGAGTATCAGAAGCAGTTTAAAAATCAGGGTAGGTGGGTGGTTTGGAGAGCATTGTACAAAATCTCTAGAAAATAGAAGAGTAGTATTTTTTAGTGTTTTTTAGTGCTTGAGGTTTTTGTAGGAGCTGCCTCTGGAGCAATTCCTTTTTTTGTCTTTGGTGACTACAGTTCTTGAGAGATGAATTTTGATGTTGCTGCATCATTTCATTTTCTAAGAAGCAAAGGTAGCTGTTATTTTCACTTAACAATTGGATGTTTATGAGTATAGCATGTTCACAACAGAAGAATATGAAGCCTACATGATTTAAAAAAACTGATTACATTTATGTCACTACAAGTAACAGCCAAAAATGCTGCTTTTGAGTCCTGCAGAAGGATGGTTTTCAGTCAGTGGTGTCATTGCTGTTTCTCCAGAAGGCTGCAGGTTGGTCTGCAGTTTGCATGTGCAAACCATTGGTACAGACACAGCTGCAGGGGAGAACCAGGTCACCAAAGGCCACTGTTGCCAGCAGAAACTCAAAAAGCAAAGTACAAAGTTGACCTGGTAGAAAGAAGCACATAAAATGTTATTTGAAAATTGTACTGGGCGCTGAATGCCCTTCCTGCTTGGCTTCATCTCTCAAATTCCTTTTCTGGTTTTGAAGAGTACTTTGGTCCTTGTGCCTGTACTTTTCCCCACTTCATCTGCCTTTCAGTGTCTACCCAGCTTTTTTACTTTTTTTTTCTTTATACAGTAAGACACTAAGTTTACTACTCTTGGGTTAGTCCTTCTCCCCAGATCCTCCTTTTTTCCCCTCCCAACCCCCAAAGAATTTAAGTGTGTTAACCATACGTGACAATGTTATTTACTCTCTGCTGCTGTTGGGATGTTTTTTGCATTTGGGGTTTTTTGTGGTTTGGTTTTGTTGGGGTTTTTTTTCAGTTCCCTTTTTGACTTAAATAGGTGTTGCTGAGGAAGGCAAGGCCTTTGAGATTTTCACACCACCACACACGTTGTGTATTGGAGTTTGAAAATCACATGGGGGTCTTGGGCTGTTTGTATTTCTGACCTTTAGTACTGAGCATCTTACTTTGTTTCTGATACAGGGAAAGAATTTCTGAATTTACTGTTTGGTTGTCTGCATGCCCTGCTAAGGATGCAGTTCAGGACATAAGATGTTTAAGGAAGATTGTCCAAGTGCTAACCAGGGCTCCTGTAAACAAGGAGGGGTTGGTGCTTGGTGTGCAGACAGCAGTGCCAGGGACAGTGCAGGTGTGTGTGCTGTCCCTGTGGGCCATGGCAGCCTCAGGATGGGAGCAGACACACAGAGTGTTGGTCCTGCTACTAATTATGGAGATGGACAAGACTGAATCCCCAGAAACAAATCCAAACCTAGCAGGAAATAAAAGTTTGCAATGTAGAATCCTAAAACGATTTGGGTGGAAAGGTTAAAGGTTGCACCTCACTGCCATGGCAGGGACACCTTGCACTATCCCAGGTTGCTCCAAGCCCCTTCCAGCCTGGCCTGGGACACTTCCAGGGGTGGGGCAGCCACAGCTTGCTTTACAATTTTCCACTGATGTAGTGTACAACAGCCTGAAAGGAGGTTACAACCCGGGGAGGGTCAGGCTTTACCCAAGCACCAGGTGACAGCATGAGAGGAAACTGCCTCAGCTGCACCAGGGGAGGTTCAGGTTGGATATTAGGAAACATTTCTTCACCAAAAGCATTACCTAGCATTGAAACTGCCAGAGGAGTGTGCACTCACCTTGCCTGGATGTGTATAAAAGATGTGCAGATGGGGCACTCAGGGTATGGTTTAGTGCTGGGCTTGGCAGCCCTGGGTTAATGGTTAAACTTTCTCTTAAGGGTCTTTTCCAAGCTAAATGATTCTATGATTTTATTCTGTCCTATGCCAGGTTTTAGTGAAATTGAGGAACTGTGGATTGAGCCACAACAGCAGGAGGTGAGGGCTTGTGGTAATGCCTGAGGTGTGTCTGTGTGAGCTGCCTTATTTCTCCTTTCATGGGAGGAATCTGATGACCGGAAAGTGACCAGCAGTTTCTGAACCCTCAGAGTGAAGAAAAACACCATTAGTCTGGCAGATTGTCAGCAGCAAATGGTACATTAATTGTTGGCACAAAACTTGCTAGCAAAAAAAGGAGACTTTCCTTTCTGTTGTTAAAAATAAAAATGAGGAGGGACTGATTATCTGTGCTCAGTCGCTAATATTATTCTGCTTTTTAGTATCCATGTAAGACAGATACAGTGCTTTTGAGAAGTCCTTTTATATTTTATTGAAAATAAAAAACCACTTTCTAATATACTGATAATCTGCATCTGATTAAATATCTAACTTATAACATAATAAAATTATTCAAAGCTTTTACAAGCTGTGTGCAAACCATTGCAAAATTTCCCACGTGTTTAGAGACAGAGATATCACTCTCCAGATGTGCAGAATACTGAGAGTCTTCATGCTGGGCCAGTTTGACTTCCCCAGCACTTCAGAGGGTTTTTTTTACATCTCCTACTAGTGGTAGTAATGTAGGGAGGTAATATTTTTTTAATAGAAATGTTTATTTACACTTGAATTAGGTGACCTCTAGCTATGTTGAAAATTTTAGTAAGCTCAGAGTAATGACTTAACTCTGTTTTTGTCTGAGTAATGGTAAACAGCAGTGACATTTTGTTTACTGAATTGTTGCTTTAACTATTAGGATGTGGTTATTAATTGTTGTGGTGTTGTTGTGAGGGTCCCCAGGATGAGGTAAGAGATGAGAATTGACTCTTAAGATCTTAGCAGGTTGATTTATTATATTATGATATTATATTATATTAAAAGAAAATGATATACTAAATGATATACTAAAATTACACTAAAGAAAGAGGAAGGAGACATCAGAAGGTTAGAAAAGAATGATAATAAAAAACTTGTGACAGGCCAGTCCCAACACAGCTGGACTGGGATTGGTCATTAATTAAAAACAATTCACATGGAACTAATTAGAGATGCACCTGTTGGTAAGCAACTTCTAAACCACATTCCAAGCAATCAGATAATTATTGTTTACATTTCTGAGGTTTCTCAGGAGAAAAATCCTGGCAAAGGGATTTTTCATAAAGTATGACAGTGACATTAGGGTACCATTTTTTTTATACCCAGTGTCATTCTGCACAAATTTCTGACAAGAGTCCAGCTGACATAAATGCATAACGATTGTTTATTTGCATTCTACAGTCTGTTTTGATAACTGGGAGCTTTGTTTCCTCTGGGTGCTGTAAATAAATCTGGTGCAGTGAGAGGGAAGAGCAGAAAAGTTCTGCATAGAAAGGAAAAGCTGAGTGTTTAGTAGAGTTCTTCAATAAAAGCAGGTTTGGCAAGAATGTGAGGATGTAACTTAAGTTGGAAAGAATGTTAAAGACCATAATAAAGTTTTTTTGTCACCATTTCTTGTATGAGTAGTCAATGGAGATTGCAGCAGCTGAATGCAGATATTGGGTGCTGTCCTAATTTCTGTCACTGCAAATATGCTGGGTTACAACTCACTTTCCAGTGAACCTGCTGAGCACCACAAAATGACAAAAGTCTTTATCTGTTTCTACATTTTGAGTAAAGAACTTCTCCCTGTGTATTATTTCTCATACTCCATTTGGTTTAACTGAAAAGCTTCAGCATTAATTTACTTGGATGGGAAATATTGTGAGTAAAGCACTGGCTGGGGATTTGTAATAATTAGATTCTATTTCCAAGTGTGTCACAGGCTCTGTGTGAGTTCAGAGACATTGGCTTATCCTGGTGTGTGTTTTTATCTGTGCATCAAGGGTGAGGCAGTTTTCTTTCTTTGCATGGTAAACTTGAATTAATGTCCTTGAACAAACACAATGGATGTGATGCTGAGGGACAGGGCTTGGGGATGGGCCTGGCAGTGCTGGGACAAGTTGGACTCCATCACCTTAGAGGCCTTTTCCATCCCTAATGGGTCTAAATTTCTCTGCTGCTTTTTGGATAAATGCAAACACTTAATTGAAAAATACTTTGTAGCAGCTCTGCTAGTTGAAATCGATGACAAATAAGTTTTATGTGCTTTATAATAGGATGGGGAAAAGGTAAATGTATTTTTAAGTGGCCCCATTTAAAAAAAAAATGTTTAAGTGATCACATATAGTTGTTCCAGCTGATGCACAGCTCGCTTTGGTGACTGTCAGTGAAAATGGTTTTGTGAAAAGAAAATCTACTTTATCGTGTTTAAAAAAATAAAGGAGAAATTATTCTTAAAAAGTAGGTAGAGGCAGATTGTAGTGCAGCAGCTGAAGTATTTTTAAAGCATCATATCATAAGATTAAAAAGTTAAAGTCTTTAGTGTATTCTTGTCATGGGAATAGAAATTTGAATGATTAACCCCTTTCTATTTATAGCTGTTTTCTGAGTTATTTCGGTTCCATTTAACTTCTTGGTAAATTTCATGAGAAGGCAGAACAATTCTTGCCTTAGTCTATCTCTGCAGCTCATCATTTTAGTGTCCTCAAGTTACTTTCTTTTTAATGTGAATTTCACAAACCACAGCTGAATTTTCAGATTTATTTGTAGTTTGGTAACTTGTCAGCTTTTATTATGTACAAGTACAGGATTTATAGAGGCCTTCAGCATTTGGTGGCTCCTTTTGTCTTCCCATCACTACTTGGCAGTTTTTAAAATCCTGGTATATCACTGCTTAGGGGAGAATTCCTGGGGTTATTGCCTCAGGAGAATGAGAGGTGCAGGCTCTGTGTGCTGTGCTGATAAAGCTTGAAAGAACCAGACAATAAATACCAATTTTTGTGAAAGTCTTCCACTCTCTTGATGCCCTAAGTTGCTTCTTCATTGTTGATTTAATTGGGACCTACTGGCCAGGAAAGTAGCATGCCACTCTTCAGGTGGTTTTTAGCTCTATTTGTGCAGTGATAAAGCACAAATAAAGTTTCTACCTATGTAGTGACAATTTTCTTGAAAAAGAGGCAGTGGCTAGACCCCTTACACAAGAAGGGTTCTTCAAAATGTCAGTATCCCTGAAACCTTAGGCTCAAGCACCTACATTTTGGAGATTACCAGACCCAGTTAAGCTGAAGAAAGATTTGTTGGGGTGTGGTGCAAATGAAATAGTTTGTTGTTAAACTTTCTGTCATTTTGTGATGTCCTTTTTTTTTGCAATGTACAGGTGAGAAGAAAAATAGGATTTTAGAGGGGCTTTGTTTTCTTTCTCACTTATCTTGGGAGAAAATCTGAAAGGAGCTTAGGGAAATATTTTTTGAGCTTTTCTGCTGTCAGGTATGGTGCTGAGAAATTTCTGTCTTGATCAAGCCATCGTTGTTTGTGTGAAAACCGAAAAGCCTTTGCTTTCAGCTGCAAGAGTCCCTTTTTTGGTGTCTGATTTTTGTCATATTTTAATAATTGCTTTCCTAAATACAGATGCTGCTGCTGTGGCAGCTCGTTTGTGTGCCCAGGTTTACATCCCTGTGTCCTCCTGCTCCTGCAGTTTGGAGGTGAAGCAGGCTGGGGTGCAGGATGCAGGGAAGGTGTCCCATGAAATTCTCCCATGATCAGCTCTGGGATTTGAAGAAGGAGCTCATGTTCATTTATCAGGGAGAGGCTGGGTTTGAGATGCCTGTTGGCAGACAGTGGTGGAAATACTGGTGTCAATGCTGAGTGCCAGCAGGATAAATAAAATAATAATACATAAAATATGCAATATAAAATAATAATATATAAAATAGATAATATAAAATAATAATATATAAAATAGACAATATAAAATAATATATAAAATATATAACATAAAATAAGCACAGACCATAATGTATCTCTGCTCCATCCTCCTCAGCCTGCATGAGGAGGTGCCATTTCTGCTCAGCCCTGCTCAGCCTCTGCTCCTGCTCAGAACCTGGAAGGGAATTTCTCCTGGCACCACAAATTGCTTCTACTTCTCTCAGAAATGAGCCTGTGGAGCAGGTAGCTGGTGAATGGACTGAAACCTTTCATTAATAGAGGAAGCCAGAAAATGTCTAAATTCCTGAGCTGAGCACTGCAGCTGAGGAAGATGGAAGGGTTTGGGGTGGTTGGTTTGTTCTTGCATCAAGTGTTCTGGAATGTTAGGTGCTATGTCCAAAGGCAGTGTTAAAAATGTGAATACTATTCAAACCTGACTTTTGGATCCAAATTCAGATTTAAACTGTTGGTTTGAGGACAGGAGGATTGTCTTTTGTATTTTTTTTTTCTTTTGTGGTGTGTTTTTGGATTTGGTGGGTTTAGGATTTTGCTTGTTTGTTTGGTTTTGTTTTGTTTTTGTTTTTAAACCAAGCTCTCCTTTCTAGCCTGGGATTAGTTCAGATTTGGAGTTCTTAAATTACGTAGTATTATAAATTATCATGCTGAAATTATGCTTCATATTTTAAATATTTTTTTCTATGAGGCCTCACTACCTGAAAGAGGAGGAAGTGGGGAACAAGAGCAGATTTAAATGCACACTTTTATTATCTAAAAGAGCTAATAGATTTCCTTTGAAGTGTTGGATGTAGCTGGAGGTAAACTGCATTTATTAGATACTTGTATTTTTCCTTCTTCAGCACAGGAACTATTCTTAGTGATTACTTCTAGTTTCAGGTAGAATTTACTGTATGCATGTTTTTAGTGATGGAATGCTGTTATTATTTATTATGTGGTAATAGTTGGAATCAAAGAGCAAGATAGACTGCAGCAGCATGTCTGTAAAATAAATTAGGTATTTCTGTGTTGGTTCACAGTCCCTTGCAATCCACACTTTGTTTTAATCATAAAGTTTGTTTTAATCATAAAGAACAAAACCTTTCAAGTGATACCTGGAGCAGGGTGGGCAGCACCTTCACCAAATGGCTCAGAATAATTAATAACTGACAAAATGTTCAGTCTTGCTTTTGAATTCTGTGTTCTCATTTCTATAAATTCAAATATGAGCACAACAAAAAGCAGAATTTGGGAACTAAATAGAAGTAAATTTGTGTAGTTTCACCATATTAGGCATTTCACAGAATGTAATTGGGAAGTGAAACGTGGGGACGTGCAAATAGTGAAGAAAACAGACTACACAGATCACAAGAAACAGAAATCACAAGTAGTGCTACTAATTACATTTCAAGTAATTGTGGCAGGATCTTCACAGAAACAGGATGAGGACTCACTGCTGTATTTCTCTGTTTAAAGTGCAGGTAAATATTTATTCATGTAGTAACTTCTGGGTGGAACCACGTGGTGTTTTTCAGTGTTTTTATGTCTGTGACACACTGGTGAGTAGAAAATGCATCAGCAATAAGGGCCTTGTTCAGGTGCTCCTGAATTCAGACGAAGTGTTTTGTCTAACTCTGAAAAGCCAAGGTGCATAAAGGACTAAGGCAATCAGAGAGAAATATTGAAAAAGGACACCATAAGCTGAAAATATCTCATTAAACAAATATAAGGTTTCTTAATTGAAGGTAATGGTGCAGGGGTAATTTTGTTTGAGAGTAAGTCCTTGTATTCTGCCCAGTAGTTAACTCTAGATTCAGGAGCAGCTTAAAAAACAAAAGTATGGGATGTGATTGTGTTGTGATAGAAGACCAAAGAAACAGGAACAGGAATTGCTGTGCTGCTGGCTGTTAATGCCCCTGTCCTTGCCCCTGAGACTTCTGTCCTTAAATACTGCTTCAGATGTAATGAAAATCAATGCAGAATCAAATATTTTATTATTGCTTACAGCCTCTGTAGGATGTGGAAAGCTGAATTTGGGTGCCAGGGCTGCTGGTTGGGGGTTCACAGACTCCTGCAGACACCTCTGTAGGTGTCACAGGGGCTTGTGCAGGATGCTGGCTTTGTCTGCACCTGCCTAAACTGCTGCTCAGTGGTTAGGCTGGCTCAGCCTGAGCCTTTGGGCCTCACATTTCACCTGTAGGTGAGGATTTCTTGCGCATGCACGTGTAGGTGAGGATTTCTGGGAAGAGGAGCCCTGCTCTGTGACCACAGCTTCCAGCTCTGGAGTGAGCCAGAGGTGGAGAAGCTGCAGGGTTGGTTGGTGTGGAGGTGGAAGTGATCTGTGGGCCCTGGGAGGAGTTCATCTTCACATGGATGAGTCTGTTCAGGGGGAGCCATTCAGAGCTTGGTCCTGCTGAGCCAGCTGGGTCATCACTTGTGCCCCGTGCTGCAGAGGAACTGCAAACCAGCTGGAAAGTGTTGCTCACTTGACTCTTGTGTTTGTGGAGCAGCATAAAGCTGGAAAGTGTTGCTCACTTGATTCTGTGTTTGTGGAGCAGTATAAAGCAGATCTAAGCACTTGTTTGTGAGTCATCTGAAATAACAAACACACTGCTGTTTTCACAGAACCGTCACAGCAGCCTTGAACTTTGTGCTTTTTGAACCGTAGAGGAGCAGACAGAGCACATCCTCCACCCTGGAGCCTCTCCTGGGAGCTTTTCTTCCCCTGCACTTGTCATTAGAAGTGATCAGCACTGGCAGCCAGCCCTGAGTGCTGAGGGCATCGCTGGGTCTCCCTCAGCACAGACCTTGCCCATCTCCATCTCAGCGCTCTGCCCTCGGGTCAGGGGATGTCTGGCTGTCTGGCGCAGTGTGAGAGGAAAATTTGCTGTCTAGGAGCCTCTTTTTGTGAAGCTTCCCTAACAGTGATGTGTTCCCCTTCTGCTTTGCCCAGAGGCATTTCTTTTGAAGGTGACAGAACAGGAAAAAAACGAGTGAAACGTTCTGGGAAAATGAAAATGAATTGTTTTTGTTTATGTTTCTGTTTGTTGATCCTAAATAGTGCAAGTGATTCCTTCCTGTCTGGAACTATCTTTTCTTGCTGCTTTAATGGAAAGTCCTTCATTTTCCAGTGCCAGTAAGTGCCAACAGTCTTTTGCTCTTAAGTTTGACTTTCTAATAAGGAAAAAAGATTATTTTCCTCAAAACTCCAATCGGATTGAGTTCTAAGATAGAATTAGTAGGAGGATTACTGAACCTTGAGCACCATCAGGCAGGATACATCACTGGGAGGGAGGGACACACCCTCCCAGATAAATTCAAATGTCTGTAACTGACAGCCTCTTAAAGAATCACTGTGATCAAAAGGAAGACTATGTTCAAAATAAAGGTGAAAACTTGCAAGATCGTTTTGATGTTGTCTTGCAGCTCTAAACTGGAAGGGAGCTCAGCAGCACGTGTAACCAAGTAAAAACATGATTCATTGTGAAGTGTTTGTGTGAGTATCAATGAGTTTTAAGCGAGCCTGTTGGGCACTGAAGGGGATTTCAGAGGTGAGCCAGGGCTCAGTGAGGCAGAGCTCTGGGCAGGGTGAACCAGGCTGTGAGTCACTGTGGTGGGAGACAGGGCTGCTGCCCTCAGTCACCCACTGCATAAATGTAATTATGGGATTGACTTCTTGATGAAGGTGTAACTGAATCTAGCCTTCAAATCATGTTTTTATCTGTTTAACTTAAAGAATAATACTGGAAAATGCTGAGTGGTCTCTGCTTTGCCCAGAGTGCATGTTGTTGGCAATTGGGGCATGTGGCCACAATCACTTTGGCCCAGCTTCAGGAATAAGAAAGGACATAAACTGACTTACAATCTGACATAGATATCTCTTTTGAACTCATTTGGTGCTCTGAAATTTCTGTCTCTGCCTTTTTTTTCTTTTTTTCTGTGGCTGTTCTTGTGCAATGGGAACTTGTTGCTCGATGCCTGTTCAGTTTTTGGTTAAAAGATTTTGTACAAGATACGTGGGTTTCACATTTCAGAGAAGTCTGAGGCTTTTCAAAGGATATTACTGGTTTCTGACCAAGCACCAGCACCTGGGAAAGTAGAACACAAAGAAGAATGCTGTCCTGTGTGTAACAGTGTGCTGTCCATTGTCAGTTTTGTCTCTTGATGCCATTGCAGAAATAGGTGCCACCTTTTAGAGGTCAGAGCTGGTCTGTGCTGCTGAAGGGACTCTGGGCACTGCATTGCTGGGACAGTGCTTGTGTTGAGCTCTGCTCCCTGGGTTAGCTGGCACACATCACTACATAACAGACATGAAATTCTCCTTTCAGAGCTAGGATTGAACCTGTATTTTCAGCCTGGGCAGTGTGCAGAAGCTGCAAGTTGCTGTCATTGAGGCAGATGTGCACTGCTGTGAGCTTCTCATCTGCTCACTGTTTGAGTTCCTGCACTTGAGCTGTGATGGCTTAGTTACTGGCAGTGAATGCTCTTGAAGAATTTTGTGTCTGTTATTGTTGGAACTTCAGACTGAGTTGCTTTACATGTTTCAGTGTTTTTTAAAGTTGAAGATATTTGGTGTATTTACTGATCCTTCATACTTTTTTGTCTCTGACTTGGTGAAATGGTGAATGTGACAGTGTTCACAGGGGTCTTAGGATGAGGGAAGAGATGTGGATTTGACTCAATGTTTCAGAAGGCTTGATTTATTATTTTATTATATATATTACATTAAAACTATACTAAAATAATAGAGGAAAAGGTTTCATCAGAAGGCTAGCTAAGAATAGAAAGGCAAAGAATGATAACAAAGGCTTGTTTCTCAGACAGAGAGTCTGAGCCAGCTGACTGTGATTGGCCATTAATTAGAAGCAACCAACATGGGCCAATCACAGATTCACCTGTTGCATTCCACAGCAGCAGATAACCATTGTTTACATTTTATTCCTGAGACCTCTCAGCTTCTCAGGAGGACAAATCTTAAGGAAAGGATTTTTCATAAAAGATGGCTGCGACAGGTGAGTTTCTTCATTGCTACAGCAGCTAATTCACTTTGATATTCACTTGTCCAGTCGTCAGCCCTGCTGAGAGCATGAAATGCTCAAGGCAGCTTCTCAAAGCTGTGAACCAGAAGCTCGAAAATGCCCCAGCTGTGTATCACTGTCCTAAACTTCTGCTAGTCTCTCCTGATGTCTGCCTCAGTGCTTTCTTTCAGGGTAAGAGATTTAATCAGAGAGAAGTACCCAAGAAACTGCTGTGTTATGTCATTCAGCCTACTCAGAGTTCCTTACCTGAAGTAAACCTGGAGCATCCTCTCTGACAAATGGATTTTTTGTGTTCTCTGGAAGAATTGACAGAGCAGCAGCCTGTCTGATGGGCCTAGAAATTGTTATAGAGCAGAAGACAATAGGGGCACAATTAGCCCAGTAATTTCTATGTGACACCTTACATTGCTTATGAATTAATTTTTTCTCTCTTCTCTTTTTCCTTTTCTCTGTCTTTGTGAGTGGCCTATTCTCTTGGCTTGTAATTGTTTATCTTGAACATTATGCCACACAGAAATTTTAGGCAAAAGTTTTTGTAGCTCTTCCCCCTTTCTTTCCTTGTGATATAATTTTTTTTGGTAATACATTCATAAGTGTTTCTTTGGACACAGGGAGTGTAGGTGAAGAGCTCTAAAAAGTTTTACTGTATTGTCACAGACATTTTGATTGCCACCACACAGTGTTAGGATTGCTGAATTGTCTCATAAGATTGTTAATGTTTTAGAAAAAACAAGTTACGATTTACATAAAATCACTATCTATGTAATGAGGGTATGATTAAAGGATTGACAAAAATTATTATTTTGCCAAATGCAGTTTCTCATGTAGAAGTTGCAAGCTGGAAGGGAAAAGAATTTCTGTTGGGTCCCTGGTGGGCGCTGTCAGAAGTTGTATGGGTGTGGGCCCACGGTGGTTTGGTGGTTCTGGCTGAGGTCACACCCAGCAGACCCACAAGAGAGCCTGTCTGTAGTGTCCAGCTGCCAGTTCTGGTTTTCCCATGTTCTCCAGACAGGTGCAGTGGGGAAAAGAGATGTCCTCAGAGGGTGCAGTTTGTGAGGCAGTTCCTGCAAGTCCTCCTGTCCTTATGCAGTTCCCCAAGATGGTGCTGGCAGGTTTGTGACGGGTTGGAGTCCTCAGCAGCTGCTCACAGGCAGTAAAAGGCCAGCAGGGTTTGTACCCTGTCTGCTGGGTGTAGCCAGCAAATTCTCCACTCCTGGTGTGAAGGTGGGAGGTGTTCTGGCTGCCCATGTGTGATCTGCAGCCCTTGGGTGCCACCTCTCTTACCCCTGCTCTGCTGCTCTGCAGAACGGGGAGGCTCGGCTGGTGAGAAGAACAAGGCTGCACACTCCCATCCTCTAGTGAAGGGTTTGTTTCTCATGCTTGGATGTAGCAATGGCTGCTTTGTTTGTGTACTTTAGAAATGGTTTAAGGTCTCCAGGGCTGGCTGATCCCCCACAGTTGGTTGTAGAGGACCAGCCTGTTATCAGTGTGATGTCTGAGCTGCAGAGATCCAAAGTGCTGAGAAGAGAAAAGAGGGGACACAGCACAGGGAGCTGTGACAGGAGCTGTTCACAATGCAGGGGATTGTTTACTGTACCATTTATAGACCCTGGGTAATTTTTGGGCACCCACCATCTGATTGGTCATCATGTGTCTGGTTAGCCATTGACCTCTAGAAGTTTGGAATATCCAACTTTTAGTCAGTGTCCTGCTCCTGCCATGGGGAATGGTTCAGTCACACACTGTGCCCCTTGTGTGAGGGGCCACAGGTCATGCAGGATTTCTTCCTTGGGTGGAAGTTTTGTTGTCATGCCTGTGAGCTATAGCAGGATGCATTTCACAGCCCCTCCTAAGATCCTGCCTGCTGGCCAGTAGCCTTTGATTAGGATTTTTCTGATTTCACAAGCATAAATATTGACATGGCTGTAAAACATGAATTCCAGGCTGGTAGTTCAGCCTTGGCTCTGTGAGATTCACACTGATACTCTGTCCTTGCAATTTCCAAATCACATAGTACTGTCTTCATTTTTCTCTAGTCTTTTTTTTTCTCTTGTGTGTGTTCCCTGCTGTAGCCTCCTAGACGTTAATTATGAGATGTTTTTGGACTAACTCATGTTAATAAATCAAATAACTCAGTGTGTGTGGAATGACTTCTTGGAAAACCCATTTTGTGACAACACCTTTATGCACCAAAAGGTTGTGCATGGAGCAGTAACTTAACTTTTTTTAGACCTAAGTACACGAGGCAGTAAGTATTTATCCCTCAAAGCCTCTGAAGAGTTGGAGTTGCTTCAGAGGGCTCCACATGCCAACTCCCAGAGGAATTCTGCTCTGTGTGGGACGAGAGAGTGGCAGCCCTCCCTCCCTCCTTGTCACTGTGATGAGTTCTCAGGAGCACAGGGAACCTGCCTGGTGTGGTTTAGAAAAAGAATTGTTTATGGGAAGTGCAGGGTAGTTGCATGTCTTGTGCTTTGTGGCTTGGCCTACAAACCTGGAGATAGCATCAGTGCAAGCTGCCAGCACTGCTTGCTGCTCAGGGGGATTGAAGCAGTTTTTGTTCACTTCTCTTTCCTGAGAGCTCCATTTGCAGGGTACAGCTCAGGGGGATGATGCCTTGGCTCTGTGGAGATGTTCTGCCCTGTACATCTGCAGGTGTTGGTTGGTCAGAGACCTTCTGGACCTGAACAGGTTGAGCTGTGACTAGGAATAGGGGATCACTTGTGTCATCAGCTCATCTTCTCCATGGTAGAGCTACAGATGATATTACACTCTTAAAAAAACCCAAAATCACCAAAATCCCCCCAAACAAACAAAAAACCTCCACCAAAATCACCTTACAGCCCAGAGGAAATAGAGAAAACGTGCTTAAGATAAGAAGGCAACTCTGTCTCCCTTTTAAGTGCAATGGAGATCTGCTAGTTTGGTTCAAATTGAGTGTACAAAAATTTGAAAATATTTGTAGCAGCTAAAAATGGTTTTGACTAATTCATGATCATAAGACTTATTAGAATAAATTGCATATTCAAATTACTGCTTCCTTTTCTTCCTTTCTGCTAGCAGGGTGTTTGTGGATTTGACATTATTTAATTGTTAGATGAATCACATTGTGCAATGGGAATGTGGTGCTGTAGCATTTGAAGGCAGTAAATAATAGTGTGATTATTTAAGTATTTCTGCAGAGAAAGTTGGTGCAGCTTTTACAGCAAATACAAATTGCTGATATTCTCATTTCGTCAATAACATAATACTGTGTTTTACTTTTTTTAGATCACATTGAGGTCATCTCGTGGAACCTTCTGAAAAAACAAGAGTAATAGGAAGAAAATGTTTAATAAAAGTATCTTCTCTACACAGTCAGACTGAAACAGGGAAGGTTCATTGGAGTAAGTATTACAGGACTGGGGTTTTCTGGGGTTGTTTTCTATTTTCTTTTGCTTGTAAAGTGAGCATGATTATTAGGCTTTTATTGTATTTAACTTTGTTGTAGTTACATTAAAAATATAAATGGGTGATTCTACTCATTTCATTTGGTCAGTTGGTAATGGACTCATGGATTATCACTGAACCATCTTCCCTCTTGGAAATAGTTGTATCTTGTGATATTGGGATGGGTTTCAGGTTTTTCTCTTGGCTGCTTTGTATGCTGCCTATGGTTTTGAGCAGGGAATTGTCTGGTGTAGATGTGATTACATATAAGCCCCTGTTTGCTGGAAAAAGTTAAGCACTGCTTATTTTCCAGGAAATGTGAAAATACACTTGTTTTTTCATCTGTAACTCTCCAGTCATGGCCCTTATGACTGACTTTATTTTTGTTGTGTGTATTGCAGTTCCTTCATTCATCAAACTCACTTAGGTTTTCAGTTTATGAATATCAGAGACATCTTTCCTTCACTGTTTGTAGCTCACTTCCAGCTTTTGTGAATTCTGGGCTGACACCTGTGTGTCTCATTTCTGATAAAAGGAGCTTCTCTACCTAATGCAGGGACTGTGGATAGCACTTTTTGCTACCAGATAAATAAACATTTGTATCCTGCTATAGTGTAATTCTTAATTTCTGTATCCTTTATGTGCTTGAGATGGGAAATGTAATCATTTCTCTGCCACTTTGCATTGGATTGTCAGATGTTTATACACATTCTCCTTAGAAACTGGGAAAAAGCTGCATTTGTCTGATGCATTTTAAATGCATGTGTCTGATGTAAAATGTAATATGTAAAATGCATGTGTCTGATGTAAAATGTAATATGTAAAATGCATATGTCTGATGTAAAATTTAACATGTAAAATGCATATGTCTGATGCATTTTACTCCTGCTGTGTGGTTGTGTGAATGTAACTCTGCAGGAGTCACTGGAAATTGTCCTGAATGCCTGGTGGGGAGTGAAAAAGATCTGACCAATAGAACTGAGGAGGGTGAGAAGTCATTTTACTTTACAAGAAGTATATTTCAGCGTATTACTCTATTACCAAGAGGAAATGACTCCTCTTAGCTTCTTCTTTGAACACAGATGTGTAGAGGGTGTCATAATTTGGGTAGAACAATGTCTGTGGAACCTTATCAGACAAGAAAAGCTTTTCACACTTGGTGTTTTTAACAAAGTGTGTTTAACTGGCAGAATAACATGTTTGGATTGATTGATTTCCTGCCTTAAAGAAAAAAATTCTTTAAAATTTTCAGTTCAGTGTGGATTTAAAGAAGTTGATGTGCTTTAGTTCCCTTTCTCTAGGTACTTGAAAGAAATGCTACAATTTTTAGTCAGCACATTTAAATTTTCAGCAGTTCCTGATCTAGGCCAAATGTCAAGTGACTGGTAAATACTCATGTGCAACATTCTTGTGGCACCTGACTCTGAATTCTGACCCCTGAAGTGCTCAGGAGCTGTGTTATGTGCAGTTATTTGTCTTTTACTGCTTTATTAGATTACACAATGGAAATACAGGCACCTGTTCACAAGGTCCCAGTACTAACAACCAAACCAACCTATTTGCTGCCTGCACACTTAGTTTGACAGGTTAATTTGACTCTGGTAATCAAGTTACTAAAACAGATCAACAATAAAGTTGCAGCTGAGCTCCCCAAACAAATAAAATGAAGAATGTCCACTGGAGACAGCTTTAGTCATTTTAAATCATTGTTTTTAGGCTATGCCAGACACAAAACTTGCTCAGGTGTTCTGTAGTCAGTAAAATTGTGTTTCTTCCCTCCTCCCTGCCTTTTTTTTTTAAAGAGAGTCAGATAATTCCATCGTTACAACCTAAAATTAATTCAGATTTTTCCTTTTTGTAGAAATGTTTTGCAACCTGTTTGTTTTTAGTTGGAGTTTGTGTGCTTGTGTGTGTTTGGGTCATCACAAGGTATTTTGCAGTTGGAATTTTAAAATTCGAATTAGCATTAAAATAAAGTCCTCTCAGCATCTCTATTCACAGTTAAGAAGCCAGATGGAGTTCTTGTGAAGTCTTAGAAACAGATGCTGACTCTCACAGCTGGGGAAAAGTAACCCCAGGAGCAGCCAGGCCCTGCTGAAGGGATGCTGAAGGCTCCAAGGGTTGCTGCATTTCTGGGACACTGAGCCTCCATCCATGGAGATTTGCAAAATTATGTGTGCAGACTCCTAAGCAAGGTGCTTTAACTTCAGTGCTGGAGCTGAGCTTGGAAGCAGCTGACTCCCAGGGGCACCTTTCAGGCTAAATATCTGTAATTCCTGCTTAATCTTAAATATTTTTTGGTCCTTGTGATGAATGGCCAGGGCTACTTTTGGCTTTATTACCTTTATCTTCATGACAAAAAGGGTTTCTAGGATTGTGTTTTCCTACCAAATGGCATTGTATTTCAACTTGTCTTTATAAATAAGTTTGATGAAAAATATATATAAAATATATCTAAATATTTGCATTAGAGTTGAGTTGTTGGATTTCCTTCAGTGTTTGCTGAGTCCTTGACCAGTCCTGTCCATGTAACAAATGGCTGTGAGCAGCCACCTCTGAATCTGTGATGGGGGCATTGAAACTGGTGTTGGAAGAAAAATAATTGCAAAAATCCAGATTATGTAAGAAAGAAACAGACCCCATCAGGAAGGATACCTGGCCAGATGAAGCATGTAAAATTTATATTTTTTTCCATTAAAGGTCATCTTTCTACTTTGTAGGATACATGACATCTCTGTATGAGACTTAAGCACAAGCTGCTTGTGTGTTTAGGGCTGTGTGCCCTCCTTGTAGGTGAACATTTCACTCTTCCTTGATACTCAACTGTTTTTTATTTCACTGGTTCACCTCCCTCTGTAGATACATGCAATCTGTCTGCTGGAGAATAATCCCCTTTCCTAGAGGTTTTGATCAAAATACCAGAAATAACTAAACGTGAATCTTTTAGTCCCTGTGTGAAGAGGTATCCATCTACTTAGAGGAAAACCTCAGTTTCTGTTTTTAACTTTTTTTACAGTAGAATGTTACCTAGATGTAACATCTTAATAGCCAGCTCCTGGTGAGATTTGATGGTCTAGGTTCATTTGTACAATTCCAAAGGAGAGGAAATATGAACTATTTATATATTTAAGTGGAATGTTCCCTTTGTGTTTACAGTGGAATAAAAAATTGTTTTGAATGCTAGAACAGGCAAGGAAATCCCAGAGAGCAGAACTAATCCTGGTTGATTATTTCCTAGTTTTTTATGGGACTGTTAAGAAGTCAGATACAATTCTTGTTGAGTAATGGGAGGACAGGCCCTCTACAGTTTATTTAACAATAAAGCTTTATTTACAGTTTACTTAGTACAATAAAGTAATAAAAGCTCAGATTATTAATGCATCTTTTCAGATTCATGACAGACACTGAAGAGTAGTTTAATAATAGCTTGGGCTGTTGCAAAGCCAGGTCCTTAGGCTGTGGTTTTGCCTGCAATTTGAAATGATCTTAAGAGCTGTCAGGTGGCCAGGCAGCCCTGAGGCTGCGAGGAGCTGTCACTGTGCCACTCCTGCACCCTCTCTGTGCTGGCACAAGCTCTAGAGAAACACCTGACTGCCTGCCTGGCTTCAAATCACATCTTTATTCTGCTTCAGCTCCTCCTCCTCCTCTCCCATTCAGTCTGACTGTCCAGTCCTCCTCCTGCCCTTGTGCCCCCTCCATTCACCTGTTTTGTTAAGTTTGGTTTTGTTTGTTTGTTTAAAATATCCAAGTGAGTGTGCCATCACTTCAATGTTTAATCTATTCTTGGAACTCACCATACCCTAACATTTCATGCTGACCTCCTGATGCTGTCTGGTTTTTACCTTTTTTTATTTTCTTTTTTTAAAAATTTCTTTTTTTTCATGATTTTTTAACATGCTCTCTCCATAACTGCCCCTGAAGGCCTTCAAATGAAGATCTACTCTTATGTGACCCCCTTACTAAAATTATTTCAAGTTTCATTTCCAGGCTGGGAAAAAGGCAACACTCCCTCTAGTTCATGAATTATCTACAGTGCTGTGCAGGGTCAAAGGGGCTGAGAACTCACCAGTTCTGATCTGTTCCCAAATCCTCAGTCTCACCTTTCTGCACAGGAACAGGATCTACAGTTGCATTGTCCCTCGTGTCAGGGCCCACTCTGCCTGCTGCTGTTGAAGTTTTCCAAAATATCTGAGAGAGCTGGTTAGAAATGCTTCTAAAGATGATTCTACCAGATGTTTTCTCACAGCCCAGTTGATACAGAATCCTGAATAACTGGCCTGGGCTTTTTTCCTTTGAGCTTTTCTCCTTTTTCTCTCCCTGACTCTGTTGGTGAAGATGTCAAATGAACTGTTCCTCATATGACAGTGCTTTTCTGAGCTGCTGTTTCCTTGCATTCCTTTATACTCCTTCCTTCTCAGCCATGCAGAACTGCATTCCAGCCAGCTGAAAGGGAATGTTTTCCCATAATGTCCCCTGCTTGTGTGTGATCCAGTGATTGGATGCTTCTAAAGACAATTTCACACAGCAATATGGAAATGTGAAAGGAGTTTTTCTTCTCCCTGTAACTCAGTCTAATTGCACAATTCAAAAGGGTGGCCTGAACCTGTTTCTATATTAATGTGGCTATGCAGTGATTTTAGGGTAGAGCAGAGGATGGCTGTGAATTGGCTGTGAGAAGCTGCTGTGTTCCTGATTGCTGTTCCAGAATTACCTGCTGCCTGGTCATTGGCAGAAGTCTATCCAAAGCCTGGGATTTAAGTTTTATTCACTTGTTCCTCATGGATGTTCTTCAGAGGGAGCAGCAGATGATGTGCTTGCCTGAGTATAAAGTAACAGGAAATAAGATTTTCCTTCTTGTGCAAGCCAAGTCCATAAGTTCCTCTGAGTCTGGAATACCATTTTAGTAGTGTTGTTCTCTATATGTACACTTGTTTTCCAGGAAGAATAATTCTGAGGACAGTCTTATTCACAGTTAGTTTTTAAGCTATACTGTCATTGAATTGTAGAATAACTTTTGTAAAAAGGGATGACTAGAGGTAATCTAATCTAACCATCTGTTCGAATGAAGTTACTTAAATTTTAATTTGTAACCAGTTAACATGTTTGCATTTTTTTCGTATCTCTGAGTCCTGTGTAAGTCAATTGCAAATTTAGGTGGTCAGCATTTCTTGAAAACTGGGCCACTTTTATTTAGAGGCATTAATATTTGAGTAGAAACTGCATTCATTGTGGGTTTAAAATCCTGACTTCAGTTTTTAAAACTTGGTGCATAATGTTATGGGTACACCAGAGGAATAAGGCTACAGGAGATAAGCAGGCAAAATAGTCAGGGACCTGGGATAAAAAACTCAAATGAAATTATCTTTGTTTGTGGAAAATTAGCTATATTTTGTGAGGAAAATGAGACAATCTAGACTTGATGGCTGAGAGACCACTCTTGGTACCAGTATGAGCATTGTGAGGGAAGGAGGCCTTTGAAAAAGGCCTTTTTATGTTTTCTGTACATAGATATTTTTAGAAAACTAAATGGTGATATTTTTATTCTGATTTCTGGAGAAACCCTGACTAAATGGACATTTAATTTTCCATTCCATAGGGCCAGCTCATGTGGCAGTTGAACTAAACTGCTGGGAAATATTTATAGTATCATATGATCTTTAAAAATAACTTTCCAGTCTACTTTGTAGATGTCTTGAATTCTTAAAATCTTTGCTATTGTAGGTAGATACCCTTGACATTTGTGGAGTGGAAATATCTCTGCTTTGCTGATTTAGGCATTTGTATTTATCATCAATGTTGTATTTTATTTTTAGATTTGGAAGCAGTATTTTGATTGTATTTTATTTTTAGATTTGGAAGCAGTTTGGATGGAAATTCACCTGTGCAGCTGTAGAAGGTCAGAACCTGAAGTGGGTTCACTCTAGGGCTAAATGAGAATTGCCATGGAGGGTCTGCAGTGGCACACATGTGACAGTGTTCACAGGGGTCCGAGGATGACTCCATGTTTCAGAAGGCTTGATTTATTATTTTATGATATATATTATATTAAATCTATACTAAAAGAATAGAAGAAAGGATTTCATAAGAAGGCTAGCTAAGAATAGAAAAAGAAGGAATGATAATAAAGGCTTGTGGCTCAGACAGAGTCAGAGCCAGCTGACTGTGATTGGCCATTAATTAGAAACAACCAACATGGGCCAATCACAGATACGCCTGTTGCATTCCACAGCAGCAGATAACCATTGTTTACATTTTGTACCTGAGGCCTCTCAGCTTCTCAGGAGGAAAAAGCCTAAGGAAAGGATTTTTCAGAAAATATCATGGCCACACTCACTCACTGCTGGAATAGGCAGTGCTGTGCCTGTCACATTAAACCTTTAAACTTGGCTGCAGCTCCTGAAAGGAGGCTGTGCCCAGGTGGGGTTGGGCTCTTTCTCCAGGTGACAAATGACATAGCCAGAGGTCACAGTCTTAAACTGTGCCAAGGGAAATATAGGTTGGATGTTAGAGAAAAGTTTTTTACAGAAAGGATGATAAAGCACTGGAATGGCTGCCTGGGAGGTGGTGGAGTCACCATCCCTGGGTGTGTTTAACAAAGCCTGGATGTGGCACTGGGTGCCAGGGGTGAATTGAGGTATTAGGGCTGCGTTGGATTTGATGATTTGAAGGTCTCTTCAGCCTGGTTATTCTGTGATTCCCGTTACCCCTGGTGTCACCCTGTGCCCATTCCGTGGGTGAGGGCCACGCTCTCACCGTGCCCCGCTGCACACACAGCGAATGGGACTGGAGTGATGAGGGGATGGAATGGGAGCCATGAGGGGAGGGAATGGGACTGGAGCCATGAGGGGATGGAATGGGAGCCATGAGGGGAGGGAATGGGACTGGAGCCATGAGGGGATGGAATGGGAGCCATGAGGGGAGGGAATGGGACTGGAGCGATGAGGGGATGGAATGAGAGCCATGAGGGGAGGGAATGTGATTGGAACGATGAGGGGATGGAATGGGAGGGATGAAGGGAGGGAATGGGGCTGGAGCCATGAGGGGATGGAATGGGAGGGATGAAGGGAGGGAATGGAACTGGAGCCATGAAGGGAGGGAACAGAACTGATGAGATGAAATGGGAGCGATGGGGGTGAGGGAACAGGAGTGATGAGGGACTGGAACTGATGAGGGGATGGGACAGGGCTGCTGAGGAGATGGAACAAGACTGATGAGAGGATGGAACAGGGGTAATGAGGAGAGGGAATGGGAGTGACGAGGGGAGTGCAACAGGAGCATGGAACGAGGACATGAAACAGGAGTGATGTGAGCAGGGGATAGGAGTGATGAGATGGAACGGGAGTGATGAGGGGATAGAACAGGAGTGATGAGGCCATGGAACAGGAGTGATGAAGGGATAGAACAGGAGTGATGAGGCCATGGAACAGGAGTGATGAGGGGAGAGGGTCGAGCTGGTGCCCAGAGTGCCCCTGTCACAGCCTGTGGCAGTCCCAGGCAGCTCTTGGGCACTGCCCTGGGCTGTAGAACAGCTCCCAGGAATTTGGTGCAGATTGAGGAACAGAAGAGAATGTAGTTCTACAGAGCTGTGAACTGCCCCTCATCTAATGCATATATTTGTCTTTAGTGTCCTCAGAAGAAATCAGACTTTTAAAGTCTTTTTAAAAATTTTTTTTCTAAAGGCCTTCTGAGTTTCATAGGACATAAGTCTTCC
Organism: Setophaga petechia; assembly: GCA_024362935.1. Classification (NCBI taxonomy): domain Eukaryota; kingdom Metazoa; phylum Chordata; class Aves; order Passeriformes; family Parulidae; genus Setophaga; species Setophaga petechia. Next base: position 20,908,784 of record JANCRA010000018.1, read on the forward strand.
CGCATAGTCAGATTCCTTTTCCATCATTCTGCTAGGTTCTTTTCCCTTGTTTCTTCTCAAATATTTCATTTATAGCTTGCTCATCCTTTTATAGTACTAGATGTTTACATGGTTAGAAAAACGATTACAATGGTTGTGTTGTGTAAGTGCTTAGTGTTTCTCCTACTCAGACTACGTGATGTGCTGCTGCCATTTCCTAGAAAAAGACTGGTCAGATTGTCATCTCGTCTGTTCTGGACAGTGAGATACTGTTCAAACACTGTTCTTGTGTGTCTGCATGGGGTGGCCCTTTTCACTACTGCAAGACTTCTGGTTTTTTTTAGCCCCTTGACTGCCACATGACAGAGCAAGCAGTAGATAAAGAGCTGTATTGATCACAGTGATGGTTGTCTTGGATGTGGTGCTCAACAGTTGTAACAACTTATTACATAAAGCAAAAATCTGGATAAGCAGAGTGCCCTTAGTTTTTGCATATCCAAAACAAGTTTGCTTCTGATACTTGTCCTTTATGTAAATGTTTATAGGTTTAGTGTAAAAGAAGAGTAAATCCAGCTTTATATTTATCTTGAAGAGCTGTAGATATTTATGTGCCCTTAAAATGCCACCTGACTTTCGAAGAGGTGGTGTAAAAGAAACTTACAGAAAGTTACTTTTCAATATATAAATGATCCTCCCCTCCAACTTTTTGCCATCTGTTTGGGATGATAGCATACGGATTTCATCCTGACAGAACTGACCACATTTCAGGGCTGGGTGACATCATTTCAGATGGAAGATAGCTCTTCTAAAGACTTTTCCAAAGACTTGGTGCTCAGGAGAGTAAATGCTAGGAGAGATAACAGGGCATCAAAATTTTCCTCTGGCACTGCATTATATGTGTGTTTATAATTACCACCTTCTTTGCAGCTACTTTTACTTCTGTTTGATTAGTATTCTTCTGGATTTTAGTTCAAGATAAAACATTGAACATTGCATTGGATTTTATGTTGGTGTTCTTTTTACAAGAGAAAAACAGATCTCAGAGGATGAGTGATAGGGGATTTGTGGTGAGTTCAGAAGTAAAGGATTTAATGACACAGTGTGAGTTTTCATAATTGCTGCATTCTTCAAAAAGTTGGTTTTAGAAGAACTTATCTGACTCAGATAAATGTTGAGTGTTGATGACAAGGTGGATTTGGTACTTTTTAGTGTCTAAGCCTTTTGCTGATATGATAAATTATTTTCTAAGGAGAGTTCATGCATTTTTATTCCATGCCTCATTTTTTGCAGTGCTCCAGACAGGCTCACTCTGAGCATGTTCTTGGGCAGCTCTTAATTTCAGGGTAACCTTACAAACTCCCTCCCATGCTTGTCCTTTGTATCTCCTTGGTCAGCACTCTTTGATATTTGCACCTTCTGGATTTAATTCCTGTACCTGTGCAAATTAACTACCCAGCACGGGTTAAATTTATTTAATTCCTGTACGTGTGCAAGTTAACTACCCAGCATAGGTTAAATTGATTCAATTCCTGTATGTGTGTGTGCATGTTAACTACCCAGCACAGGTACAATTGATCTAACTCCAGTATGTGTGCATATTAACTACCCAGCATAGGTTAAATTGATGTAACTCCTGTATGTGTGCAACTACCCAGCACAGGTAAAATTGATTTAACTCCTGTATGTGTGCAAGTTAACTACCCAGCACAGGTAAAACTGATTTAACTCCTGTACATGTGCAACTACCCAGCACAGGTTAAATTGATTTAATTCCTGTATGTGTGCAAGTTAACTACCCAGCACAGGTTAAATTGATTTATTCCTGTATGTGTGCAAGTTAACTACCCAGCACAGGTTAAATTGATTTATTCCTGTATGTGTGCAAGTTAACTACCCAGCACAGATTAAATTGATTTAATTCCTGTATGTGTGTTTGCATGTTAACTACCCAGCACAGGTAAAGTTGATTTAACTCCTGTATGTGTGCAAGTTAACTACCCAGCACAGGTAAAACTGATTTAACTCCTGTATGTGTGCAACTACCCAGCACAGGTAAAATTGATTTAATTCCTGTACATGTGCAAGTTAACTACCCAGCACAGGTTAAACTGATTTCACTCCTGTACATGTGCAAGTAGCCAGCACAGGTAAAATTGATTTAACTCCTGTATGTGTGCAAGTTAACTACCCAGCACAGGTTAAATTGATTTAATTCCTGTATGTGTGCAAGTTAACTACCCAGCCCAGGTAAAACTGATTTAACTCCTGTACATGTGCAACTACCCAGCACAGGTTAAATTGATTTAATTCCTGTACATGTGCAAGTTAACTACCCAGCACAGGTTAAATTGATTTAATTCCTGTATGTGTGCAAGTTAACTACCCAGCACAGATTAAATTGATTTAATTCCTGTATGTGTGCAACTACCCAGCTCAGGTAAAATTGATTTAACTCCTGTATGTGTGCAACTACCCAGCACAGGTAAAATTGATGTAACTCCTGTATGTGTGCAAGTTAACTACCCAGCACAGATTAAGTTGATTTAATTCCTGTATGTGTGCAAGTTAACTACCCAGCACAGGTAAAACTGATTTAACTCCTGTACATGTGCAACTACCCAGCACAGATTAAATTGATTTAATTCCTGTATGTGTGCAAGTTACCTACCCAGCACAGGTACAACTGACTCCTCCAGCTCTGGCTGCAGTGGTGGGAAGCCCTTGGAGCTGGGTGGTCCTGGGCTCTCAGCAATGTCCTGAAGGAGTCACGATGGATTTGAGTTTGGATAAGAGTCTTGCCTGCCTCCAGAATGGGTGGGTGGTTTAGGAAGAGAGCACAGCCCCAGTGTGTAACCACAGCCTCTGAAATCCTGCTGAGCCTTTGGTCTGAATTATTAGTCTGGGGATGTTCTGAATGCCTGGGTTTTGTTACTGGTACTGTGCAGTGTTCCAGTGGTTTTGCTGGTGGCCAACACTTGCTGGAAGTGTTGCCTACTTTTTTTTCTTTCCCCATACTAGTTTTGTACCTGTTCTGTATAACCTGGACATATGATTTTAGTTCTGGTTTGGTTAGGGAGAAAACATGAGGGGGCTGCAGTTCACATAAAAATATCTACAGCTTACTTTGACTGTGTCTGTCCTTGAAGTGTTTTAGAAATCAGGGAAGAAGCAGCCTGCTTCTGGTAGCTCTTTTTTTAATTTGTTTTGGTTTTTTTCCCTTTTTTCCTTTCCAAGCTGTCTTGTTGATTAAATGAGGAGATGTACTTTTGTTGGGAGGTGAGGGAAAAGCTGTAAGGTCTCCTGGCTTCTGGAATGAGGCTGTTAGCAGCAGAGCCAATTCTTTTGTCTGCCTAGAGATGGAAAGTCCTTTAAAAACCACAACGGCAACACCCAATTGAGAAATCCTGTTCTAGGGCTTCTTCTTTGTGTACATTAAATAAATGAGTGATAAATTTTCTTCTTCTGCAGATGTTCTACTCATCTGTGTTCCATTTCTTTCCATTAGTATAAGCAGCTCTGGCAGAACTGCTGGTATATTAAAATACAGATTGATTAGGAGGGAGACACATTTGTGGGCACACACAAATTTATGAATCTGAAATTTGCAGGTTGAAGCTTAGAGAAAATTTACAGTTACATGGGAAGGTTTGAATGCTGTCTGTCAGTACTACCTGTACCTTAGCAAGGCATTTTGTATTGGGCTTTGCTCCTGTGACATTCCAAGTCATTGATTAGACACTTGAGGAGCCAAGGTTAAGTGCTGCTTTAATTACTTCCTTCTTTTGTCAGTGAGGTTGTTGTTACTGTGACAGTGGGCAGGAATAGCTATGAGGTTAACAGCCTGAAATAGCTTTTTATTATTATTTGAATTGTTGTTTTTTTCCTTTAGCTGGAAGTTGTTTAAAATGTCTCTGGTGCTGTTACTCCCAATCCAGATGGCTTTTTGCCTTTGTTTCAGTTCCTAGATGTGATATTGAGAGTTAGTCACCACACATGTCCCAGCTGGGGCCGTGACTCATCCCCAGAGCTGCTGTGGGTTGGCAGTGTTGAGTTTCTCAGGATGAAACCTGCTTCTCTCACCCTGTGATGTCAGCTCTTGGGGCAGAAGGGATGCTGCCTGCAAAGCCCACTGACCTGCTTCCTTGAGGAAGGAAATGTTAAGTAAGTGCCTGCAGGCAAGAATAGCTCCTCAGCATGCTCACATTGCTCAGATGGCTTCTCTTCCCTTATTAACTGAAAATGCAAATTGAATTGTAAAAGATTCTGGTGTCTGTGCTGCAAATCTGTAATTAGAAACAAGTATCTGACAAGAACTTTATAACTGTGTTGTGGTGTTTGGGCTCCAGGATATGGAGCAGCATTTTTAAGTCTTGTTTCTTTAAAGATTTTAAACTCTTGTTGATGCACTAAAGTGGTTTCAACAACTGCAGCTGTGGAAAACATCTGAAAGAGGATGAAAATAGAAAAGATACACTGAATTAAAGCAGGAATGAACTATATACAAAATAACTACATAAACCAGATTTTCTTGCTGCTGTACCTGTCCAAGTAACACTTTGTAATGGAAATACCTCTTTATTTCACCCTCATGACCACAGAAAATAACTGCAAATGTGTGTATCCAAATATGAAAAATGTACAGTATTAGTATTTTTTGCTGACTGCTAATTTCAGTTCCAACAGAATTGCAGCCAGCATTTTATGAGTACCAGTAACTGGATGGAGGAAAACAAATAGTTTCCCCATTAAATAGCAGCTTGTGGAAAATATACTGATTGGTAATGAGGAATTAGACATCTTGTCTGGGTTTGTTTTTTGGGTAGATGTTGTGTTATTCCAGTACCATAGTCTGTGCTGGGTGTAATGAAGGGGTAACATTTTATTTCTTTCCTTTAGACAGCTTAGAGCTCACACACCATGCTAAACTTTGCATGTCCAGTGATGAATGGATGGATTTGTAAATTGTGGTAATTCAAATAAAATACCTTCATATCTGAGTTGTTATTTTTACCATACTACCACCTCTAATTACTTCTGCTTTACTTTAATCTGTTCAGTGTAGTGGATTTTTTTTTTGGATGAAAATGTGGACATAATGGTGGTAAAACTATTTTAGATAACGATGATGGTAGAAGCTCCCTAATTATTGCTTCTATTGAGAAAAAAAATGTTTTTCCTTATGTACTTAAGCTTTCTGAAATTTAAAGGTGTTTTATTTGGCATTAATGAAAACTCTGCTATATTTTATCTAGTACAAGTGAAATGTGAGGTGATCCATGCATTAATGTGGTCACAAGATGTGTAGGCAGCTTGTGCTGGTCCTTGCAGCTTTGCTAAGGCCAGGTGGAAAGGTGTTGGAATGATCTGGCTTTTGTTTTCCAGTGTTTTTATGTGGCAGTTAGAGGGGGATGGAGTGTGCTGTCAAATACCTGAGGCAGCTTTGAACTGGCAAGTTGATTTTTTGTGCTGCTGGCATCATCTGTTACCCATTGTGGGGAAGGGAAGGACTAATTGAGATATTGGAAAGCTGCGAGTGGAGTTCAACATTCTGACATTTTCTGTTACAGAGGGTGATTTCCCACATCTTGTGCTGTCCCACAAGAATTCAAAAGATGCAGGGGTAACTCGTCTGTTAAAGTGCTGTATTGTAGTATTTTCAAAAGATGCAGGGGTAACTCGTCTGTTAAAGTGCTGTATTGTAGTGTTTTCCAATGCTCCCCATCCTTTGGCAGCTGAGGAGCATTGTCTGGATGAGGAGGAAGGTAAATGATTCAGTGAGCCATGGCTGAAGGCAAAACTCAGCTTTAGAGAGTGGTAATCACAAAAGAAGACTTGGAAAGAAAAACCAGGTTAAATTAAAGAAAAAACTTGGAAAGAAGACTTGTCAGAAGAACCGGTGGTAGCATTCAGAGTAAATAGGAATGTGCTGAAATGCAGAGGACAGGCAGCAGGAAGGCAGAGGAGTGAGCCAGAGGAGATCATGGGCAGGGTTTCCTCCTGCCCTGCAGGGATGCAGTTCCCACCGTGGGTGGAGTTCAGTGATCGTTCTCTAAGGGTGAGAACAAATTGAGATAAGTGTCTTCAGAGGAAAATAGCACTTTCTAGTAGTGTAGTGTGTGGTAGAGTCAAAGAAACTTTCCCTGCTATTGATACAGACTTTCAGGTTGAATGTCACTGGCCACATTCATGGACAACTGAGAGGAAACTTGCAGAAAATAAAATAATGAAACTGGTCGTGAGTTTTCATGTGAAATATTGCCACTCTTCATCCATGAAGTTTGTTTTGGTTGTGTTTTATGCAGGTAAAGTTTTAGAGAGAACTTGAAATGAATTTCTAACTTTATTTCAGCTAACCTCTAATTAGTTTTTTCTCTTATTACTTAGTTTTAATGATATAAACATCTCAACAATAGTGCTTTGCTAGGCAAATACTTTTATTATATTAAATAACATTAATGAGTAAAAATATGCTTATGTGTTTGCAATAGTGGCATTTGAGACCTCAGAGTTGTAAGCTGAGCTGTACAAAGCAGGCTTATGTAAACCTTCCAAAGACTTTAAAATGTGTGTCTAATTATAGAAGGTTAAGTATACTGAATTTTAGGTTTTTTTCTTTTTCCCTAAGGCCATGTGGTTATGATATTATTGAGATTCCATAATGCCTCCTGCCGTGACAGACAGCCTTGACATCTGGGCAGTGGATTCACAGATTGGTGCTGATGGCTCAATATCTGTGGACTTCCTGTTGCCCACTGGAATCTACATCAACCTGGATGTCCCTCGAGATGCCACCATATCTCAGATTAAACAGGTAACACCAAATGAGCATTTATTTAGCTGAGCTTTGGAATGAGGGCTGGTTCTGATTTTGACCTGCCCTCTGGCAAATCAAGTCATGAATTTTAGCAGGCATAGAAATGAGGTACTGAAGGCACATGCCCAGCAGATTGACTGATAAAGAAATGTCTCTGGGGGTCAGCACTGGGTTTGGGCAGAGGGCAAGGTTTGGAAAGTGGCTTCTTGCTGATAGTTACACTTCAGCAGAGGTTATTCTAATTGCTCTGTATTAATACTGTACTGCTACTCTGAACCTTTTTCTAACACATTGACAGTCCATTGTTTGCTGAGCTAACATTACCTTGATTGGATTTTTAGTGCAGAAGTCACAGATTGGGTTCCTGTTTCTGCTGACTGGCACCAAAGATAATTGCTTTAAAAACTGTGTCTGCCTCTTCTTAAAGGCTTTGTACAAATTGGAGCATCACTTAAAACTCGATGGAATGTCCAAACAAAGGGAAGGGGAGAATGCAAGGAAGTGACCACAGACACTAAAAAGCAATCTAATGACCTTTGATCAGATAATGGCCATGTGAGGGCATTGCCTAATTCCTCAGTAACTTCTTCCAGTCAATGAATTACAACACAGACTAACCTGCTCCTAATATATCAAGTGATTTCAAGTGATAAAGGTTTTGGAAACAGATGTGTGAGTGACAGCAATAAGGGATTGGAACTAAACTGTCTGGTTGCCTTGCTGCTTGTGGCACATGGAAACTTGACATGCCATGGATATGTACTGTTGATGTTTAGCTGTTTCCCAAAGAAAAGGAATGCTGATGCCAACTCCAGAGGTCTGTCCTGGAAATCACTCAGGGTAGAGACTAGAAGTGAGAAAAAGTAAACATACAGTGATTTATAGTGGTAAACTTTAAACAAGTTAGCAAACATATTTTTTTCTATTTTTTGGGGAACATAAATGGAAATGAATGTTACCTTCAGTACTTTAAGATATGTCCCTGTTTTCTGTTTTTGGGGTTTTTTCATTAATTTCTTTGTTTTTGTTGCAGCTATTATGGAAGCAGGCACATTCCTACCCACTCTTTCATCTCCTCATGGAGATTGACTCTTACATGTTCTCATGTGTGAATCAGACTGCTGTACATGAAGAATTAGAGGATGAAACACGGAGACTTTGTGATGTTAGACCCTTTCTTCCTGTCCTTAAACTCGTGACAAGGAACTGTGATCCAGGAGAAAAGTTGGATTCCAAAATAGGTGTCCTAATAGGCAAAGGTAATTCCATTTATTTTTTTGAGAAATGAGGTTAAACTTTGTACTGTATGAGGGTCTTAATTGGGCAGGTAGGAGTGGATTTAAAGAAAAAACTGTTAAAAATTCAGTATTTCTCTTTGTCAAACAAGTACTGATATAATTGGAAAGAATTTGAATACTCAACATGAAACACATGCAAGTTATTTAAAGCTACTTTCTGTATTGCCTTTCAGCATTGTATTACTACATCAATCAGGAACAAATTTTATTTTGTAGATGAGGAGAAAATATATATTATTATTATTAAGTGAAGAACAGCATAATCCTTGAGCAGTGTTATCATAAATAACCTACCAGAAAACTGGATACTCAGAAGGAGCTAGAAATTATGATTTTATTATACATGGTGTCTGAGTTGGTTAACAATGATTCTTGGTTTTGCTCTCAATTGTGACACTAATTTTCATCAAACAATGAAATGCTATTTTTAAAGGTTTCACAGTAACTTATTCTTGATGTTATTTCAGAATTTTCAGCTTTTCAATCTACTCTGCATGGTTATACAATCAAGATTGACAGGGTCGTATGAGGTCATACCTCTTGTTTTAAAACAATGAGCCATTGTTAGGTCTGTCATAAAGACTGCAGGTTTTGTTTAGATTTCAGCAGTACACTGTCTGCCTATTTGTTAGAGCTGACAATGGGAACAGTTGGTCAGTTTAACCATTCAGACAGATCCTGACAGATTCAGAGAGATTCTGTGACTGAATATTTGGTTTATCAGAGCTGTGTGAGATCCTGCCTTAAGCAGGCCCTATTCTGTACCTTAGCAGGGAAAAAAAAAAGTGTTCCTGTCTGAGCTTCTAAACTTGGTGCTTTGTTCTCAGAAGGTGCTGGGTGCTTTGTGTGATTTGGACAATGTCCTTCAAAGTTCACCAGTAAAATAAAGACATTTGCAGGCCCTACATGCCCTGAAGTACCAAAAAGTCACAGCTTTCCATTGTATCATAGGAACATGGGATGGTTTGGGTTGAAAGGGACCTTTTAAAGGTCATCTCGTTCCACCACCCTACTGTGGGCAGGGACACATTCAACTGAACCAGGTTGCTCAGAGCCTGTCCAGTCTGACCTTGACCATGTCCAGGATGGGGCATCCACCACCTCTCTGGGCAACTGGTGCCAGTGTCTCACCATCCTCCTTGTGAAACATTTCTTCTTTACATATAATCTAAGTCTACCCCCTTTTAATTTAAGAGCTCCCCAGAGCTTGCTTTTCTCCAGGCTCTGTCAGCCCATCTCCACTGCAGAGATGCTCCAGCCCTCTGAGCCTCTTTGTGGCCTCCTCTGGAGTCTCTCCAGCAGGTCCCTGTCCCCCTGTGCTGGGGGCCCAGAGCTGGGGCCCCCACTGCAGGTGGGGTCTCACCAGAGCAGGAGAGAGGGGCAGAATCTCCTCCCCTGCCCACCTGCCCACAGTGCTTGTGATGCAGCCCAGGACACGTTTGTTTTTCTGGGCCCTGTGTGTTCATGGCCAGGTCATGTCCAGCTCATCCACCAACACCCTCAAATCCTTCTGGGTAGGGCTGCTCATCCACCAGCACCCCCAAATCCTTCTAGGTAGTACTGCTCATCCACCAGCACCCCCAAATCCTTCTGGGCAGGGCTGCTCCACATCTGCTCATCCACCAGCACCCCCAAATCCTTCTGGGTAGGGCTGCTCCACATCTGCACACCCACCAGCACCCCCAAATCCTTCTGGGTAGGGCTGCTCCCCATTTGCTCATTCCCCAGCCTGTGTTGATCCTGGGGGTTGCTGTGACCCCAGTGCAGGACCTTGCATTTGTTGAACCTCAGTGAGATTCCCCTGTGCCCACTTCTTGAGCTTGTTTGGGTTGCTGTGCCTGGCATCTCCTCCTCTGGGTGTGTCACCACACCCCTCAGCTTGGTGACAACTGCAGCTCTGCTGAGGGTGCCCTCAGTGCCTCTGTCCATGTCATTAGTGAAACTAGTTAATAACACTGGTGACCCTGAAGGACACTGCTTGTCACTCATGTCCATTGGGACTCTGAGCTGGTGACCATGACCCTCTGGATGTGCCCATCTGACCAGTTTCACACCCACTGAGCCAGTCCCCCATCAAAGTAATCTCTTTCCAGTTTAGAGACGAGGACATTATGGGGCCCATGTCCAAGGCCTTACAGAAGTCCACATCCACAGCCATCCCCTTGTCCTCTGATGTCACTCAATCACAGAAGGCCACCAAGTGATCAGGCAGGACTTGCCCTGTGTGTTTGTTCTTTACATGTTTTGGAAAAGGACCTTTACTGGTCTTGGATTGGTAGAAATTTCAGTCATGTCATTTTGACTTGAGTAGAGGATTTCTTTTTTGACTTTTAAACAAAATTTAAAAGGATGATATCATCTTTCTGGGCAATTAAAAAAACCCTATAGCTTGAAAGCACTTCTGCTCTGTGGTCCTTATGATGCATTTACTGTGCTTTTTAAAATTTGCTCTTGTGAGGAGTGACTTAAAACTTTCAAACTACCTTGAATTCAGGGTAAGGTTGAATTTTCCACTTCATAGTACCTAGGAGATACATTGGTTCTTGTTTAAAATAAACACTCATGCCAGGTTGCATGGGAGTTGTGCAAGTAACTTTGAAGAACACTGATGTACAGGACAATGTAGAACCCAGCTGAGCTTTAAACATCCATTTTGGATGGGATGTCTGAAGGAAACCACCTGTGTTACCTTAACATAAGATAGTAACAGTTTAAATGGGATGGGCAGTGTTTTTACAGTTGTGTATCCTTTTGCTTCCTTGAATTCTTTCAGGTCTCCATGAGTTTGATGCCTTACAAGACCCTGAAGTGAATGACTTCCGAGCTAAAATGAGGAGAATCAGTGAGGAAAAGATTCAGTCCCTTGTGGGTCTCTCCTGGATGGACTGGTTGAAGCACACTTACCCACCAGAGCAGGAGCCTGTTATCCCAGAGAGCTTCCAAGATAAGCTCTACAGTGGAAACCTTGTAGTGGCTGTTCATTTTGATAACTGCCAGGTAGGAATGGTTGTTTGTGTTTCATGAGCTGGTCTTGATCCAGGTCTGAATTAGCATGGATTGCTCAAGGATATAAATTAAATAGAGTACAAACATTATGGTGTTTGCAAAGTCTTTCAGCAGGATCCTTGACTCTTGAAAGAAGGTGAGGATGTGAGCCCACAGTTGAGAATTGAACTTCTAATTACAGTTCAACTTCTAGAGGCAAAATGTACAGTTGTATCTTCTGTATTACTTCACATTTGTTTAATTGTAAAACATAGTTCAAAGTTGTCAGGACTTGTTTTGCCAACTGTTCCTGTGTTGCTTCAGTTACATTCAGTTTTAAGCTCAGTTCATCAGAGATTGCTGGTAGGCATCATATTCAACACACTTGTCTCTGTGTGTGACTCTGAACATCTTTAAGGTTGATCTGCTAATTAGATTGAGAAATAATTTGAAAAAAAATTTAAAAAGAAGAATCAGTATTTCCTCTACTAGGAATGCATGTAGGAAACCAAAACACTGAGACTTAGCTTGTCATTAAGGCTAGCAAAACTATAGTTTATTTTTAAAATAAAAACCCCTTTAGTTTCTACCAGGAAAACCTGAAATGTTTTAGCATGAGATTTTATGATGTTGCAGTTGCTCTGACTGTGCTTGAATCCAGTGTTCCCATTACCCTTTTTTGCACTCTGCTCCTTTGGATAAGCATGAATGATCAGCACTGGAAACCTTAAAAATCTTACAAGTGTGTAAATGCATCAGGCTAGATTTGGTGTCCATTTTGACCCAGGTGCAAGAGGCTGGTTTTGTAATGATTCAGATTATTTTAGTTACAAAACTGAATTATTTTTAGCACTAAACTTTTAAACTTTAAAGGTTTAAAGTGGTACACACATCTGCCTCTGGAGACACTAAATTTAGAGGCAAAAGCTAAATTTGGTCACCAGTAACCTCAGCTGCTGTTGGCTGCATAGGTGTTGCAAATGTTGTTGCAAATGCAAATGTTTTATGACAAAACAGTTTCCAGTCCTCTTCAGCTTAACAGAGAATTTGTGTTGTCCAGGAGTGAGATTATCTCCAGCCCTTGATTAAATACTGCATCTATATGCCTATGCTGACAGGACAAAAGCAGTGCAAAAGTTCTTGCTGGTGCAGAATGTATTTGCCTGCCTCTATAATAGCTTAGGCTGCTGACATTTCAAATGTTTCAAATGCTTCTGCTGCCAGCTCTGACCTTCAGAGCTATTAACAGTTCAAATCTGAGCTGCTTTTTAGAGCAGTAAACTTCCAGACTTTACTGCTTGCACTGGAGTCATCCCAGGAGAGTAAGAGAGGAAGGTGTGGGGACTGTTCTGTCAATTCTTGCAGCTGCAAGACTGAGAGAAGGAAATACTGAAGTAGTTTTTGTCTGGAAGGTGTGGATGAGCAGTAAGGGCTTCCTGGCTGTCTCTGGAGCAGGAGAGACTGCTCCCATCTCTGTGACATCTCTGTTAGGATCATCTGGGGAGCAAGGCAGCTGTCAGAGAGCAGCAGCTTCCTGTGAAGAAAAAGTGTCACTCTCTGTCTGCCACCAGCAGTTCTGGCAGGAGGAGAAAGCCTTCACATTGGGGCAGCTTTCTGAAAGGGGGAAGCTGTTGTGAACCAGGCAGAAGCTGAGAAAACTCAGAATTAATTTGCTGTGACTCTGCAGGGTTTTCTTGTTCCATTGGGGCAGCTTGGCTCCTTACCAGTCTATATAAATAAAGCACAAGTCAAAAGAATCTAAGCAGACAACACTGACAGCACATTTGTCAATAACTGGGTTTAGGGTGCTCACGTCTTCAGAATTGGGCATGTAAATAAAAAAATAAAAAAACTTGAAAAAAATAAAGCAACAAAACCCCAGTACCTCCTGAATCAACCTTTACAAATAAACCTGTATAAAGCATAATGTGGTAGATGAAGGGAGATGAAAGATTTCACAGAAGATTATCTTGTACTTTAGGAACTTGAAATTAATTTAAACCTCCTTCTTAAATTACAAAAGGGAGTACCTTCTTACCTTTATCTTTTTAGAACACATTAAAAGTAGAGATACTTTGGAAATAGGTTGATAGCCTCTAAGGGTTTTAATTAAAAACTTTCTTAAAAAAATGCAGTCTTTCCACATTTTGTTCAGAATGCTGCAGGTATTGGCCACTACTCCTCTTTTCTGCTCTCCTCCCAATGTGGTGGTGGTTTTCTACATAAATTACATTCACAGATTTTTCTGTTTTCTTACTTGAAGCTTTTTCTTCTGAGTTCAGTGGTACTTAGGAAAAGGATAACTTGCTAGGGGCCACAAAGATCAAAAATTAACACCTCTAGTACTGCTAAATACTTTGAAATGCATCATGACTTATTATCTCCCTCATTCAACATTCCAAAATACAACCTTCTAGATCAATACATTGCTCTAGCAGTCTTTAATTCACTGCTAAATCAAATAAAGGCCTATGTTTTTAAAAGTACTTCTGATAATATAAAACTTTGGGAATTAACATCTTACAGCTTTTAGAGTGCTTGTGATTTTGATTGCCCTAAACATACAGACTCTTAAGTGTTAAAATAGTCTAGATTTAACAGTTATTATTTCTGCCTTTTTTTATGTGTGCTACAATTTTAGCCTTGTTTGTCTGCCTGAGACAAGTTTGACCTTCATTATTATCCCTGCTTGTGTTTTGTTAGGATGTATTTAGTTTCCAGGTGTCTCCTAACATGAATCCCATCAAGCTGAACGAGCTGGCAATCCGAAAACGTTTGACTATCCATGGAAAAGAAGATGAGGAAGTTGATCCTGCTGATTATGTGCTGCAAGTTAGTGGAAGGCTGGAATATGTCTTTGGTGACCACCCATTAATTCAGTTCCAGGTACACAGAGTTTTTGGAACTTGATGTGACAATTCCCTGCTGCATTGTCCAAAGGTGCTTCCTCCCATCCCTCCTATCCCATTACTGAGCATCAGCATCCCCCTCCTCATGTCTGCAGTGGTAAAACATAGGAGCACCATTCCCTTTGTAGCTCTGGAATGAATTCTTTGTTGCTGTGGTTTGGAAGTTGCTGTAGGAATATTCTGCTGGCTGCTAACAGCTGCTTTCCCTGGGCTTTCAGTATATCCGCAACTGTGTGATGAGCAGGACCCTTCCCCAGCTGACCCTGGTGGAGTGCTGCACCATCAAGAAGATGTGTGAGCAGGAGATGATTGCCATAGAAGCTGCCATAAACCGAAAATCCTCCAGCCTTCCTCTTCCTCTGCCACCAAAAAAAAGAGCAACAACTGTGAGTTCATGGGGAGAATGTCTGATAACCAAAGGGAGCAGTGACTCGTGGCACATAAATCACAGAGCCTGGGGTTTGTGCTGTGCTGCAGTGGAGGTCACCTGGGTCAACTCAGAGCCTCCTCTTGCTTGGCAGATTTACCTCAGAAACATAAATGTGGACAGGTCTTTGCTCTGTTACACACTCTGGAGTTATTCAGAATGAACAATAAATTTTGAATTATCAGGATGTTGTACATGATATATGTTCTCACCCCCAGCTCTCTTCTAGCTGAGAATTATTTCGTCTCCTCTTGTAGCTATGATGATCAATTTATCTTTTAAGATTTCAGATTTATATTTTCAACTTCACTTTTTTCCTTTGTATTTGATGTTTTTGCTTAAAATGCTTGGCTTACAAAATAGATCTCAATGTTACAGTGGTGAAGAGTGAACTTGTATCTTTGTTTCTCTTCTCAGAGTGTGTGGGATATTTCCAACCCTTTCAAGATTATTCTATTAAAGGGCAATAAACTAAACACAGAAGAAAATGCCAAAGTAAGTGACTGAGTCTGGTGTCAGAAGACATTCTGTTCGTTGTTTTAATGATTTTAATGCTAAATGAACTCAAAATCATACAGATTTCAGCAGTTTTAATTATTCCAGATTGCATTGGTAGCATTGGTCAAAATCTGGCTTTATTGCTAAAATATTCCTTTATTGTCTGAAGCTGGATATGTGCATTGGAGCATTGCAGTCATTGTGGCAGTATGACATAAGTGTTCATTGGTATTTGATTTTTTTAAAACATGATTTCTCTAAAGTGCTGATAGTGGTGTGAAATCAGCTCATTTTAAATAGATTGTCAGAACCACCTTGCACAAGTAAATTAAATACTAAATGTTTTAAAGTGCAACATGGTATTTTAGTAGTCCTGAATATATTCTGTATTTCTAAACTTGGGCTGTGTGCTTCTATACAATCTGTCTTTTATTTTCTACACATGAGGAGCACAAAGAAAGAAAGCTGGAGTATCATTTCCTGTAAAAATATACATGACTGGGCTACTGACTGCTATACAGACCACAAGTTGTTAACATGTGGGAATTTATTGCACAGCTACTTTAATGCCTTACAAAACACTTGCCTGTGAGGTAGAACAGCATTGAACTCCTTTATTTTGTTCAGAAATCAGTGAATTGTGTAGCCAATCCTGTAGACAAGGAAGATACCTAATTAACCATTGATATTTTCTGTTCTCATGTTATATTCAGGGTACTTGGTGCATTTTTTTCTTTCAAAACTGTTGTTACAACCTCCTTTTAAATTAACAATCCTGCATTTTGGTCAGCACCAAAAAGAAGTTCTACATTACAGATAAATGAGCCATAGTTACATTTTAATACCTGAGACACTGTGATTGTGGAAGTTGATGGCTACAAAACCAGATGTTTTCTTCTTTTTTATCTAAACCATTATTTAGCTAGTTCAAATATCTTCTTAACCCTCCTCTGTAGACTCTTAAGTTTTTAAAAGGAAAGATAAAAGAGCTGGTGGATTCTGGAAGGAACTTAGCTGTCAGGAGTTTCTAGGATGGGTTTTTTCATGCTTAGAAAAGTGACTTTTAGTTAATTTCAGTATGCTTTTAGGGGAAAAACAATCAAAGTATTTTCTAAGCTTGAGAAGAAACAGGAAAAACAAGCAGTTCTTTCATACTGGCACCTGTGGGCACCATCTAAATGTTATTTAGTATTTTGAATGCTTTTCAGTCTTGAAAAATTACAAGTCCTGTGGGTAACCTAGGACAGGAATAAATGCAGTGACCCTGCAAACCTGTGCATGCTTCCCTGCCTTGTTTGTCTACAGTGTTAAGCTCTCAATAGTGACAATTTTGTATTTGTTTTCCAGTCCTGATTCTAAGGCTGTTTAATTCACTGCCATTGTTCCTTTAGCCCCACTGTGCTGTGGATAAGCCAATATTCATCCATTTGTGCTGAACCCACCAGCAAGGTTCACAAATGCAGTGTTTGTAGTGGGGAACAAAACATTTGTCAGCTGGGCTGGGGACATCCACCTAGGGCACAAGTGACCTCACCCAGCAGTGCAGCACCCCATTTTCCAAATGACACTGAAAATTGCTTTTCTTTTCTCTTGGTCCTTGGCCACCCCATCAGTACACACCATTTCATTCAAAAAGGGGCATGTTGGAATGAAAAGAAAAAAAATTGGGCTTCAAACCCTTACATTAACAGGATCAGAAGTCATAGAATTTAAGAGGTGAATTATTTTTTTACCCAAAGCCAGTATCAAATTTAATATCTCTCTCCTTGCCTTGCAGTGCTCAGAAATTACATGATAGCTTAAAGGGAATGTGGGGAAGGTTGATTCAGGAGCAGAGGGAATCTGAATCATCAGATGACTTTTACATATTTAACATTGAGGATTTCTTTTTGATGTTGAGCCAAAAGATTACATTTGTGGGTTTTTCTCTCTCTGTGTCTCTCTCTCACTGATATTTTGGAAGGCCGCCTGAAAGAAGTTGGCACATTTCACTCTGCAGTTTTCTGTGTATATATGTTATGGAACAGAAATGTGGAAATGAAACAGAAAAATGAAGAAAGAATAGAAAACATCTTAGCATTGACATGTAATGAGTTTAATTTCAGTGCCAGTAACTCCAGGTTCTTTGTCTAGTTGTCCTTCTCCTTTCCTGATCCTTATTTTAATTGTTCAAAGTACCTGGTTTTGTTGGTTCCTGGGTGCTAAAGACAAAACCCTGGAAATCTTGTGCATTGTTATTATTACTACAGGTGACTCCTGATGTTAGGGTCAGCAGTGTTCCCTCTGTACATTTTTAGAAATAGTTTAAATAAAAAGTGAGTTTTTTCTTAAGCTGAAAAAAATTCCAAACATTTCTCATTTAGAAGCACAAATTGGTTCTACCTGGAGATTTTAATTTGTATTCAGAAAATCAGTCTTAATTTCTTCACTGTGCTTTAGTTGTTTGTTTGATGGAATTAATATGTATGTATGTTTTGTATATTATTCTATGCAGAATTCTGTAGGTTCTGTGACAATCTTAAAATCTCTCATTTCTTTGTGGCAGGTTCATGTTAGGGCTGGTCTTTTCCATGGCACAGAGCTCCTTTGTAAAACAGTTGTGAGCACAGAAATATCTGGGAGAAGTGACCACGTTTGGAACGAAGTGCTGGAGTTTGAAATCAATGTCTGTGATCTGCCAAGGATGGCAAGGCTCTGCTTTGCTGTTTATGCTGTCATGGATAAGATGAAAACTAAAAAGTCCACCAAGGCAATGAATCCTTCCAAATACCAAACCATTAGGAAAGCAGGAAAAGTGGTAATTATCTCATTTGTTTTTCTTGAGTGACCTCCTAATTATATCCAAATGAGCATCCAGAAATCTTTCCTTGTCCTCACTTGTACTCAAGAATGCAAACTGAAAAGATATTAAAAGCAGTGTATATATTAAGAATTGCACATCTTGGTATGAAAACTTTTGATACTTCTCAGTGATTAATTTCTTTTTTGAAAGGTATTACCATTTGAAAAATCTTCAACTTGTTTTCTGTATAGTAACATTTGCTGGCATCTTCATTTCCACATAACAATTCTTTCCTTTGGCAGCATTATCCTGTAGCCTGGGTAAATACCATGGTGTTTGATTATAAAGGACACTTGAGGAATGGAGAACTGGTACTGCACAGCTGGTCATCATTTCCTGGTAAACCTCAGCTTTTCAGATTTGGACTTTGGCTGTGGGAAAGAGTGGGTGCAATAACAGAATGTTTACTGGATGCATGTTCAGATCTCTTGTAATAATCTCTTTATACTTGTAATTTTTATGTGGATATATACACAACATTTTAATCTCTTTCCTGAACGTATTGTTTAGCAGGAAAGAGGAAGAGCAAGAAGTAGTTATGGAAGGAAAACCACATAAAATAGATACATGTTTATATCTGGTCTTACTTGTTTTTGAGGTACAGTTTAGGTTTCATTTGGTCCCTGTGCCTTGCACTCCAAATGGAATAGATCAATTATAATGTAAGTGGTAATATTTGCATCAGCAAAAATTGTAAATTGGAATTTTGTCTTGTTCCCTGCTATTGAGATGAATTAGTGGGAGTGTGTGGAGCCTCATGCCACTCTGATCCCATCCTGAGGATTGCTGTCCCAGCCTAGCTGGCCTGAAGCTCTGCTCTCCATTTGATCCAGAGGGTGTGTCCTGCTCTGCAGAAGCTGCAGATCTCACTGGCATTTGTTTCAGCTCAGCTTCCCTGAACTATTATGTTTCCTTAAGGAAATAAATTTCTCATGGGGTGATAATCCAACATTTGGGAATGCAGGAGGTGGTTTATTTTGGAAAATATTGGAATTTTTGGAATATATTTGAAATATATTGGAAATACAGAGCCTTGCACTGAAAGTGCTGTGCAGCAGAACATGCTCTGTCCATTCTATAAGGAAGTGATTTCTTACTGCATGCTGGCCTGTAACATTAACTGTTCTGTCTGTGTTTCAGATGAACTTGAAGAAATGTTGAATCCCATGGGAACCGTCCAGACCAACCCTTACACTGAAAATGCAACAGCTTTGCACATTAGATTTCAGGAATATTCAAAACAGCCCATTAATTACCCTCCCTTTGATAAGGTAAGGGATGACCTAAAGAGCAGTCATGAATGCTTATGTGGAAATAGCTGGTTTTTCTTTCCTTTCAACACTGCCTTTTCCAGTGAATTCCCCTTTTCCTGCCTTTTAGTCACTGTACTGCAGTTTGTTAAATTTGCACTGCATGAGTGGCAGTGCTTGACTTCAGGGTCTATTTTGAAGATGTACACGTTTAAAAGTGGTCTGTACATGGTCTTTTGAAGGTCAGAAGCAAATCAGTTTCCCGTATGAATGGTTTTACAAAAAGCTAAATTTATCAGCTATTCTGGAAACCTTCAAACTGTTCTTGCCTGTGATCTATAAAGATCTGTTCTCTCTTGGTACAAATGTGTGTTAGGCACTCTTTGGGACACTGCCCTCTGAGCTCAAGTCCTTTAAAGCATAAATGGACTCTTAACACTGTGTGCAAAGGGATTTCTGAAGCTCTGCTCTTGGACTAAATCCACTCAAGTGGCTCTGAAGTTTTCTACAGATGAAGATAAGAATCTGTCTAGAAGGGAAGTGTATATTTGGAATACACATGGTTATTTCTGTAGTGTGAAGGATAGATGGAAAATCGTTTAGAAAGTAGCAAAAAAGGCTAAGTCCTGGAAACAAGTAATGAAATAAGTCTTAAAACAGGCTGCTAATTATACATTATAAAAGTCAGGCTTAACTCATGTACACATTAGTCTGAATTTTGGTTTGGGGAAAGTCAGTAACAACCTAGAGAAATTGCTTCTTTTTCTTTTTGGAGTATTTTGCACCTTCAGGAGGCGTGAACAGAAAGACTGAAATGACCAAGTTTTATCATTTTGTACAAAGGCAGATTTGGGATTTAAGGTTCATAAAAATGAAATCAAATAACAAGATAGCATTTCTTTTGTTTCAGTGGGGGTTAATAGTGTTTCCCCTTCCTTGTCATCACAGTACTTTTTCTTTTATTCAAGCAGCATTGGAAATGCAGTAAGAGCTAAACCAGAACTGACCAATTGCTTTTTATTTATGGCTGACCAGTTAATGCTTCATAGTGGACATATTTTATTCAGTTTTCATATTGGTTTAAGTTTTTTACTCATTACACTTCTGGGTATTTAATTTTTAAAGAAAAAAATGAATGTACATATTAAACAGACTAAGTAGAAGTGTGTCTCTTTAGTAATCACATATTTGTTCTGGCCCTGGTGTTTCTTTTCCTTGTCCCTGCAATACCAAGTTCTCAGGAAGTTAAAACCCTGGGCTCAATGCAGCCAATAGATTTTCCTGGGTGAGACAGTGTAGTGACATTAAGTTAGGGTCTAATGGTGTTCATCCATTGTGACATTCAGCTTCATTCAACTCAATCTCCTAAAGATCCTCTTGGTGAAGGTTCTGTTGAATGAGGAGTGATGTTGCAGCTGCTGGAATTACATCAGCTGAGGATCTGTCTCTTACAATGCTCCAGCTGAGACTTGCTTGTTCTATGGCTGCTTCTCATTTTCCCAGTGTTGTTGCTGGTTTCTGCCAAGAAAACAAAGAATGAGATGCCAGATTTGTGTTTTGAGCAACATAATGTGCAAAAATAGATGAATCTTTTCAATCATCTCATCAACCTGCTTGCACAGCGAGCTGTGCAATGCTGCTTGCACAGTGAGGAACTTTTTGGGGGCTTTGAGGGATCAAAAGAGCCTGGAGCAGGGATAAGAAACTTGTCTGAGACAAGAGCCATGTGTGGGGCTGGGCCATGGCCAGTGCTGCAGGCACATCATGGGGCTTGGGTTCACGAGAACAAAGCTGGACTTGCAAAGACTTTGAAAATTTATTTGCACACAGAGAAACTCTGCAGAGCAGGGGGAGGAGAGAATCCAACGTAGAATTAGGACACTGTGGTTTTGTTTATGCATGTTTTCACACACAGTATGTAAATAAGCTTTGTAGCCAAGTAGCAGATGTAATACATGATATTAATGAGGGTTTCATACAGAGAAAAGAAATAAAACAAGTTAGGATGCCTTTCTAGGGATTTTAGCTGCTGGGTGTTTATGCTCTGATTATTGCAGTCTTTTGTTGTTTCTTGTGTTGTCTGTGACTCCCAGACCAGCTGGGGTGCTGTTGTATGCCTGGGTGACAGAAGAGGCAGATTCTCAGGGAAATGAGATGCTGGAGTTCCTTAGACTTTTTTCTTTATTGAGATTTTATTTCACAATTTGTTCCTTGAAGCAGCAGCATGTGGCAGCTGTAGACAGACATACCTGGCCAGCTCAGCATTGTAATACCTGGCTTGGTTGCAGTAATGTGCAGAATACACTTTAAAGAACTGCATTTACTTCTAGATTTAATTCTCCATTCTGGGTATTGCCTGAACTTCAAAAACCAAGTCAAATGTTCAAAAGGAAAAAAAAAAGGAGAAGAGATCCAAGATCTAGAGAAGTGCATGGACACACTGCCTGAGATCACATGGGCAGTCTGAGAGCATGGTGAAAGGACTGGGCTTGTGGGTTCTTACTGGGGTTGAGGGCTGGAGGCATGGATCCATGGGTATGGGAGCACTGCCCTTGGAAACTGCACAAGCAGAGGTGAGAAAGCAAAGGGTAACTTAGAGCTGAGGAACTGATTTGCTGTGATGAAAAATAAGGAGAAAATGCAGAAACAGAAAGCAAGATGTCATCAGGAAGGCTGTTTATTTTAGCCCAGGAGTGATTAAAAAGGAAATAGTAGAGGTCATCCTAAGCACTGCTGTTCCCAGTCTCCCTGGTCCTGCAGGTCAGGAAGGGGACACTGCACTCAAGTCCATGTTATACCACTGGATATACAAAACTACCTAAAAGAGCAACATTTCCTTATCTGCTTCATTTCTGTAATGCTTATTCTAGCAATGTGGTCACATTTGGGGTTAAATCTAATGTATTTAAAACCAACTTCTTGCAGATACTTGAAAAGGCAGCTGAGATTGCAAGAAACAGTGACAATGCTGCAATGGCGGTGAGCATCATCTAAAGACTATTTTTAAATTAATTTTCTGGGTTTATTTGGTTCTTATCTTCTGTATCAGTCTAGAAATAAATAAGTGAACTGCTCAAATAGCAATTCTCCTGGCTCTGTTTCCTTATATAATTCACTTTGATAAACTGCTTTAAAATTCAGATATATATCTGTTTTTCCCAATATATTTTGGACTTGTCTATATTTTGTCAAAAAGCTTTACATACTCTGGATTTGGAGGACAGCTAATGTTTACATTAGAGCTGAAAAACAATTTAGGACTAGAAGACCAAATAAATGTATGTCTACTTGGCAAATGTGTTTTCTTTTGATTGTTGCAAAAGTATTTTTTTTATTGCTAATGAGAAGAAATTACTAGATTTATCTAAATTCGCTAATTTGAAAGATAGAAGAAGAAAGTACATGCATCCTAAACAAGAGTTCTCCTTGTTGGAGTTGGAAAATAGAAATATTGCCATCTAGCGTCCTTAACTCTAAAGTTGAGTTATTTTTTCAGAAAGTTCTGCACACTGCATTTGGAATCTGTTACTTCCAGTGCCTACAGTAAGGAATCTGAAAGAAAGGCACAGTGGTCATTTCCCTGTGTTTCATGAGTTTTTATCTGATGTTCTTTCTGCTGTAGGGTTGCTGCTATTTGAGGTACCATACCATCCTCTTACTGAATTTATCACATTATACATGTCTCATTTCCTAGGGTCGAGGTGGTAAGAAGTTTTATGTTGTGCTAAAAGATATAATGGAAAGAGATCCTTTATCTCAGCTTTGTGAAAATGAAATGGATCTCATTTGGACTTTGCGATATGACTGTCGTGAAAATTTCCCACAATCGTTGCCAAAACTGCTGCTCTCTTTAAAGTGGAACAAACTTGAAGATGTTGCTCAGGTAAGGGAAAAGACAACAATGGTGGGGAAAAAAGCTTCAATTAAATCATCAGGAAATAGGATTTCTTTCCCAAGTGTAGCCAGTTTGAAGTGGTGCTGTTGTGCAAGATGGAGCTCGTTGTCTTAACTTCTGCAACCTGGACATGTAAAGAACTTTTTCTCTCAAAGAAAGCTCCATAAACCAAAACCAAAATGCATTTCAGGGATCCTCTGAATGACAAGAAAAGCACAGTGGATATTTACACAGGCTGATGTTAAAACCTTGTGCTCAAATTTGATGCTAAAAGCAAGAATTTCCCAGACTCATCCAGCATGGTCAGCCTGAGTTGGGAGTACCTCCACCAGTGGAGACTCCACAGGCTCTGGGCAAAAAAATCCAGTGCTTGACCACCCTCACAGCAAGAATGTTTTTTATAAGGCTATTCTAAAAACAAACTTTGTAAATCAAGATCTGAAATAAAACTTCTTGTGAAAATTGTTAAGCTGCTCAAATACTATAAAGTCCATATCTCAGACTGGGTAATTAAAACTCATCACCAAAGCAGACAGATGGCTTTTCAAAGAGATATGAGACACACCAGTGCTACAAAACACATCATTCCCATCCTGTCTCTTTGACCAGATAGTCTCTTTAAAAAAAACTTTTAAGGACATGAGGCTGGTGCTGTGATACAAGGTGCATTTTCAGTAAAATTGGTTCATTTGTTTGCTGCACAGATGTGCAGGGTTATTTCACTGCACTGTAAAGAAGTTGGTGTTGCTGCCTTTGGCTGTATTTACTCAAATACAATCCAACTCTTGGGGCACTTTTTGAGAATAGGTTGAACTTTAATACAGGAAAAATTATATGAGCTCAAAGTAAGACCATCCCTGCTTGATAGACTGGTTTTAAAAATAATAAAGTAACAGGTTTCTGGATTGGAATGGAAAGGTTTTAGTCAGATTGTGTTCAGTGAAGTTTGAGCCAGACTATGAAGTCTGGCCCAGGTTACCAAGCACTGATGTTGTTCTGGTCTTCCTGACAGAATTCAGATGTAAATGATGCTCACCTTCTTGCAGACTGAGATAATGTTCATGTCTTTCCCCAAGTCTCATTTAAAAACTTTTCAACTACCTTTTATGATTTTTATAAACTTAGAGCTAAAAAGCATTTGCTGTGAAGGATTATGACTGATGGTAGAAAACTCTATTGCCCCTTAGTTTTCTTACCTTCACCTGTTATAAGCTATGTGTTTTTGGATGAAAAGGCAGCCACTCCATGAAAATCCATCTTCTGTCTGTCCATTATATGATTTTTGTGATTATCCAGTCAGGCTCTCAGTGTGCTCTGACAGAGAGCTCATTTTCTGCTACATCCTTCCTCCCAGCTAGATGTGTAAATTTTGTAAGCTTCTGAAAATAAATGGAATTTCATCCCAGCTCCTTGTCTATGCCATGAACACTACACTAACAAAATGGAGCACCCACACATTCCTTGCTCACTTGTGTCCTTTCATGTGCAAGAATCCCATTCTTCAGTAGTTCCATTACTTCTGAATTTACTGTTCATCATTCAAAGTTATCTGGAAATCAAAACTGTAGAAATACAAGCAGGCACTTGTTTGCACCTTAAAATATGTGAAGGAAAAGGCATTCTGAGTTCTGGGGCTTTTAAATATGGCCCTTGGTGGCAGTTTTGAAAACTTACTTGGGGTATGGATATTAGCTGACAGCTCAAAGTCCTTTACACTTGGAAACATTCAATATTATATTTGCATAAAACTTTTTATTTAAACAGATGGCTGAAAATATGTTGTTTTTTTGTTACTGTGTACTTTCTGGAAGGAATATAGTATTTATTTTTGCTTATCTATAGACAATAGTGCAGTTTATATCATAATATTGGTTTTGGCTGTGTGGAGAGTCTCTGAAAAATGAGATCTTACCTTAAACATGCTGAATATTTCTGTAGTACATAGACATGTCAGTACCCCTAATGATTTACCTTTTCAGGTAAGGCAAGAAAGCCTCATTCATTTTAGGAATTCCAAAATGATCAGGATTTATAATTTATTTCCCCTTCAAATTAAATATTTGCTGTACTAGCTGTAGTTGTTTGCTGCAATGTGCAGGCTGTTGTACCAAAAGTTGTTTTAATCCCATTTTTAGATGTATTCAGTAAGTCTTGACACTTCAGGAAAGAAGTTCAAGAAACCCCTAACACAATACAACAAAGCAACAAAACTCAAAGAAGCAATCAAACATCAGCTGTTTATAAGAAAAAGCAATCAAACACCAGCTGTTTGTAAACAAATGAACTTAATAACTATATTTCTGCTTTTATTTAATGCAGTTTAAAAATAGTAAGGCTCTTTTAGAAGTGGGCTCTCTTGTATTTGATTGTAATTATCTTTAATCTGTTAGTTCAGTGGTCCCTGAAGTTATGTTCAGTGGATTCAAGCAGCTTTCCTGAATTATTTACCATTATTTACCAAGCCCTTGTTGGATTTGCAGGATTTTAGCAGAATGGTTGCACTGCAGGAATTGCTCTTACTGCTGCCATAACCTCCCTGCTCAGCAGAGTAGCAGAGTGGCAAAACTTGTTATGAGAATTCTCAGGCAGTATTTATTCTCAAAGCAGAATTGAAACAAAAGAAATCAAATAATTTTTTAAAATCCTGTTGCTTTCAGTGAAGTGATACCAT
The DNA here is from genome assembly GCA_024362935.1 of Setophaga petechia. Classification (NCBI taxonomy): domain Eukaryota; kingdom Metazoa; phylum Chordata; class Aves; order Passeriformes; family Parulidae; genus Setophaga; species Setophaga petechia. The sequence goes on from JANCRA010000018.1 coordinate 20,934,352, forward strand.
CATTAATGAGAAATAGAGAAAGGACAACTGAAATACTGAAAATAATTGGAATAAAAATACTGGCCTGTGCTTAATTGTATTGTCTCATACAGTCTTCTTAGGGAAGAAATTGTGATTATTTTTTTACAGAAGAAAATACTGATACACCAAGGCCAAATTCAAGTTTTCTCTGAAACATGCATTGTTCATTCTCATTGTATCCACCTGTGCAATGATTTCAGCATAGGGGGGAGCTCTGTATTTTCAGATCTTCTTCCCAGTAAATGTACATGCTGTGGACCATGACTTTCACTGCCTGATGTATGAGGTGTGTGGGGCCACGTGAGCTCATCTTTTCAGACTATTTCAGTTTCTCCATTTCAGTCATTTAGTATTATCAAAATAGCTCAATTTTTGCTGCTTCTGCACCTGATTTACAGTAGATTGTGTAGCAATCCTGATAGTTCTGTTTTGGAGTCTGTGACTGACAAGCAGAGCTGCTGTTTGCATTTTCAGTGTATTAAAAATGTGCTCAGGGTTAATATTGTCTGCAGAATTTCAGTGCCAGCTCCTGCTGTGGAAACGTTGGTGGCTGCAGTCAGACTGGCATCACTGATCCTTGCTGGGTCAGTAGATTTTAGAGTGTATTTTTGAGTGTATTTTTCTGTGGGAATGTGACATCTATGTTTAGAACAGCTTTAGTTTTACTTTACATCGTGTGTCCATACCTGTATTTGCCCATGGTTTAGCTGATCCTTTCCTCCACTTGTGGAGTTTCAGCACAGCCCTGGCTTTGTCAGGTGATTCATGCCCATTTCTTGCCTTCTGAATGTCCCAAAAGTGATGACTCAGTTCAGAATCTGCCCCCAGGGTGTATAAATGGTGTTGTGAACACACCTGTTAAATGTGGGCTGAGAATGTGAGCTCGTGTTTGTCCTGCTGGAACTGGAAGCAGGAGTTGATGGTGACAGAGTAGAAATAAAGGTTTTTCACTGCTCTGAGTCATTATGAAATCAGGAGAAAAACAAGATCTTAATTATTCAGCTTTTATAAGTTGCTATTGAAATACAAAATAACCTCTATTATCTAATTTGTGGGGAATGGTGTTATTATCATGATTTGTTCCTACAGAAAGAAACATCTTGTGCTGTTGATACACTGAATTTATACTAATATACATTTATATTAAAATGCATTAAAGTGTTTATTTGTATCTATAGTGCACTATTTCAGTGATACAACTCTATACATATTGCTCTCAGCAGGTAGCTGTGAGCTTCATAACAATGCAATAAAATCAGTTTATTTTGTGAGGCCTCTAAATGTTGTTCTTTTTGGTAGTCCAAAGTTATGCATCACTGTATTCTGTATTTTTTTCCAGCACATTATTGCATCAGTCTAGAGATTCTTTATTTGTTTTAATACCTAACCAGACTATTTTTTTTCCAATTTAAGCTCATTAATATTCACAGGGAATGTTCAAAAAGGCTCCATCAGTTGAGGTCGTCAGATATTTTTGGTGAAGAAAACTCTCTCTCAACAAAATCTTTTTTTTTATCCTTAGTAGAAAACTTTCACTCTTAGCAAAATGGTTATGTATTTATGAGAGCACTTACAAAACCTCTTATTTTTATTGAATGTCTGTTTTTAAACCACACCTATCAAGTGTTGCCTAATTTTCATTTACTGTGCATTGTGTCTGCATGTGAAGAAATGGGTTTTTCAGACTAAAAATAATCTGCATCATTTTAATGAGTAAGAGACATAATCAAAAGTAGGCCCAGTTACCCCAAATTATTTCTCTCCTTTTTACACCCCCCATCCCATGGCAGCTGGTCACCATCTTCTGTTCATTTGAGTGCCTTTATGAGCAGTGTGTCCCTCTGTGTCCTTACCTGTCACCTTTCTTTTGGAACAGCTCCAGGCCCTCCTGCAGATCTGGCCCAAGCTGCTGCCCAGGGAGGCTTTGGAGCTGCTGGATTTCAACTACCCTGACCAGTATGTCAGGGAATATGCAGTGGGCTGTTTGAGGCAGATGAGGTAGGTGAGGCTTTCTGGGGTGCCAAACTTCATTCTTTTTGCTCACAGGACAAAAGAACTCCAAGAGGAAAGAGCTGAACACACTGCCTGCCGTGAATAGGTGGCCAAATAAAGCAGTCTGATTTCTGGGTAGGCTCACTGGTGGCTAAATAAAATCACCTTATTCTGACATCTCATAGGGAATTATGATTGTTTTCCATGTTGCAAGAGAACACCAGTGCACCTTTGTCCCAGAGAGGACTGGGTGTTCATCCCCTTCTTGGGCAAGGGGAGTGAGAAACTCTGAGGGTTTTAATAACAAAGGGAGAAATATTCCTGAGTCAAGTACTGTAACACCTGGCACCCAGCCACCTCCCCTCTGCTGTACCATTTCATAGCAATGTGAGCTGCAGCATGCAATAAATAATCAGAGAATTACTGATTTGGTTTTGATTCACAGAGTTCTTCACTCTCTGCAGTTCTTCCCATGACTGCATTTCATTTGCTTTCCTCTGTAACCCCGGGCAGGACTTGTGTAACATTATCATTACTGCACATTTCCTGTCCTTGAATTCTGAATTCTCTGTGGTGAATAGTTTAGTGAGTAATTTCTAATGGTCAAGGATAGACATTTGGGGTAAAAAAAATAAATTATTTTGACTTCTTTCAAATCCAAACAAGGAATTTGGCTGCTTAGAATTCTATCCTAAGAATGCATCTGGAATTATTTCCATCTGGAAGTTACACTAAGCTGTGTGTTGTCTTTCTCTGTGTGATGGAAAAATTGGGAGACTCTCTTGGTATTAAACCAAATCCTGTAATTCTTTTGTTTGTCACATGCACCTGAATTTCTGAAATACCACTAATCTAACTACTCTCTTACTAACTGCTTTTATGTACCTCATTGTAGTGATGAAGAGCTCTCTCAGTATCTTCTCCAACTTGTGCAAGTCCTGAAGTATGAGCCTTTTCTGGATTGTGCACTCTCCAGGTTTCTCCTGGAAAGAGCCCTGGGCAATCGGAGAATAGGACAGATGTTGTTCTGGCACCTGAGGTAGGAGATTTTCCTTTCATCTTTCTGAAACTATTGAGCCTGATTGGGCTTTCAAATATGATTTCTTGGGGATTTTTCTAAATGAGCCATTATCATAATGCCCACAACTCCATTTATTTATTTTTGGCATCTATGGATCAGACCTCTCATTAAAAATAAATTAGAGCGGGCTATAATCTACCCTTGGATGAAAGTATTCCAAACTGCATTCAGCTCTGACTACCTGATGAGTTAGGTTTGTAAATACCCCTAGTGTTTGTTTTGGCTGTGGGTGCAATAAAAGCACAATATTTATACCTCACAGTTGGGAAAAATTATTATTGTTGTAAGTCTAACAGAAAATAAAAGCTGTTCTCTGTATTTTTGCTACTTTTGATGAGCAGTTTCATGAATGGCCAAAGCCTTTTAGAATGGACAGGTTGATTGTGTCTTTAGAACACAGTTTTAATATTTCTAGCTAAAAAGAGCAAGTGTTACATGAAATTGTTTTGGAGGATAATTGGCTCTGATACAAAGTTCAGTGGTTTGTTTCAAAGTGTTCTCCTTCAGGCAAATTGGGCTTTTCCCTTACAAAGATTGGAGAATGTGTGGTTTAAAGACAGCCCTTCAGTGATTTCTCAGAGCTGCTCTGAATAAAAGGGGGTCCTGAAGCAGGTATTCAGTCAGCACCTCTTGGCATGAGCCCTGCTGCCCCCAGAGCAGTCCTGGGCTGGAAACAAGGATCCTGCTTGTTTCCAAACTGGCCTGTCCTCATTGTCTCCAGCACAGAGGGCTTCTAGCATCTCCTAGGAAATGTCGGGGGATAGAATGCAAGTAAATAAAGGTAGTATAGAAAGTAATCTTACTCCCTAAAAGAGTTGCAGCTGGGTTAATTATTAAAGATTAGGAGCAGGGCTGACTATAACAGGCCACAGGTGTAGCTGAAAATAAGAAGAGTGTTATAAAAGAGTGGATTGGTTAGTTGAGGGGAACTTGAGTCAGCTGGCTGCTGTGAGAAGAAGAAAGAGTCAGTGCTTAGAGGAGCTGCCTACAAGAAACATCAAGGAGGTACAAAAGTCCAGCAATATGGAACCCTTGAAGTGTAACAACAACAAGGAAACCTGGCTCATTTCAGCTACATGACCATGAGGTGTTTTAATGTTTGGTGTGCCCATGAGGTGTTTTACTGTTTGTTCTGGGGTTTGTGTTTGTTCTGGGTGTTGGGGTGGCTGGGAGGGTGCAGTGTGTGTTTGTTCTGGGTGTTGGGAGGGTGCAGTGTGTGTTTGTTCTGGGTGTTGGGGTGGCTGGGGGGATGCAGTGTGTGGGTGCTGTGCTCTGCTGAGCAGCTCTCCCCCGCAGGTCGGAGGTTCACATCCCCGCCGTGTCGGTGCAGTTTGGGCTGATTTTGGAGGCTTACTGCAGGGGCAGCGTGGCTCACATGAAGGTGCTGGCTAAACAGGTAGGGCCTGCCCTTCCCTTTCCTATCATCCTGACCCAGCCAAGCCTGGAACTCCCATCCTTGCTCCATTGCTCCTGGGGGATATTGGCTGCCTTGCCAAAGTTGGGCAGTGTGGAGGAGAAGGAGGCGTGAGTGAGACTGGGAATTAAAAGGGCTGAGTGATGGAGCAGCCTACATGGCACAGAAGGCAGCCTGGGCTGTGGGCCTCAGGGAGCTGGTTTTACAGTGCTCCAAGACCTGTGAGACACCTTCAGCACTGTCTGTGTGTTCTGGACACAGGAAACTCTGGATTAACTGAAGAAGAGCTTCTGTGCATTTCAAGTTTTTCTCCCTGTAAGGGTAGCTTGTTCTACATTTTACCTAGATTACTTCAGGACTACTTCCTGCAGCTTTTGCTTTTGTTAAAAGGTGTTGCAAATTACCCAAATACTCATTTTAGTGTTAATATAGGTATTTCATTTACACACACAAAAAGAACAAAGGAGAGATATGTTTGCTTTTAAATACCCTAATAAGTACTAGAGGTTTGTTTTTGAAAGCACTAATAATTATATCATCAGATCATTAAGGGACACTCACAAATCATGTTTGAAGTCTCTAATGTGGTTTTAGTGAGTTAATTTAGATTGTGATCTTAAAAATATTTGAAAATTCATCTCTTTGGAGTTAAAGTTTCTACAGTAACAGGCCTCAGAGATCCACACAATGGATGAGTAACTGATGGTGGTGTTTGTCTGCATTGAAACTGCTTTGGGAGCATTTGGAACAGGGATGTTCTGTTGTGCTCTTTATTGCTGCAGCTCACAGGACGTGGAAAAGCCCATCTCTTCCATGTGTGCTCGTTAGCATTGTCAAAATCATAAAAAGAGTAGGTGGTGAAATGCTTTAAGCAATAGATGTAAGGTCAGTAAAGTTTTTGTGCACTTTACAGGAAGCCAATGTCAGTACAATCAAAGAAGGGGCAAAAAAATTCCCAACTGTGCAAACACGGAAGAAATTCAAAGTAGAAATACTTCAAAAAGTTCCTGTTTGTACAACACAGGTTCCATTTTGTTCCCTTGTCACTGATGTTTGTACAGCTCCTAGAATAGTGGAAAAGCAGAGCCCTTTTGGTTTTGACAGATGGCTGACCTGGCAGCTCTCCACTGCCCAGTTTTATAATCAAACTCCATACAATTTCCACAGCATCCTGCCTGGCAGGGTTCAGGCTGTGGGAGGGGTGAGTTTTGACTCAGCACCTTGTAAGTCAGCCTGAAGCTTCCTTGTATAGAAAAGAGCTTTCATAATTGTTACATTGCTGCTGTTTGCTACAGAATCTGTGTATTGCTCAGCATCTTACTGGTGCAAGCACAGCTGATTGTTGGAAGAGCTATTTGGTCAAAAAGTTGCTTAGATGTAGAAGTTGGATTTGCTGTATGTGTTATCCAGGTTTGTCAAAGGGCTCTGCTCTGTCAGTGTTACACATTTAAATCACCAATTTCCTTAGAGATTTTGGAACAGTAAAAAACTTTGCAAAACAGAAGGGGAACAAGGAGTTTAGCCCACCTATATTATTGCAAATAATTGCCTTGACTTTTTACACACTAAGGTAAAAATTTAGCTTAGTTGAAATGCTATGATTGTAAACGCCTTAGCCAATTAAAGCTTTTGTGTTCTGCCTGACTTCAGCAGGATTTTAATGACACACTTTTAAGACTTTGTTCTGTGAAAATTGTCTGCAAGTGGTCACAGGGCCATTCCTTGCTGGATGCAGCTTAATGTGAACAGTGAGCTATCTGCATCCACAGCTCATCTCCAGCAATGTCTGAGTTTGTTAGAGTATGAAATAATCAGTATTTCTGTTACTTCTGTATGTCTAGGGGGCACCTATGTTATGTGCCTTGTTGAAATAGGGAACTAAAAATTGTATTTTGAAGAAGGAATTTGTTTTAATGTGTCAGACATTAAAATGCCTCATTTATTTTTTTGGAAACATTAAGTCATGCTATTAAAAGTGACTCAAAGCTTAGGAGCTTTCATCTCATCAGTGTCTCTCTTAATTATGAAAATGGTATTTCTGAAACACGGGCAACTTAATTTCCATCCATTATTTCCATTTTAAAAAATTTGTAGAATTATTTAATACTTGGTTTTGTTGTGAAATGGGATTTCACATTATCTTACATCTCAAATCAAAGCAGTAACTCTTAATGATAAAATATCTCTTTCAGGTGGAAGCCCTCAATAAAATGAAGACTTTAAATAGTCTAATTAAGCTGAATGCCATGAAGCAAAGCAAAGCAAAAGGCAAAGATGCAATGCATACGTGTTTGAAACAGAATGCTTACAGAGAAGCACTTTCTGACCTCCAGTCTCCTCTGAATCCTTCTGTTATACTCTCAGAGCTGCAGTAAGTAGAGAATGAGCACAGTTTCACCATAGCTTTGCATGGAAACAGCAGAGCAGGAACACATTTGTGTCTGAGTTTCTCTGGCTGCATTGTTCAGCACGTGCTGCCACAGGGAATTTGTCCTGTAGTGACAGAAGCTCTGCTGGGCATCTTCTGAGGTTAAGGCATCAGTTAAATTAGAAGACTTTTGTGATCCACCATGAAACTTAATACTGTCTTAGTCAATGCATTACCATGGCTACACATATTTAAATGTAAGCCTTGAAGTGACTTTGACTGCATTCTTGACTTCTGTTTTTAACAATAAGCACAAAGGCCACTAAAACTTTCCATAGCACTTAAATATAAAGTCTAAAAATTCATGGGAAAGGATATAAAGAAAACTATTTTCTCCGAAAATGAAGGTGCTTGATTTAAGAAGTAGAGATACATTCACCAGTCAGTATCAAATACATTCCACATGTAACAAATGTGTTCATAGCTTGGTGAGTGCACATGAGATAGCAGCAGAATGAAAGCAGACAGAACATTTAAGGACTTCCAGACTGGAAGTCTACCTGTTCTCTTATGTTCTGACACATATTTAGATCTTTTCAGGTGAATTATTCCTATTTGACTAAGACTTCTGTCATGTTTTCTTCCAGTGTTGAGAAGTGTAGATATATGGATTCTAAAATGAAGCCTCTCTGGATAGTGTACAACAACAAAATGTTTGGAGGAGATCTTGTAGGGATCATCTTTAAAAATGGTGATGGTAAGCAATGCTAGAAACTTTCATGTTTTCCTTTTCCTTTTTCACTGGCATGTTTGCACTTGAGCTATTTGTTATTATTCTGTATTGCCATCATGTAAACATGGATTGTTCTGACATCAGTAAACCAATTAATCATCTTCTGACTGAATTTCAAAGCACGGACACTGCCAGCAAGAATGTAAATTATGCTTAATACCACTTTAACCCTCAGGCTGAGTATTTTTAGATCCCTTTTTCTGAAGGGATCTGGAGGAAGTGTGGCAGCTGAGGCAGTGGTGTCCCCTCTCGTTGCAGATCTGCGGCAGGACATGCTGACGCTGCAGATCCTGCGCCTGATGGACGTTCTGTGGAAAGAGGCTGGCCTGGACCTCCGGTAAGGAGCTCCCGAGGGCTGCTTGCTTGGCATGGAGGGGTGCTTTGAGAGATAAAGCTTTCCTGCTTTTAGCACCTTCCCCACTGTCCTTTCTCTACACATCTGTCAGGGTGCCCAGAGGTTCCAGCTGTCACGGCCAAGGTGAGCAGGCTGTGGGAAGTGTTACCCTGCTCCTTCCTGCTGGGAGCAGAGCTCCCATTGCTGCTCACAGCAGCACTTGGAGCCACTGGGAACATCTGCAACGCTGAAGTCACTTTCTCCTGTTGCATTTTTCCAGCCAGAAATGTCTTTGTATCTTCCAAAGTCTCTTGCAAAGTAGCTTTCTTGCTTTTGTATCCTTGGTAGGGTAAACGTGACTTCTTTGAATGAATGCTGGAGTATTCCTAAGAGCAACAGTATCAGTTATTGCTCAGTGTTATCACACAGCCCTCTAGTACATGGGAAGCCTTTCCACCCAAATTTATGAACAGTTTTAGGTAACATAATTCACAAATTCTAATTGCACTTTAGGAAAGTAGTCCTAAGGAAGATACTGGGTATCGTATTATTATAAACCATTTATAGCCATAAATTAAATTTTGTATGTTTCAAGAGCTGTAATCCTCTCTGTTTAAATTTTGTTTACAAGTCTTGAAGTACTTATATTTAAATATTTCCTGAAGTACTTAATTTAGATTCTTGGAGCTCTTTTAAAATTTTTATGGTTCAAGTATAGTAGTGGGAACTACCTAAGGCATGTAACATCAGCACAGGTAAGTAAAATTACCAACTTGTTGCTTAGAATGCTTCAGGAAAGGTGGAAATGTGAATTACAAATTGTTTCTGCAAAGGTATAGTTGTGATGAGATGGTTGAGTGTGTGTGAAGTTGAACACTGACTTGAAGCAACCTTAGGTCATTTATGTCATTATAAATTGACTTTGAGGAGGCTGATCCAGCATTTGGGGGCAAGGACAGCCTCTGGCAGCTGTGGAATCCCAGATGAGGCATTCCTCAGTAGCTGCCTTCCCAGAAGCTGTTTGTGGTTCCAGCCTGGGCCACACACCATGCCTAGCAAACAGGAATAGTGATGAGAGTCACCAAATATGCTTTTCCTGACTAAGCCTTTTTTTTAAAACACAACAAAGGAAAATAAAAAAGTAGCTCTGATGTCCAAGATTTTTCTTAAAACTCTGCAAAGAAAAAAAAGTAGAAAGGGGAAGTTCCTAGGGAGAATTGAAGTTCTATATTTGGCCTCTTCAATTTGTTTGCTTAACTTGGGAGCATCTTCCTTCCATTCATCCTGTCATAGTTGCCATTATGAAATAAAATCCTGGGATTGAGGCAGGGTTACAGTTCAGTGTCTGTCAAAGAGATTAATCAGGCACTTGCCAAGAGACAGCTCTGAAATGACCTTCCTTGAGAACAGAATTGGCCAAAACAGCACTCAGAACACCCAGAGCATGAGGGCACTGCCAGCAGGGTGAGGCTTTGGTATCTCTGTGTTTAGAGTCTACATTTCTCTCAAGAAGAGACAACTGCAGAATCCATGAGCCAGCAGTGGTGCAGTGAGTTCTTTGCCATGTTTGTGGGTCAGGAGTCAGTGGTTACTTTTTGCTTGGGTGAGAAGCATGGTCTCAGCTGAGAAAGTAGTGTCAAAGAGCTGCTCTCCTGAAAAACACAGTGCCATATGCCCATACCAAAGAATGCAGTCCTTGCTTGTTGCCCTGTATCATCCTTAGTTTCCCTGAAGTTGTTTCCATTTGTGGATGCCCATTGGGTTTTGCACTTTGCAACTTTTTTCCACTGTGGAGGGTTTGGTAACCCCATCCAAGTAAAAGCAGGGCTTCAGCCATGCCAGCATGTCAGAGCAGCTCTGGCTGCTGCTGCTCCCCATCAGTGATGTTTTGCCACAAGCAGGTTGTCCAGCTTCCATGAGGCATGGATCAAATGGCAGCCAGTGCACCACTGAGCTGGGGACAGGATCAGTTCCCTTCTAATTGCACTGCAGTCCACACTCAGTTCTCCAGCAGTGATTGAAAATGAAAGCTAAGCTCAGTCTATGTCTAAAGGAGACATGATATTCCCAGTGGGGTTTCTCAGCTCTAGAGAGAAATACCAAATACATATTGAGAACTGAAGGAGGAGAAATGTTTGCTTAACTGCCAACTAATTTGTCTTGTGGGTGACACACAGAGCAGGGGATGTATGAGAGGGGACAGTTGTGAGCAGGAGGATGGCACCATGTGCTCCTGTAAGTCCTTCAGCCTGGGCTCTCCCTGTGTGGGCACAGTGAGGAAAGCCTGGGGTGTAGGGTGGATCTGCTTCCCAGAACAGAACCAGCACCGAGACAAACACTGGCACTTAGAGGACTCTGCCTGTGTCAGTCTACCTCAAACATCATCCAAGTAGCAGAGAGACAGGAACAAAGCAAAAAGTATATTTTTTAGTTAATCCCCAGCCCTTAATTTCTAAGACAGACTTGTGCCTGAACAATGAACAGGAAGTAGATGGCCTATTACAAATACATGTCACAGCAGAGGAGCACATCTGTCTTCCCAAGGATGCTGTGGGGTCTTTGGTGCTGCACCTCTCAGGAAAATCCTTGTGTCAGAAAGTGTTTGGGCTGCTTTAGCTCTGTTATAGCATCCAAGTTGTGTTAGTGGAGAAATGAGTAAAGCAACAGCAACAGAAAATCATGAATTTGAGGAGTTTGATCCATGCCAAGTTGCCTTTGCTGTGATAAATTGTCATAAAAGTATTTAATACTTGGTTACTTTTTGACCAGATGCAGGACGTTGTCCAAAACATTTTGTTTCAGGCCTGTCTATAGTGGGCTCTCATTTTTGTCTCCCTTAGGTGTGTGAGATCTGAGGTTACATGGCTGTGTATGAATGAAATCAGAGTTCACATTCATACTGGAAAATGTATTTGTTATAGCTCTTTAACATGTCATCATTTTTAAACTATTGGACTTGAAGTTACAGAGAATGTGCTGATAAATCATCAGTATTTCGTGTGTGTTTGGAAGGGCACTGGTTTGGTGAATTAAACACTTGAAATAAAGAACAGTTTTAAATGAGTGAAGAGAATTTTCTGTCCTACCCAGGATTTCAGTATTGATCTGACCATGGCTTTTGCTGGCTTTAAAAAGCAGGGAGCATATCCTGCTGACAGATGCTGAAGTCAGAAAGACCAGGATGAGATGGAAAGGGCCCAGAGGATTTGTCCCTAACTTGACTCCTGTCAAACTGTCTCTCTGACAAGGATGTTTTTTCCTGCAGTTGTAAGCACACAGCCCTCCAGGGGCTGCAGCTTTCATCATTGCCTGCTTTTGAAGGGGAAGTTGTTGGCCGTGTGCCCGGCTCAGCCCGGCCAGGGTGGGTTGTGGTGCAGGGGGAGGAGGCCAGGGTGCACTTTAACCTGGCCAGCTTTGGCTGCCATTTGGGCTGTGCTGATAAGGGTGGGCAGAGCTTCCCCGTGCCCAGGGGCAATCCCAGCCACCCTCCTGCTCCTGGAGAGAGCCCAGCTCTGGGGACAGGGTGGGACTGGGCAGGGCTCAGAACAGAAACGGGAGGAACATTCCAAGCCTGCACTTCTACTGTTGTTTTGAAGTTGAGTCCTCTTGAAACACCCTGTTGAATCTGGTTTTCAGTGCACTTTGTTGCCAGTAGGGAAGAATCCCAATCTATATAATTACAATTTCTGATGGCTTAGGATTTTAGCTTTCATATTTTTCAGGTCCTGTACTGCATTAGTGCACAACTCTGAACTCCATACAGAGTGTGAGTTACTGTCCTCACATTTTGGTCAGACAAAACAATCCCTCTGGGCCTGAAGCTCAAGGACACTTAACTGTCTCAGGCCCTGAAAGTAAAAACAAAAGTGAATTGGGGGCAGCAAACTGGGGGTAAATGACTTCATTAGCTGAAGCTGTAATTGGGGAATTAACCCCTGATATGCAAATGGACCAAACTTAGAATTGTGTGAAAAACTGGTGCCCATTGTCCATCTTGGGTGTATCCTCTGGGAGGCTGTGACTGCCCAAGGTGTGGCTGTTGAAGGCCTTTAATAAATACCCACTTTATTCTCTGAATCTTGTCTAGCCTCTGTTCTAGGCAGCCCCTCCAAGGCATCACTAACTTGCACCACTTCAGTTGTGTTATCCCTTTAAGGCAAAAATGTTGTGTTTAATTTTGTAAGGAATTTTATTTATTTTTCTCGCATGGCTTGGGATAATATGCTGTGTCAGTTAAGAGATGTGGTTATGCTTTGTAGCTATTAAATTTAATATCTTATATTAAACTTTATATATATAAAAATATATATAGTTTTATATATAAATACTAATGACAGCTTTACCAGCAGTGAAGCTTTTTATATATATATATATATATTTATATGTATGTATGTACCTTCAGACATCAATTTTCATGATCAATTTTTATTTGAAAATTGATCAAATTTTCACATCAATTTTCATGTCCTGCAGTTGTTTTATACAGCTCTGTAAGTCAGTGAGTGTTGGTCTATACCTTGTGTGCTGCAGTGTAGATTTTTGTTGGTATTCATTGTCTTCCCCATGGACAATTGAGATTGTATTCTTGGCCTGAGCTGCCTGGCACAAGAGCAGACACCTCAATTTGTGATGCATTGCCTTTGAAAAGTTTGCTGTAAGTTTACCTTGCAAATGCTGAGCTCCCATCTCATGGGGTGTTGTCATCCTGTTTCACTTTCTAAGCATGTGAAGGGAGGAAATGGATTGGGAAAAGATACACTTACCTATTTATACACACCTCTCCTTGATTTTCATCCTCAACTGTGTCTTACTGTGACATGGTTAGAGGTATTTTCACTGGTCACAGTGTGTGAATGCACAAGTGTGTTCTGAGATACCAAGCCAGTGAAGAGATGTATTCCTGTTTTCTGTTGGGTTTCTATGCTTCAGTGTAGTATGAGCTGGAAAACATTTATTATGTTAAGATTCAGAAGGATTTCTAGCATTTTCCTTTTAAGTAGGAAGATGATGGAAAAGAATAAGATCCTCTTTTGCATTTCCAGCAATAATTTATGGGTAATGAACTGGAGCAGGTCAGGGTCTGTCCAGGCAGGAATTCACAAATGCAAGCACAGGGCTCCCTCTGTGGCTCATCCTGGGAAGTTACAAGAAACTGGGTTCCAGTAAAAAGGAAAAATTAGGCTTTTTAAAGTGTCTCTTTTCTTTGCATCTATATAAAAAATAGGAAAAACGAACCTTTAACCTTTACAAACAATTCCTATATATTGCCCCTTGAGAGTTTACTGTTCACATGAGCATTCAGCCATCTCCAAACATTGAATACACTCACGAAGCATTTTGCTGGTTTAGGTTCTGACATGATTCTGTGTTTCCTTGCAGGATATTGCCCTATGGCTGTTTGGCAACTGGAGATCACTCTGGCCTCATTGAGGCTGTTTCTAGCTCAGAAACCATTGCTGACATTCAGTTAAACAGCAGCAACGTTGCTGCAGCTGCTGCCTTCAACAAGGATGCGCTCTTGAACTGGCTGAAGGAGTACAACTTAGGGTAATTTCTGCACTTATTCTCTCAACTATTGTATAAGCTACAAAATTCCTCTGAAATTTCTCTTTCAGTCTGGAGGAAGGTGTGGTTTTTTTGCTGATTGTTTTTCTAGCATGTCAAATTTTGCCTGAGATTCATGGTACCCTTGGGCCTGGCATTTGCAGCGTTTTGGCTGTGTGCTGTTGAGTAAGTTATATTAAATTTGGCAGCACAAACAAACCCAAGGAAACTACATGGGTCTCAAGCCTTGATGTTGCCTTCCATACTGCTTGTTCTCCACAGCTACCTTTACAGTATTTTTTTCTCAAGTAATTCTGGTTTTGCAGCATCCAAATGGACTTCTAGTTTAAACAAGTAAAAATCTTTTCTGAGGCCAAAGCATGACATGGTTTCCATCTGTGTGCACTAATACAATTTTCTCTGTGCTTGCAGAGAGGACTTGGATCGAGCCATTGAAGAATTTACTCTGTCTTGTGCTGGCTACTGTGTAGCTACATATGTGCTGGGAATTGGTGACAGACACAGTGACAATATCATGGTCAGGAAAAATGGGCAGGTAAAAAAACCTTCTGTAGGCAGAATGCCTTTGGTGACCTTGGTGTGCAAGAACCTGTAATTTCTTTGGTGCCATGATGAAAGGCACACATGGTTAGAACTGATGTCTGTGGTTCACTGAGGGTTGGAGAGAGCTTTAAGGAAAGAAAATGTAATGCTGGGGGAAGGACAGAGCACAGCCTGGTCCATCAGCAGTTCTGTATGGAGAGAGGCTGTTCTGCAGAGCTTTTACAGAACATCCAAGAGGCCTTATAGTGATTTAGATTGATTGAATAAAAGTGGTCTTAGGGTATTTTGCAAAAGACCACCCTTAAAAATGCATGAGCTGCATTTTGGAGCAGTGTGGTTTCCCAGAAGTGAGTCTGTGCAGCTCAGCCCTGCAGAAGTGCTCAGTGTGGAACCCAGCACCAGCACAATGCTGTGCACTCAGAACCTGGGGGAGCTCCTAGACATCTGCTTTCTTAATTGTTACCCTGTAATGTAACTTATCTGATTTAATTGAAATTATTCTAATGGTTATAAAATTGAGAGCTTTACAGATATTTGCAGTATTCTTTTTAAGTTTGTACTTCCTGGAAGAAAGCTGGAATGCCCTTAACCTTCAGATTAACTCAGCTCTGCTCCCTTTGCCTCTGTCCTTGTGTGGGAAGGCCTTGGATGTGATGATGTTGATCCTTGTGGGCTCATCCTTGGGCTCATTTTTGTCTGATGGTGCCACCAAGATTTATTACTCTCTCTGTGGCAGCAGCAGCTTCAACCTGAGAAAATTTTTTGCTGCAGTGGTCACTCAGAAGTGTATGGATGTTATTATTGACTTTAAATCTTGAAGTGGTTTAGAACCAAATTCTCCCAAAGGGTTGAAACCACAGGTTTTGGAGAGTCACGTTATGAGTTAACTGTTCTTCATACCTGCATCCTGTAGAGATATTAGAAAAATGACACATTTCACTGGAGAGATTATTTTTCACTTTTTTTTTTTTTGTTTTTGTTTGGTTTTTTTTTTTTTTTTTTGTTTGGTTTTTTTTAGCTCTTTCACATAGATTTTGGGCATATTCTTGGAAACTTCAAGTCCAAGTTTGGAATTAAAAGGGAACGGGTACCTTTCATACTCACCTATGATTTCATTCATGTTATTCAACAAGGAAAAACAGGGAACACTGAAAAATTTGGTCGGTGAGTGTTACTTTGATCTATTTGTAATTGAGATAATATCCAGCATACCAGAACTTACCTGGGGTTGGTTTGCTCATTTGCACTGGTGTGGAAGTGTGCCAACATGCATTTACAGGGCTGTCTGCTGCTCTCCCTGAGCTGGAATGTCCACAGATGACTTCAGAACCAGAAGCTGCAGCTCTGCAGC
Source organism: Setophaga petechia (assembly GCA_024362935.1). NCBI lineage: Eukaryota > Metazoa > Chordata > Aves > Passeriformes > Parulidae > Setophaga > Setophaga petechia. The sequence goes on from JANCRA010000018.1 coordinate 20,949,814, forward strand.
TGATCTCCCACAGCAGGAAGGTGGCAGGTTCTGCTCTGGGTTCCAGGCAGGGCTGCCAGGCTGTTGTTCAAGCACTGCCTTAGGAAGAGGCTCCCTCCTGCCCTTCCTGTCCATCAGGGCATGTTCATTGTGCTGCCCCATGCTCCTCCTGCTTGGATGCTTGGCCATGAGGAGCCACGTGCTCCTGATCCACCAGCCCTGGAAACTGGCTCAGTTTTGACCACAGAAGGAATTAGAAATGGCAGAGATTAGAGGGATTGCAATAGAGCTTTGGCCCTATAGGATCATTAGGGCATTTCACCTAACGAATTCTCAGGGAGGTGGGACCATGAGCTCTGGCACTTTTGTTCTTTCTGAAGAGCAACTGGTGGTGTTTTGTACTGAGGGCTTGCTGGGGAGACATGGGATATGTCTGTGTGTCCTGGTTCAGGGCAAATTTGGGAGAGAACCCCAAAGGGGCTTCTCTAGAAAAGCAGATTCAATTGGCCCCTCCAGCCAACTTGTCTGGGAGAAAATACCTCCTTGGAGAAAAGTGGAAAAGCCCTTTTATTGTTTATTAAACAATAAAACCTAAACAATATTGAACAGTAAAACCCCTTGCTGCTCCAAAAGAGATGACAAAGTGAGGAAGTCCCTCCCCGGGCTGCAGCTCAGCTCTCTCAGTCTCTGATCAGTCCCTCAGTGCTGGAAATGTCGCAGGCCAGGCCCGGCCCTGTGGCCACAGGTGGAGCTGCCGGTGCTCCCTGGGTGTTCAGAGCAGGTTTGAACAGGGCCAAAGAAAAGGGAAAAAAAACACAGTCCAGGGAACTTCTTTGCCTCAGCTAGCTAAACTAACTAAAGCAAAGGAGAGCTCTGTCCTGCTGTCTGTCCATCTGCAGACAGCACAGGCCAGGAGCAGGAATGTGGAGGAGTGAGTGCAGTCTGAAAACAAACTGCTGCTTCTTCTCTCCCCCCTTCACTCTCTGCAATAAGTCTTAAGGTGCAAAACTTCTTTTTCAGCATAAACAGAACAAACAATTGGGGATAAAAGCACCATATAGTCAACCCAGGACACTGTGGGATTGCACAAACAGGCTCTGCAGGCATCTCTGTCTCTGTGCTGTGTTCCACAGTGTGTGTTTGTCAGACAGATCCCAGATTGCAGATAACAGATGAACAGCTGACATTTGCAGTGTGTGACTGCCTGTTGTGCTCCCTGCCCTGTGCCCAGGTTCCGGCAGTACTGTGAGGAAGCCTACCTGATCCTGCGCAAGCACGGCAACCTATTTATTACCCTCTTTGCACTGATGCTCACTGCAGGGCTGCCAGAGCTCACCTCTGTCAAGGACATCCAGTATCTCAAGGTACAGTAAGAGCTACAGCTCAGCAGGACTCAGCATTTTTCCAGGATGTGATTTTTTGATTCCAAGATTAATACATTTTCATTGTTTTTTGTTTCTGTGAAGATTTTCACACTGTCCTTGAAGTTTTCTTTTTTAGCTCCATAGGACAAGGTCTGTAGTCAGGCCTAGTGCTCAGAGAATGAGTTCAGGATCTGTGCATGTTAAATGGAGTCATCTCAGGGGTATTTTACATCTTGGCTCATGCACAGACATAGACCTGGAAAGGTGAAAATGATTTGCTTCATTCTCCTTCAGTTTTATCTTTAAACCCAGGAAGATTTATTATTTAAACCAATTGATGTATTGCTCAATGAGTAGTAAGCAGAAAAAGTGTCAAAGGAGAACAAAACACACTGTGGCTTGTGTTGAAAGGTGAAGGAGCCTTTCACTGTGCATTTTAAAATTCCTAACAGTCCTTGTTTCCCTGTTGCCTTAGGACTCCCTGGCCTTAGGGAAGAGTGAGGAAGAAGCACTAAAACAGTTCAAGCAAAAGTTTGATGAAGCTCTGCGGGAAAGTTGGACTACTAAAGTGAACTGGATGGCTCACACTGTCAGAAAGGATTACAGGTCCTAGGAGATTCTAGCATTTGCACTAAGCTGAAGGTTACCTTGATAAGTGTTTGTAAAGGGTTTCTGTGGTATGGACCAACAAAACTTCAGGAAGCACTGGGACAATGCTCTCAGGCACAGGGTGGTTCCTGGGGAGCCCCACACAGGGCCAGCAGTTGGACTCTGATCCTGATGGGTCCCTTCCAGCTCAGCACATTCTGTGATTCTATGAAATGATCCAAACCAAGAAAGGAAATGACTGTGAGAACAAATGGACTGAAATAATTCCTGAGTCTTTTGCACTCTGCTTCTGAATGCTTGATTCCAAGACTGTCTCTACAGTTAGTGAACATCCTGGATAATCAGTTCCTGCTGACTTTGCACGCTGAGAGCTACTAGGCATTTTTAAAATTTCTTTGGTACTTCATGGAGGTGTAAATATTTGTTTTTATACGTTAGGGTAATGTGCTCTAACATATCCTCAGGAGGTTTGAAGACCTCTGGCAGAACTGTTCTTCATTTAAAGTTAGGACTTGAAGAGTAAATTTTTTTTTTTATATCCTAATCTGGCTAAAAATGAGTGTATTGTGTATATTTTTCATATGACCTCTGCCCTACTGGCACAGATGCATTAATTCTACTGTAAATAGCAACCATGGTATCACTGTACTGCAGGGAGCTGCTTCGTGTCTGTGCTGCTGCTGAAGGAAGGGTGGGGGAGACCTGACAGATGTGATGCAGCATCCAGATGTTCAGGGTTGCACAGCTTTGTTCCTCTGGCTTTACACACAAAAGAAGCCCTTCAGAAGGAGGAAGGTGAGGCCAATTCCAAACGTGCCTGAGAATCCCTCGATGGTTACAGTCTCCCACTCAGCCTCTGGGGCTTTGCCTTCAGCTCCCAGAGAGGCACAGTTTGGTTTGGTTCCAGCAAGAAGCTCCTTCCAGCCTTACACTGAAATTCCTATCTCAGATCAGTCCTTCCCTGTGAAATGTACTGACCTATGTAAGGGATGTTCTCATTAAATAAACAACACAAAGTGATTTTTAAAGCAAACATACCAAAAACCCCAACTGGTTGGAGAAGCAAGAGTTGATGGGGAAAGATCATTCCACAGAACACCAATGCAGTCGCTGATCTTCTCTCTCTATTTATTAAAATCTTGCAGGAATGTTGCTTTATTGAGATATATATATGTTGAAGATGGTTGCTGAAGAAACTGGATTTGTTTTAATTTATTTAGTGAGGTACCAGGCTTTTAGGTGCTTAAATGGAGAGCAAATTTGTTATGTGCAATAGGGGACTGCTGGTTAAAAGATGTAACAAACTGTTCCTGGACATCAGCAAGAGAGGTTTAACTACTGCCTGTTCTCCAAGGAACACTGGTAGCTCTTGATTCTTGTGGACATTTGAAAGAGATTAAACATATATATTTACTTTTTGACTAAACAGTTGTTCTGCATAGAAATGTTGGATGATGTATGAATTTAATTAAAGTAGGTTTTACTTTGTTGAGAGTGTTTTGCTTTTGTTGTTTTGGGGTTTCCGTGTTTATTTTAAAGGTTAAGAACTTACCTGGAGTCAGTTCTGTGTAGGGCATTGATTCTCTTCTCACCCTAGGGTTTATCTTTCTGAAAAAACCTCTAGAATATTCTAAAAGTAACAAGTGTTAACATGGGTTGGTTTTGTTTGGTTTAGGGCTGTATTTTTTAATATACAGCATAGTAGCATTTCAAGTGTGCCATGTCATTTTTTAAATTATTATTGCTACAGCAGATAGCAAGAAAGTTAAAAAGAAACAACATTGCAGGTGGCAGTTCTGAGAAAAGTAATGGCATCTTCAGGTAATTCACAGCATGTGACTGTGCATAAGGAGCTGTTCCTGGACATGTTCTGTTTTTCTGTGGGACAGAGCACTTGGACAGAGTCCTTGGGCATCTCTGGGCTTGCTGAGGGAGACATCACTTTTCCAGGACTGGAAGGTGAAGTTGGCAGGTGCCCCTTGGCTGCCTGGTGCTGGTGTGGTTGGGCTCTGGCAGGAGGGAGCACAGTGGCATCTCCATCTCCTTTATTTCCTCAGCTCCGAGGGCAGCTGGGTTCCTGTGCCACCCCAGGCGTCCTGTGGTACTCGGGCAGGCGGCTCCAGGCTGTGCCTCAGGCTCTCCTCTGCTCCCCTCTATGCCTCAGGCTCCCCTCTGTGCCTCAGGCTCTCCCCTTTGCTCCCCTCTGTGCCTCAGGGTCCCCTGTGCTCCCCTCTGTGCCTCAGGCTCTCCTCTGCTCCAGGCTGTGCCTCAGGCTCCCCTCTGTGCCTCAGGGTCTCTCCTGTGCTCTCCTCTGTGCCTCAGGCTCTCCCCTTTGCTCCTCTCTGTGCCTCAGGCTCTCCTCTGTGCCTCAGGCTCCCCCTTGCTCCTCTCTGTGCCTCAGGCTCTCCCCTTTGCTCCCTTCTGCTCTCCTCTGCTCCCCTCTGTGCCTCAGGCTCCTCTCTGCTCCCCTGTTCTCCCCTCAGTGCCTCAGGCTCCCCTGTGCTCCCCTCTGTTCCCCTCTGCAGGTGAGAGCCCTGAGCTGCAGGTGCAGGAGCACCTTCCCTGCCTCCAGCACCACCGGGGCACTGCACTGAGTCCAGAGGGGATTTTGGATGCGACTTTAATGCAGGTGATGATGGTGAGACAATCCCATTGCCTCTGTTCCTTGAGGAGTGTTTAGAGGTGATTAGGAAATGCTGCTCCTGCTCAGTGTTTGTGTTGGTTAATAGCCCCTCAATGGCTGTGTGTGTTTGCTTGTCTTTATCTTCTCTATGTTTACTCTTGGCAATTAACTGGCAAGAATGGGAAAAGAAAGTTAGAGCCGAGTTAAATGGTCTATTTTTGTGTTTGGCAGCAAAGACAATGAAGAGTTTTCCTCCTGTGAATTGACTTTCAAATAGCTGAGAAGAGATCCCATCCCACAGCAATGCTTCCCAGGCTGAACCTGGCAGGAAGCAGCATTTACCAGGCCACCAAGGCTGATTTTGTGATACCTTCATGTTAAGTTCTGAGCAGAGTGCTGGTGTGCTGAATTGTAGTAGTAAAAATATCACCACTTCCCCTGGTTTTCATCATACTTGCTACAGCCTGTGGCATACAGACTTTCATTCAGAAAACAAACAAATGAATAAATGAACTAATTTGTGAAAAGTCAAAGGAGACTTCAACTTTGACGCTGTCATCCAAGAGAAGACTGGATTTTGGCACATCAGTCCATTGATTGTTTCTGTACTTTCCTCACAATATCGAGCTCTAATACTGAATTGGTGAGTTAATTTGGGCTAATTTGGAACATAATATTTTAGATCAGTTTCTGAATTCACGAGACATCAAATGGTTAGATTATAATAAGAGAATTTAAAGAGTTTGTGTTGAATCTTCAGTTCATGTGGTCTCATGTTAATTACCTTTCTTTGTATATGTCCACTGGAAAAATGACTTTTTCTTCTCAAGGCCTTCATTGTATCTGGCTGAGGGGAAAGCTACCTGGGCTGCTTTAAAAACCACAGCTGAAATTTGCAGTGTGTAAATTATCTTAATTTGTTCTGGTTTATTACTGATTGCATGATTACTTGATGGGTTTGCTTTCTACCTTGAATCTTTTATTTGTGACAGATGGTGACAACTGCTGCTTTCACACTCCTGCTTGTCCTGTCTCGGATTTCCAGGGAAGGAAAATCCATGGATTTGCCCCTCAGCTGTGGAGCTGCTTCCTTTCCCTCTCGTGCTTGTATTGCTTGTTTTGGCAGTGGAGTGTTGGTTGTCAGTCACTCACATTCCAGCAAATGCCTTGGACAGAGCCCATTCCTGTATTTCACATTAAAGGGTCCAATATTCCTCTTTAATTTCCCAGAGCTATTAAAATCAGATAATTAAATAGTAGAGGCTCTTAATAATTGGTATGTCAAGCTATATTGTAGCTTTATTCTGTAGGATGGTTTCAAGCCTACATCTTTTAAATGTGTAATCAGTATTTCTATTATTATTCTTTCACAATATAGTGTATTAGTGTAATTATGTGTCTGAGCCAGCTTTAAAATCTAAGCCTGAAATCCTCTGCTAAGATGTAATAATTTTTAAAATTACTTGTCTGGTTTGACAGTCCAAGAGCTGTTCTGGTGCACAAGTGTCAGTGGGTGCTGCCATGTGAGGGCTCAGTGCCCTGCTGCTGTTGGGCCTCCCTGTTTGCACAAGGCTTTGGGGATTTTGGGGACAAAAGGGTCTTGCTGTGGTGTGGCTGATGAAATTAAAGCCAGGCTAAACTCAAGGTGTGTTTCTGTTGGCTGACCTCAATGGACACACATTAACCTGGGTGTGTGTCACAGACATCTTTTCATGAAAATCCTTTCCTTAGGATTTTTTCCTCCTGAGAAGCTGAGAGGCCTCAGGAACAAAATGTAAACAATGGTTATCTGCTGCTGTGGAATGCAACAGGTGCATCTGAGAGTGGTCTCATGTGGATGTTTGTAATTAATGGCCAGTCACAGCTGGCTCAGGCTCTCTATCTGAGCCACAAACCTTTGTTATTCATTCCTTTCTATTCTTAGCTTAGCCAGCCTTCTGAGATGAAACTTTTTCTTCTATTCTTTTAGTATAGTTTTAATGTAATATATATCATAAAATAACAAATCGAGCCTTCTGAAATATGGGGTCAGATCCTCATCTCTTCCTTCAACATTAGACCCCTGTGAACACGGTCACAGGTGTGGTAGGAGCAAACACAGCACCAGGCAGATCTCTGCAGCAGGTTTTGGTAGGCAGTGCAGGCAAGGAGCAGTAATTCACCAGCTGCTGAGAAATCAAGGACAAAACTGTTGGTGCTGCCTCAGTGCATAACAGCAATGTTGTAGTTACTGTCCCCAGGCATGACTGCATGCCTGGTGGAGCAGAGGGAGGTGTTCCTGCCAGGAGCATTGTTCACCCTGCTGGTGGCAGCTGTCCTTCAGCCAGCACAGCACAGCAGCATCCATGGGGACAGCAGAGAGCTGCTGTGCTCTGTGAGCTCAGGTTGCACCCTGCTGCTCCTGCTCAGGTGCCTTTCCAGCCTCATGGCCCACATGAGGAGCTGCTTGTGTCCTTTAGCAAGCCACACAGGAAATCCTACCAGGCAGATGCTGAGAGAACTTTCCTTGTTCTGTCCCCTCTGGAACACTTGGATAAAGGCTCAGATCTGACCTATTTGAACTGATTTCACTGCATGGCACTGAAGGGTTTAAAATAATGCTGTTGTGATGAGCTGTCCTTCATCCTTTCAGTCTGTCACCTTACTCTTTCTCAGGTGATTGTCTGGAGAAGTCTCCTCTGGATTGCTTGATGATGAGGAGTGGGATTGAATTTGTATTTCTTAAAGTAATGGTATGGCTTGCAAAGTAATGGTATGGCCTACTCTTGGGAGAACTGTAAGGGGTCCCAGTTTAGGAATAGCAGTCCCTAAGAAATGTGAAAGGTTAATTCTGGTTTGCCAGGCCCTGGTTGGCTTTTGAAAATGACAATCAAGCATGGGAATGTGGTTTTGGAGGGATTAAGGCCCTTGTAGCACAAGGGTGTTGTAAGATCTCATTTCTGGCTTTAGAAGTCTGCATTTGGGCAGGAAGTCTGGGCACTTGCTGGCAATGGGCAGAACCAGTGCAGTCTGGGCAGACCTGGCAGTGCTTCATTCCAGTTTGTGAGTCCTGCCTAAGGCTGTCTCCTACATGGAATTCCTAATGGGCTCTGCCCTGGGAGCTTTCAGCAGCTCAGTCTGGTTTCTGAAATGATCTCTGTACTCTTGCATGAGGAGCACTGAGTGTCAGACATTCCACAAGGGAGCTGAGCACTGTTGTTCAGGATACTCTGGAGCACAGAATGTTGAAAATGTGGCTCTGAACTCCTCCTGCTGAAACCCTTTTCCTGAGGGGCTGGAAACAAAACACAAGAATAGATGTCATAGCCCAGCCCAAGTATTCCCTAGGGATAGGAAAAAAATCTGGATTCCAGTCACCTTACCAGACATTCATTTGAACAAAAATGGAACAGCTCCAAAAGAGGAGTAGGAAAGACAGAAAGTCCTTTCCCCTATGGGCTTATTTAGGAAAAGGAGAGATGAAATGAAGGCCCAAACATCCCAGTCTCTGTTCTTCTGCTTGGCTAAATAAAAGAACCCTTAACATTAATGGTTGTGGGAGACTAAATCTGTTTAGCCTGTTCCCTACCAAAGAGCAAGGAATGGATCCTGCACATAGATGTGTGCCCCTTGGCATGGGAGGAAAATGTGCATGCTGCTGGACTTGGGACCATCTGTTCCCGAGGCTGCTTCCACCCCTCACCTTTGCTTGGGAATTCCACAGTGGTAAAGTCTTTGTACACCTTAATGCCACCCACCCCTGCCCCAGAGCCTTGACCTGGTGCCTGCAGCTGTACCACACTGTTTGAAGAACTGCTTAAAAATACAGGTCAGGCTTTAAGAGCTCAAAGAAGGCTTAAATACTTTGTGAGTTGTGATTGTTGTTGCTCCTTTTAAGGCAAGGTGCAGGATCACAAGTGAGATATTGAAAACCTGTGCAAGTTTGGAAATTCTAGGAGGGAATTGGGATGTGAGCTGTAATCCTTGTGGCCAGGACAGCTTTTAGAAGCCCCTTTCCCCCATAAAGTTGCTTCTCAGAGGTAGTTATTTTAGAAATAAAACTTTTAATATTCCAGACCACAAACAACACTGAAGCAAACAAAGGCATTGCAAGTGGCTCTGCGTGTAATCGTCACACTCGAGTCGGCAGCTCAATGGCATAATCTTTGTTTCCTTGAGAGGAGAATGAAGGCTCTGGAGAATATTTCTGAAACAATTCCCTGTCCTTAACAGCTGAGAAATGTTTAGGTTACAGCTCTGTTTACCGGGTTTGTGCTGGTTAAATGAGTGATGGCTACGGACTGAACCACGGGGCGGCTGCAGCTGCAGGGAGCCGTCATCCCAATGGATCCAGCTTCGGGTTTGGGATGCTTTCAGGGCCCCCAGAGCCGCTGCTGGGATCTGTCATCCCAATGGATCCAGCTCTGGGTTTGGGATGCTCTCAGGGCCCCCAGAGCTTCCATGCTGGGATCTGTCATTCCAATGGATCCAGCTCTGGGTTTGGGATGCTCTCAGGGCCCCCAGAGCTTCCATGCTGGGATCTGTCATCCCAATGGATCCAGCTCTGGGTTTGGGATGCTCTCAGGGCCCCCAGAGCTTCCATGCTGGGATCTGTCATCCCGATGGATCCAGCTCTGGGTTTGGGATGCTCTCAGGGCCCCCAGATCCTCCATCCCGGCAGAGCGCTCAGTGTTATGAGTAGAACAGCTGCCCATTTTTTAAAAAGGTTGCAGAGTTCACAGGTTGGGCCAGTTGCTGCCAGGGTGGAGTTCTAACTGTTTGTTATTGTAATCACCTGTCGTTTTCGTTAACTACCTGTTGTTATAGTCGACATGCAAATAACATCGGATCCAGAACGCAACGGGAGGGACCCCTCACCAAACCTAGCCAAAAACCCCTAAAACAATGAGCCAGCACAAAATTGAGGAATCAAAGTGATAACTAGATGTGAGGAACAGAATCTGGTATCCGCCAAGACCTTTTTTAACCCTCACCCTAAATACAAGATGTCGGCTAGACAGAGGACCTCGAATGTTGAGATAAAAAGCAAAGGAATTTATGATGCTCTTCTGAGAATGGAGCCCCCAGCCCTGCCCACAGACCATTGTCCAAAGCTGCGCTCTTCCTCCTCCTCCTCCGAGTCACTCCCGGGAGCAGCGGCGGCGTGAGTGCGGGCCCGTCAGTTATCCCCCCCAAGAGCTGATCACTTTTAATGAAAGCATTAACAAGGAGAAAGGTCTCCCGCCCGTCGCTCAGCAGGGCAGGGCAGCGCTGTCGTAGTGGTCCAGCAGGCTGTGTGCGATGAAGGCGCGCTGCGAGTGCAGGGTGCCGCAGGGCCGGCACAGCCGGATCTCGCAGCTCGGGCACATCGCCCCGGAGCGCCGCGGGGCCCCGAGCTGCGGCAGCGGGCACGGCTCCTCCTGCGGCCGCCGGCAGCTCCTCCTGTGCCAGCCCCTCCGCGGGTCCTCCGGCAGCGGGCCCCGAACCTGCGGGCTGCAAGCGGCACACACACAGGTGACAAACAGCCCGCGCATGGATTCGGGCAGCAGGAGGATTCGTGAGTTCAGAAATCACTGGATTTATCAGCCCTTCCAGAACCTGTACCTGTGACGCCCTATGAGTGGGTGCTGTGTGTGGCCACCTGGAAAAGCAGGGATGGACAGCAAAAGGGAGAGTCTGGCTCTGGGCTGTGGTGGCAGTGACAAGCTGTTGGTTTTAGAGCACAGAATTATTGAAGGATTTTCATCATTTAAACAAAACCATAAAAGAGTGGTATCAGCTATGGGTAGGAGCTGATGCTTACCCGTACTCTTAATGGGTTAGGAGCTTCAATGTGCAACTCTTCTGTGCATGACTATGGCATGAGCTTCGTGTGTTTGCATGAAAACAAACTCCACAGTGCTGTGTGTCTGACCCCACGCTGCCCTACAGCATCACAAAGGTTCTTGTCCCACCTTGTGGGCACCAGCAATGCACACCAATGTGGCCAGTACTGCACTGGCCTTGGCCAGAGATGGAAGAGCTGAAAGGAAAGCTCTCCTGATCACGTTATACACCCTCCTGTTCTACCTACACAATCCTGGCAGAGCTCATGAATCAGTGCTGCCTGCAGAGATGATCTGGTTTGGCTGCACCACTGTGAAAGCTCTGTAAGCCCTGCTGGCCCAAATGCATCTAAAGCCCACTGCCATGCAGTGTGTCTGTAGGAGAAGATCCAGGAAAGTCTGAAGGCTGACTCTCTCTCACTAACATGGGAGCACCATGGGAGGTTACTAGAGTACTGTTCAATTTTTAATTTTTTTTTCTTTTAGCTCAAACTGGGGAAAATCCATATTTATTTACAAATAAGGATGAATGTTCAGAAAACAGGATTTTACTGTTTCAGTTGTATTTGTCTGCCTCCTGAATGTGCTCTTCAGTGAAATTGTGAACAACAGACAACATTTCACAGCAGTAATTCACTTCTTGGATGTTTGGCTATGTTTCTAGTCCAGTTCCTCAGCAGAAAAATCCCAAAACCAAGCCCTTGGTACTAATTGTACTGCAATTAGATCAGAGGGAAAAATCTGGCTCTCAGGTTCATTTCTTGCTAGTGTATTTTAATCTTCTGTGGAGCCTGCAGCCAGCTGCTGTGGCTATCAAGGCTAATGCAGTTAGCTGAGTAATTGTGGAGACTTGCGTGCACTTCCTGCTAAGACGGTAATTTCATGATAATTACCAAAGACAGACTCCTTTTAGGAGATCTGTAGGGAAAACAGCTCTTGGATGAGAAAAGACACTTTTTGGAAACCCCTCCTTGATCTTAGCATACACTCAGTATACTTCATGTTAAGGAAGAATAATACCAGGGAGAAAGAGCCAAGAAAAGAATTTCAAATCCCATAAGAATGTTTATGATAGCTCAAAACTAATACATTCACAAAGCAGTAAGCTCTAAGTAATTTTTACTTTTCCTTACTTTGGTTAAAAAAATGAATTGTTATTATTTGTTTGTCTTTGTGTTTCATTTCTCTTTTTCTCCTTTTAACTGGAAAGAGTAAGTATAAAGACACTATTACAGGAAGACAGGCAATAATTATGAATTTTCAGAAATTTAGTATCATTAACTTTGTTGAACAGTGATTTTTGCTGCTGCCCATGCATTGACATTTTCCATTGCACCCCGGAGTTACTGCTCTGGTGCAACAACGCAATTTTTTCTTTTTTTAAAGTTACTGCTGGAAAAAGTGGGGTTGTCCCAGTGGCAGTGCTGGTGTGTCTACCTGGAGAAACAGAGATGCTGCCCCTGCTAATCTCTTGCTCAAGACATAGGGAAATGGATATTAGATAAACACACAGACACACAAGACTTGGAGAAGTTAATTTCATCTCTAGTGCTGCCAGAGACTTAATAGTTTTTATCTCAAGTTGTTCAGTTAGCCTCTGCTTCCTTGTTCGTGGAACAGTTAATCCAATGGAGGTGACAAGGTGTCTGTGGCTCTTGCAAAGCTGCTCTGGAAATGCTCACAAAATTTCTTGTTTGAAAATGTATGCAAAATATAATCTCGGATGTACTTACAATTTATTTTTGGGAGACCCAGAGAAGAGGCTCAGTCGAGAAAATCTCTTCTTGAAGAGCCGCTCTCGCTTTTTCCGCCCGTGCTTCCCCTCTGCTGTGCTTTCTTCTGCCAGTTCCTTCTTTCCTTTGTGCCAGCTCATTTTATCTGTCATACCAGCAGCACCTGGAAGCAGAAGTCTGAGTGTGAAAACCTCTGCTTTGCTGGGTTGTACCTGGTGAAGTCTGGATCTGCTGCTCTCCAGACCTGAGAGGGTCCCGGGCACGCAGGAGCTCAGTGCAGATCACTGAGCAGCTGCTTGCCATCAGATGGAGCAAATACCTGCTCTGAAAAATCCTGCAGGCACAAAGTGACTCTGGATAGTCTTTCTCTGTTCCAGATAATTATGGAAAGTAGGCTTGGACATTAAATAGAATGAATATTTCCCTCTGCATGCTCTCTCTGATGACTGAGGAGTTCCTTAGACCGAGAGCAGAGGCGGGTGGAAGAGCAGGAGCCAGGGAAACAGCTCTGTGCAGGGACCAGAAGCAGTGAAACAAATGTGAGATGGAACAAACGCTGCTAGGCAAAAAACAGACCCCTGAAAAGATGAAGAACCAACTGGGGATTTTAGTTAAGGCTTGGAAATGGTTTCCTTTGTCTTTTGATAAAGCAGTTGATTAGCCTGCATTTCCGTGTTGCAATGCTTTGTCTCCAAGGATTGTCCCTTTGGCCTCTCTGATCGAATTAGTGCCTCTGCTCCACATTTCATATTTGGTAATTGCATTAACTTTTGGTTGCTTGACTTGGAGGGTCATACTTCCCCCTCCTCTGTCTGTTGTCTTGTTCCTGCCTGCTACAAGTATTTCCCACAAATCTTCTAAATCAAACCACACAAAGCTCGTAGGTTTAAAAACAAAATTGGCAACCATTTTAAACTTTCCTTCTTTTACTCTTCTTCTCCTCCCTCCTCAGCCCCTCACAGACTTTTAAGCAGAGTTCCCTGTACCCACTTTTATCACAGGGACACACACGGGCAGGAGGGACTGGGCCTCACTGTGCAAATGCTTGGCAGGATCACAGCTGCAAAGTTTTCAAAATGATCCATTAATGCACATTAACAAGGAACTGTACATCCCTTGAAGGAGCACAGAGCACCACACCTTGCTACTCAGGCTTGGTAATGAGCCACCCAGGGTTTTAACAGAGCCCAGGTAAGCTGGGCCTGGATCTCTGAGAGAAATGGCAGGAAAGACAATTTATTAGAGAAATTACAAATGCTTCACTGACCTGTAAAAGGAAATTATCACTACAGCACTAATTTGCTGTGAAGGAATGAATAGAAGTTGTGAGTGAAAAAAGATTATGCACCCCACAAATTTGTCACAAATGAAAACCTCAACCCCACAGACCTGAGGTTTTAATTTGTGACAAAATAATCTGCAAATGCAAGACCCATTTTAGGCAAGCCGTGGTGCTGAGGTGAAGCTCTGCAGAACAGAGCACCTGTGGCTGATAAAGGCAGCAGCTGGGCAGGCACCATCTGCTTTACTGCTGAGAGGTGAGCTGCAAAGTCTGGGCCATTCACTGTGAATTGTACTTTTCTAAAAAGTCAAGAGAAGAAAACAAACCATTTAAAATAAACATGTAGAACTTGGTGACAAATGATTGAAGATACTTAGAACAGATATTTTCTTAATTCTTTCAGGCAATAGTTTCTGAAAAAATTGTACTTTGCACATGTATAGTGTTTCATTTCTCTTTTAAAGATGAATTTGTCTGACTGTGCTGAGTTTCCTGAAACGATTTAGGGGGAATTCCTCTGACATTTTAAGTTCATTGCCAGATCAGAAGATGTGAAAATGTAGCATTTGAATAATTGATTTATTTGCCTTGCTTTTCTTCTCTGCTTAAATCTTGTGAAACTTAATTACCATTGCTTTCTAGAAACCAATTAACTGCTCTCACCTTTCGTATTTGCCACTAATGGTGTTTTGTTTTGTGAGCAAAGTAACCAGTACCAGTGTTACTGTGGCTGGCCCTGAGATTTACTCTGTTGTATGGGTTCTCCATAAACCTATGGACTACATGATGACTCTTCTGAGTGGGGCTCCTGCTTGCAGATCTGGGAGAAAATGCATTTCCCTCAGGTGAGGATCATGTAACAGCAGCACAGAACATTTTTGGGAGGCTCAGTGTTCTATCTCCAGGCTGTCCCTAGATAGAAGCAAGCTCTGGCACCTGCAGGACTCCAGATGCAGAATTGATTTCCACTGATGGTGGTTGTTGGTGGCTTTCATGCTGGAACATTCTCAGCAGTGTATTGGTGGCTCTGAAACTGCCCTCATAGGCAAAATTATGCTTCAGGACAAAATACAAATTATGGATGGGGTAAAACCCCAACAGTTTGCACAGCACACTGGTGGTTTTCCATACCCAGGAGGGGCAGGCTGAAGATGTGTGAAGTTATTTTCCAAAAGTGGAGCATTTCCACAGCCATCCCTGCACCTGCCCAGCCCTGATCCTGCTGTTGTTATCACACCAAACAGAACAAGAGGGAAAATCTCTGTGGCAGTGCAAAGAGAGCAAAAGATGCCAGGCAGGAAAGGAGCTCTGGAGAGAGGAAAGTACCTGAATAGCAGCTGGGGGACAATTTCTGACTCAGTTCTGTGACTCCAGTGGCATTTAAGCCGTTTGAACTCATTCTGGTGGTATTGGTTTTGCCACCACAGGGTGTCTCTGCATCTCTTCTAACACCAGAGGCTGTGGTGGCCTTTAATGGCAGTCTGCAAGCTCCAGGGAACGTGAGGCTAAGGGAAATGTCCCCCAGCTCAGCTGGGGATTTTCCTCAGGATCATGACCCTTCTTGGACTGGAATGGTGATGCCTTCATTAGCTGGTAGGAAATTCTGTTTTTAGCAGCTGCAGTGCAATGATGCTGTTGAATTTGGTTTAGAGAACTCTCTGGTGCTGCTCTGGAGGAAGCCATGGCCCGATGATGTGGGGCACTGTGAGCCTCAGCTGATTCTGCACTGTGCTCACGAGGGCTGAGGTGTTTTCCCTCTAGTGGAACACTTCTGCTAATTTCTGATTTCTCATTTTGCTGACTGCCATTTCACCTTTATGCTTGTGTGGATATTTTCTGTTCCCCTTCAATCAGGATAAAGCTGCCATGGGGTCAGCACAAACCACAAACACTGTACCATTTGCTCTGGATGGTTTGTATAATAAAACATTTCAATAGGTTGGGTTTGGAGTCTTCCAGGTTTTTGGTTCAGGAGGGCCTTTTTGGTTTCGTTTGTTTGTTTGTTTTTTGGAGTTTTTTGGTTTTTTTTGGTTGTTGTTTTTGGTTTTTTGTTTTGTTTCATTTGTTTTTTTGGTTTTTGTTTTTTTGTTTGTTTGTTTTTTGGTGGTTTTTTTGAGACTTGTGAGCTTTGGTCTAGCATCAACACTTGTTCCACCCTGCATGTAATAATGACTGGAAGTGACACCACAGGAAGGGCAGAAAGGTCTCTCTGTCCCAGAAACTCCTGGCCTCACAAGCCAGGCATGACTTGTCCCTTTCTCAATATTCAGGTGTGGCTTGGGTTAGAAGGTGAAGGTGAGGATGTCCCTGGTAGCAGGAGGTGCCTGTGTTTGGTGCCAGCCTGAGCGTGGGTGCTGCTGTGGCACCACACAAATAATCACATAAATGTATCATATAAACAATCATTTATATCATGTATGATACAAATGTGTCTTTGTCTAGGATATCTGAACAGTAAACTCTCCTTGGGAGGGAAGAGTTAGGGAGGAATTCCAGATGAGAAGTGCTGAGCTAAATAATCAGTGGGTGGTAGTTGGGAATTTCCTGATTGTCATCAGGGTGTGCCAAATGGTTGAAACTCCATCTTTACATAGAGAAAATACAGTTTGAAGTGTTTTCTGCTTCCATCAGGAGAAGTTTCTGTGGCCAGGCTCTCATGAGTGTGATATGTGAGCAAAAGCCTCAGTCTGGAAGTGCTGCCCAAAGTGACAAATTTATTCCTTCATGCAGATAATTGGCCCCAGCACAAGAGACAGAGTGCAGTGGCAGGGGGTGTGAGGAGTCTCCAGTGCAGTGAGCAAGCTCTCAGCCAGCAGAGAAGGGAGAGGGTTCCTGTGGCTGTCACTAGGAGAGTTCCATAGTTCCCCAAGGAGCTGGATCCCTTCAGAGCTGCCAGCCCATGGCTCACACCTGAGTCAGGCTGTGGTGACACCTGAGCCTGGATTTGGGCAATAGCTGTGTCCTGATGTCTGGGCTGGGGTGATGTCACATTCCCTGGCCACATTCTGCATGAAAACACTCAGCTGGTCGATAACAAGCTGAGGAATGGGGATTGATGCCTTGCTCACCCCCAGTAGCTGTGCTGCCTTTGCCTATTGCTTTGAGGAACAATTCATCTTTTCTTAGATTTCCACATCAGAAAACATAGATTTGATCTGATGACACTGTTGCCCTTTATTCCCAACAGGCACCCCAAGATTTGAGGTCCAGGTGTTTAGCAAAGCTGCTTGCCTTACCCAAACACCTGGTTTGAATGGCCAGTGCTGGCTCCACTGACACCCACGGAAAATCAGTGAAGGCAGCAACAGGTGAAGTCTCTTTTTATAAGTGAGCAAGGTAGCATTGGGGCAACAGAGTTCAATGCCACTTCTTGAAAAACCATGCTGACTTTCTTATTCCTTCACCTCTGTTTAGAGCATGTGAAGGCCTTGGTTTGGATGCAGAGGAGCCTGTGCTGTTTCAGAGTTTCTGTTCTGCACAGGGGAATGGGCATGGCAGGGAGGTGCTGGTGTTCATGGAGGGTGAGGCTGCATGGATCGAGGGTGGGAGCACGGGCTGTACCTCCTCTGAGACACAGCCTTTCCAACCTTTCCACAATCAGTGCCTGACCTGGGAGCTTATCAGTCTCCGGACTTGCTCTGTGGATGAAAGGACAAGCACGGCAGCGTGGGATCGAGCGGCAGCACCTTCCGTCATTCTTCTCCTTGTCAAGGATGTTTCTTTCTGGCGAGGAGCGGCAGAGGGAGGGTGGTTAGGCAGACACCCAGCGGTGTCCGTCTGTCCCCCAGGCTGCGGCGAGCCCACCCCGCTGCCACGCCCGGCGCTGTGCCCGGGGCTGTCCCCGCTGCCGGGAGGGTGCGGAGGGGCGCTCCGAGCCTCGCCCCGCTGCCGGGTGTGATGCGAGGCGCAGGCATGCTCAGTAGCCGGTGCCTACCCCTCCTCTCCCAACAACACAGCCTGCAACAGTAGGAGCCGGCTGGCAGCGGGCGCGGAGCCGAAAGCCATCTTTGCTGGAGAGGGAGCAGCGCAGCCCGCAGCCCCCGCTCGCCATGTGAGTACCGGGGAGCCGGGCACACGGCTGGCACCGCACCGGGGATGGACACGGGCCGGGCGTGGACACGGGGCAAGGATGGACAGGGGCCGGGGATGGACAAGGATCGGGGGTGGACACGGGGCAAGGATGGACACGGGTTGGGGGTGGACAAGGATCGGGGATGGATACACGGCCAGGGATGGACAAGGACCAGGAGTGGACATGGCCGGGGATGGACACATGGCAAGGATGGACACGGGTCGGGGGTGGACAAGGACTGGGGCTGGAGATGGCCGGGGATGGACAAGGACCGGGTGTGGACACATGGCAAGGATGGACACACGGCCAGGGATGGACACACGGCCAGGGATGGATAAGGACCGGGTGTGGACACACGGCAATGATGGACACACGGCCGGGGATGGACGCACGGCCGGGGCTGGGGCCGCTGCCAGGGCGGGGGCTCGGCAGGTGCCGCGCTCGGAGCTGCGGCAGCACCGCCCGTCGGAGCCGCTGCTGCTGCCGCACCTGAGCGCACGGATGGGCTCTCCCCGTGTTTATCCAGCAGCCCGGGGGTTACTGGCGCGTTTTTAGTCGGATTCATGCTGAGAAGGGAAGGCTGGGCCAAGATCCTCAACAGGTTCGAGCCAGGGTGGTTCGATAGCATGAGTCACCGGCGCTGCTGCTCCCGGCACACGGGTCCTGTTTGCTTTCCGTGCTCAATGAAACGCTCCATCGCAGACGGGAGCTGTCTGATCAGGCCAGCCTCACCTTCTCCAGTGCCCATGGCTGCCTGTCAGCGCTGCTTGGTGGTAATCTGTTCCTTCTGGTTCCCATCTCTCCACATACCTGCTCCAAGTTTTTACATGGAGCATTAATGGAAGCGTTAGCATTCTCTGCTAGGCAGTGATGAAACCCCCAAAGTCCCTTCTGAAATCAGAAGTGTGCTTGAGGTAAAGAGGAATTGATCAGACCCCTCTTCATTCACAAAAGGATTCAGGCAGCTGAACGCATCATTTTACTATTGCCTCAATTTTTGGCTCATTCCCAGTGATCTTAAGGGAGAGCCCCGGAAGATGTCTCAGACAAACAGTCATTTGTACTGGTACTGGGTGATCCTGCAAGGACTGGAGCTGGGTTGATTCAGAGAACATGAGGAGTGCAGACTGCCTTGGGAATCTGTGATTAAATTGCTTAAAAAATATTTCCAATAACCAACTGTTCTTCAGGAGGCGTTTTCAAAATAGAGTCTGCAGAAATGTTAGCTTTTGTCTTTAATGCTGTTTCCCATATAATATCTCAGACAAGAAGCTTTTGTCCATGTTGTCCAAAATACTTTTAAAGCAAGGAACTCCTTGGAATTCAAAAACCACTTTCTAATAGAAGATTCCTTCTGCAGACACCATAGCCTGTCAGTTGAAGCCAGTTCATTGTAGGCTCCTGTTGCCTGGCTGTGTTTCTGTTGAGCCAGATGATGACATCAAACACTTTTATTTGTACGTGAGCTGTTCTTCAATGATTAATATATGAGTTTGCTGCTGCAGTTTTGTACAATCTGAGCTGCTCTGACACTCATCACTAATGAGATGATGTTTAACATAACCTGTGTGTGTTTCAGTCTTGGTGTACGTAGGTTTTCATGAGAGTATTTGTAAATTAAGAGAAAGGGTGATACTGATATAACTTAGTCATACTTCTTCTGTAGGGCCTTTACATCAGACTTCTGACAAAAATTAGAGGAAAATGGGAAAGCAGTTTTTGTCTAATTTAGCCAAATAGACTTTCAGTTTGGTAATTGAAAGAAAACCAAGACAAACAAGCACTTTGTCATTGCCAGTGTCAGCTGGCTGTGGTTTCACTGCCAGATGTTGTAATGAAACCTTTCCTTTGAACACCTCCATGGGTGTCATGTCCCTGTAGCTGCTGAGCCCTAGAGGTGAGTGTGGGTTGGCTCCTGCCTTGCAGCAGCAGCTGGAGCTGCCTGGCCATCAGAGCCAGCTGCTCTCTGGAGGTGCCTTGTCCTGCTGTGCCACTGTGGCAGTGCTGGGCTCCTCCTGTGCCTGTCCAGACCTGCCCTGACACTCAGGCTGCTCTGACTCCACTGCTGGGATCAAGATCTGCCCTGGGCCGGGTGCCAGCCCCAGCCAGCCCTGGGCTGTCCCCTGCAGCAGCTTGCAGGGTTTGCTCAGGAAGGTACAGGGCTGTGCTGAGCTATTCCCAGAATGCTTTCCCAGTTTCCAGCTCAGGAAAAGGTCTCCAGCTTGGGCAGTGTGTGAACCTTGGGGGAGTTCTCTGTATTTCATGTTTGTTTGTATTTCATTTCTCCTGGTGGGCTTGGTGCTGTCAGGAAGGTGTCAGGTGCCCAGTTTGTGGTGTTTGGGGTGAGGGGCTCTGCAGTGTGTGGCAGCAGCTCCCTGTTGGTTTGGAGCTGACACGGAGCAGGTTCTCCCTGATCTCGCTCTTGTTTTGGAAACCAGAGAACTGTTCCTTATTCACTGTGTTTTCTGTGACCCGTGGTTGTGTGTCACCCCAGCAGAGCTGCATGATCCACATCAGGTGGGGATCTGTGCCTGTGGCCTCTCACAGCCCAGGGCAGGTGGGATCCATCCAGGTAACAGAACTTTCACCTTTGTGCAGGCAGAGCAGAGGAAGCTGTAACATCAATGAAATGAAATGAAATGAAATGAAAGGAGAAGGACATAAAAGATATTTAAAGCAAGAACAGGGAAAGGTCAGACCTGCCAGGAGAGCTGGGAAAGTTGTTCCAGGTGTGAGGAAGAGCACACAAACTCATTTAGAGGAGATGTGAGAAGGGGTGAAGGACAAAATGGTGCTCAGAGCTGAGGTGCTCCTGGGCTTTGTTCCTGGCTGGAAAACAGGCCAAGAGCAGCAGGTGAAGTGGTGGTTTTGTCTCCTTTACAATGGCCACAGCTTGTGAAAAATGCCAATCACCTGTTTTGAAAATTTTAAAAGTGTAATAGTAATAAAATGGTTATAAAAATAGGAATACAATTAGAGTAATAATAATTTGGACAATTTGAATTAGGACAATATGAGACAATAAAGACAAAGAGTTACAGATGTCCGGGTACCTTTTCTGGGCAGCACAAACCCAAAAAAGGACCCACGTTAACAGAGGATTAACCCTTAAAAACAACAGCCTGTTGTATATTCATACACCTCATACATGATGAATAAATTCCATTCAAATACAGGATTCTGGTCAGTGTCAGCTTCTTCCTCTGAATCCTAACAGTGCCTTTAAGGCGGGAAGAA
This sequence comes from Setophaga petechia, assembly GCA_024362935.1. Classification (NCBI taxonomy): domain Eukaryota; kingdom Metazoa; phylum Chordata; class Aves; order Passeriformes; family Parulidae; genus Setophaga; species Setophaga petechia. The sequence continues at coordinate 20,970,517 of JANCRA010000018.1, forward strand.
GTTCATTTCTCCTGATAATGGAGCAATAAATTCTTTTTCTCTGAAAGATTCAGGTGTCCTGTGGCTGCTATCTCGCTGTGAGTCCTTTCTTTAAAAAAAGTATCCTACATAGCGTAGTTCCTATTTTAACATTTTGTTATAACCTAAAACTATATTTAACACACTACTTAAGAGAATTAATACAGCATAACTTTCTAACACAACACGTATAATATTCATTTTAATATTTGCAAAAAGCCAATTATAAAATACATGCATTTTCCACACAGCTCAATGGGCAGTCCCATACAATAGCAGCTGCAGGCAAGGTGTCATGTGCTGCTCAGGCAGGTCAGTGGCCAGGCTGCAGGGTGCCTCTGGCTGCATTTGTGCACACCACAGCTCCATGGCAGGGACACCTTCTGTGAGACAGCAAAAGCACCTGGGGCAAAGTCCTGCCTCATTCCCCAGGCAGCAGTTAGAGCTTCTTAAAAAAATTATCTTTGTGCTTGTTTTAGAGCAGCAAGGAGGGGATGGGTGGGATTAAAACGGTTCCAGCAGTAGCAGTGAGTCTGTTCTGGCTGAGTGTCTGTTCAGTTTCCCTGAGAAGAATGTCGTGACTATTGTCCCCTGTTGTTTGCAGAGCGTTACTTAGCCCTGCTTTTGTGGGCATAATTTTATAAAACTTGTCAAAAATCTCCCTGCCCTTTTCTTGTACTAATCAGCAGAGACAAACAATTCAGTGTAATCCTCTTCACAGTCCTGATCCTCTGCTTGCAGGCAGTTCAGTGCCCTACAGGAGTGCATTCAGCCAGGGCATGTCCTGGGAAGGTCCAGCAAGCAGGAAAGGGAGGGATGGACATTCAGAGGAGTTCCACACTTGTCTGTGCTCCCTCAGAAATGTGTTCCACAAGGGCTCTGTAGATCCAGGGTGCAGGAAGATGGGAGCCCCTGGAGCTGTCAGGGTTTCACACCTGGTGGCCAGTGCTCAGACCCAGCCAGCCAAGGTCAGGAGTGACATTTGCTGCCATTCTGCCCCCTCCTGCAGATGATGGCTTGGGGCTGGCTCACACTGCCATGGCTGTGGAGAGGCAATATTCTCCCTGCTCTTCTCATCTAGGGCATGCAATGGAGCTTGTAGTGAAAATAACCAGGCTGTGCTCAGGCTGTGTGCATGGGAAAAGGATGCTGAGGAGTGGGAAGGGCCCAATTTTCAGCACAGATCTGTCCTGACCCCTGTGCTAGTTCTGAGGCTCACAGCTCTCAGTAAAAGCTTTTAAGGAGAAGGAGCTGCTGCTTAATCTGCTGCCTGGAGACATCACCAGGGGGATTCAGGTGTTTTATTCACTGTTGGCTTCCCCTGACTTGCTCTCCTGTGGCACCATGCAGACACAAATCAGCTTCATGTGTTGCAATAGAAATAAATGCTTCCAGCTCATATGAGGTGTTGTTCCTCATACACTCACCTTGCCCTGGAAGTGAGGGTGGCCCAAGTAGGTCATAAATCTTTTGGATATTTGGGTAATGAGTGTTTAAAAGTGTAGAGATCAAACTGTGTGGTGTCTTGAGGGCCTCAGCCAAGGAAGTAATCTCAGAAAGGGAGCTAATGGGAAGGATACGTGACAAGTGCAGGCAAAGGTTGTGTCCTAATAAACATTCTTCCAAACTGGATCATATGAAGTAGATGAAACCCAAATACATGTAGTTTGGAGATCCCTTTCCTTGTGACTTAGCTCTCCTTTGTTGTGCTGTGCATCACCACAGCTTGTTCCCCTTGACTCCCAGCACTTCTCACAGATAGCTCCAGCTGTGCAGTGACTCACAGGACACTGAGAGTGGCTGCAGCAGCAGAGGGATTGGTCTGGCAAAGGAACACTTCTCCTTCTTCAGGAACTATTTCCATAATTAATATCTTCCTGCAGAATCAGTGATCAGGCTGAGCCATGTTTGTGTGCAGGTGTGTGGAGAACGTTCCTGGCTGGGGGATGAACAGTCAGGGCTGAGGGCAGGGATGGGTTCCATGTTCTCCCTCTCCTTGACTGCCACTGGGCTTTATACCAGGTGGGAAGAAGGGTGGAAGGCAGGAAAAAAGAGGTGTTGGGATCTCTAGCTGGTCAGAGTGACCCCGTGAACAGTTTCAAAGTCTCTTTTCCCAGCCTGGTGCTTGAAGAAGGAGTCAGGGCTCTTCATTTCTCAGTCTCAAGGTTGTTTATTGTTTCTTATCTATGAAAAATTTTCTCCTGCCCAGGTCCATCCAGCAGGACAGTTCCAGGCACTCTGCCTTTTAGTATGTCTTTATACTAAAAACTACAATGTGTACAATGTTTACAATTACTTTCCAATATCTATCACCTATGTTAGACAGTGAGCTTCTACTCTAAACCAATCTGTAAGTGCCACCATCACAGCAGAAGATGGAGGGCAAGAAGAAGAAGGAGAAAGGCTGGACACACCGAGTTCCCTCCATCTTGCCTCCTGAACCCCCATACCAAAAACCCCAAAATCGACTTTTCCACCCTGTGATAACTTCACTATTATTCTACCTAAACTGTTGTGGCTTGCTGATCTTCATCTCAGGTTGGTCATTTGCTCCACGGGTCATAATCAAACCCACAGGTGCTTTGGGCTGCGTGCCAGGGTCTCTGAGCTCCCTGGCAGGGGTCTGGGCTGCTCAGGACAGCCAGAGGGATGTGCTGGGTCCTGACAAAGAGGGAACAACCAGTCCAACACAGCACCAGCTCTGTGCACTCGAGTCATTAATCACCAGACAGAGGAATCAGGAACACTGAGCTCCAGTGTGCTCCTCTGCCAGTCTGTGGGTGCAGAGCCCCAGAGCTGCTCCCTGCCAGCCAAACCTGCCCAGCCCCAGCAGCAGCGAGTTCAGGCTGACCAAACTGTTTGTTTGCAGCAGCTCCAGCTCAGAGGGAGAATATTGCCTCTCCTACGTCACTGAGCACTCTCTGCTGTCATTATTCATGGCCATTACCTGCAATTAACCGGCCTGGCTTTCTGGAATGATGCAATTCCTTTTCCCCGCCTGTGGCTGAGCACTCTAAACCCTTTTGCATTATTCACAGCACAAGCATCAAGTGATTGCAAGGTGGGGTTTTTTTAACTGCTCAGCTACGACAACCTCGTGTTTTTTCAGTGTAAATTAGTGAGTAACTCATTGAAATAGAGCTGCCTGTACCTTTGCAAGTGTTTTGTTGGTTGCAGTTATATTGCTGCTTCTGTGCTGGGTGATATATTTAGACTGGAGGTTTCTGACCAAATAATCTGAATTACATGATCCAGTTCCTTGATCTTGTTGGATGAAAAATTTAGTAAGTAAAATAAAAGTATTTGTATTTCAGAAAAAATGAGAGAAAAATTTAATTTATCTGTGTTTTAACTTACACCTGGACTCAGTATCACAGCATCAAAAACAACTCTTCTGGAAAGCAGAGATTCTCCTATGATCACCTTTTAGAAGATAAACCCCATAACGTTTCAGGGATTGTGTTTTGTTTAGTTTGGAGTTTTTGGTTTGGTTTAGTTTTTTTGGTTTTTTTTTTTTTTGGTGTGTGTGTGTTTGTTTTTTTTTTTGTTTGTTTGTTTTGGTTTTTTAGGGTATTTTTATTTTTTTTAAAAGTACATTCTCATGTTTCTCATCTGTCTCACTGCATTGCAGTGCACTTCCAGTATAAACTAGTAGATGGATGGTCATAGTTTCCAAAAAATGGGCACTGCACGTTTGGAAGCACCAGAGAGCTGAAAGTTTGTGTTGGTGAGGGGTCTGTGCTGTGACCCTCAGTGGAAATTCATTGTTTTGGAGCCTGTGGAAAGCACAGGGAACTGCAGCAGCCTCTGCAAGCAGCTGGAGACAGAGGCAGAGCTGCTGCGAGGTGGGAGCAGCCCAGAGGGTCTGATGGGTCCTGTCCCATCCAACGGTCCCTAAAAAGAATGAGGCTCCATGGGCTGGAGTCTGAGCAGGCAGAAAAGTGTCCACAGAGTTTCCAGAACTCTCTATGTGATCTATAAAAGAGCTCAAGAGAGGAAACAGACAGTGATAAATGTTGAATTGAGCTCTTCTTAGTGCTTGGTACTGGAGAGGTGCTGGTTTTCTTTTAAGATGTGATCTTGCACAAGATCCAGGTGGGAATTTATAGATGGAAATTTTACATTTTTAATTAGTAATTGAAATTTGAAAAGCAAACAGTATCAAAAATGCAGTCATTGTAGCAAAAGTGGTTTTTTTCTTATTTCCTATTCTGGAAAATGTGTCATTACAAAATTATCAAAACACTTCTTTGCATTCAAGGAAATGAAGTTGGAAAATTTGGTTTGGAATACCTTCTTGAAGGACTTCTTGCAGTGCCTGTGTTGAGGAGAGATGTTTTGAAAATTGTTTTGGGAGATAATGAAAGGTCTGACTGGATGGTGTCCTGAGCAAGTCCATGTAATGGGCTCTGCTTTGAACAGATGGTTGCACTAGATAATCTCCAGAGGTTGCTTCCAGCCTCAGTGCTTCTCTGGTTCTCTTTGGAAAGGTCACTCATAATTGAGTATGTTGGAGTTAATTAAACTAACATTTGACCGTTTCCCAAACATTCAAGATCCTGACGTTTCATCCATGATAACTTTGATTTTTAGCCCATTGGCAGTGGATGCCACAGAAATCCCTCTGATAGAATGGGCAAACATATGGCATTCAGGAAGGGAGGGAATGGAGGAGCTTGGAAAAATGCAGATCACTGGAATGCATTCTTAAATTTGTCTTGGATGCAAACGTTTGTGTTCTTCCCACAGAGAACAAACCCCAGATTCTCTGCCAGTGAGCTTTGCCATCTCTCACCTTCAGCACAGGCTGCTCCAGCCCCAGCTCCCTGCAAGGGCCACAGGGCCCTGGGGTCTGGGGCAGCCATGGAGCTGCTCCTGGAAGTGCAGCCTCAGCAGAGCAGAGTGGTCACTTCAGTAAAACCAAATAAATGTGTTTATAGCAAGTGAGGGTGTTCAGGCCACAGCAGAGGAGAAGGAAATGTCCCTGCTGTCACCTGGAGCACGGGGAGGGGTCACCCACAGCAGGCAGGGAGTGCTGCTGGCCAGGGGATGCCTTAGGGGGCTGCCTAGAACAGAGTTAAAAGAATAAATTTATTGGATTTTTAGAGATTTATTAAAGAATAAATTTAGTGGATATTTATTGAAGGCCTTCAACAGCCACACCCTGGGCAGTACAGCCTCCCAGGGGCTACACCCAAGATGGACAATGTTGAGAGTTTTTCACACAGTTATAAGTTTGGTCCATTTACATACCAGGGGTTAATTACAGCTTCAGGTAATGAAGTCATTTACCCCCAGTTTCTCCCCCCAATTCACTTTTGTTTGTACTTTTTGTGTCCTGAGGCTGTGGGGTGTCCTTGGGTTCCAGGCCTAGAGGAATTGTTTTGTCTGACCAAAACGTGAGGACAGTAACTCACAGTCTTTATGGAGTTTGGAGTGATGCACTGATGCAGCACAGGATTTCAAAAATACAAAAGCTCAAATCTTAAGGCATCATCAGAATCTGGATGGATCCCTAGCCCAGCACCTTCCCTGCCTCTCAGATCTCCTTCCTCATTGTAGACTTTGTGTGCCTGTGGAGGAGGTGAGCAGTGAGTTTCCCATGCCAACTGCATTTCCTGCTGGAATCAATCTCTGAACCCTCACAGGGAGTGATCCCCACAAAGCATGGAGCCTGTGTGAGGGCAGCTGTGCATCCATGAGGGCAGCTGTGCATCCATGAGGGAAAGGTGCATCCATGAGGGCAGCTGTGCATCCATGAGGGCAGCTGTGCATCCATGAGGGAAAGGTGCATCCATGAGGGCAGCTGTGCATCCATGAGGGCAGCTGTGCATCCATGAGGGGAGCGGTGCATCCATGAGGGCAGCTGTGCATCCATGAGGGCAGCTGTGCATCCATGAGGGGAGCGGTGCATCCATGAGGGAAAGGTGCATCCATGAGGGCAGCTGTGCATCCATGAGGGAAGGTGCATCCATGAGGGAAAGGTGTATCCATGAGGGCAGCTGTGCATCCATGAGGGAAGGTGCATCCATGAGGGAAAGGTGCATCCATGAGGGAAGGTGCATCCATGAGGGCAGCTGTGCATCCATGAGGGAAAGGTGCATCCATGAGGGGAGCTGTGCATCCATGAGGGAAAGGTGCATCCATGAGGGAAAGGTGCATCCATGAGGGCAGCTGTGCATCCATGAGGGGAGCTGTGCATCCATGAGGGAAAGGTGCATCCATGAGGGGAGCTGTGCAACGATCAGGGAAAGGTCTTGGGACCTGGCCTGGGTTTCTCAGCATCCCCTGCACACCCAGAAAGTCTCTGGGAGCTGGGGTGCTGTGATGGACTCAGTGCTTTATCACACCCTGAGGTCTGGGATCGTGTGATGTGTCAGCATTTTAGAAATGTAAGGATCCTGACAAAGCTTTCCTAGAAATTATGAAAATTATTAATTATCCCCAAACCCACTTGTTATCTACTACAGGAGGTCAGTGGTTAGAAATTGCATTTGTTCATTTGAATTCACATACAAAAATAGCTCCTCTCTGTCTGCTGGTGACTGCCCTGTGCAGGGCCTGAATTCCAGGGTGCTGCAGCAAGGCAGAGGGCACAGACCTGCTCTGCTGGAGGCACAAACTGGGGCATGGGCCAGTGTTCTGTACATTATTTTGGAGTTTAGAGGGCGATTCTGTGTCTGTACATCCCTTACTGCTGTCAGTGATCTAAACAACACTAAAAGAAGAGACAAAACTCTCTCATCCCCTCTCCCCCTCACTCTTTTTAGGCTGACTTGTGGGAACTGAATTGAACTTGTTTCTGAGCTGAACTTGTTTCTGAACTGCAGCTGGGTTTGCTGATAGCTCTGACAGACTCCCCTCACACACCTGCAGCAGAATCACTTCCAGGTGTGCCCAGAGACAGCACCTGGTGCCAGCAGCTGCCACCCTGTGACAGCTGAGGTGGGGAAAGGGGAAGGGAAGCAGAGGAACAAAGAGCTTTAATCAATAGCAGCAGAAACATCCCAAGGGCACTGAGTGACAGAGCAGCCCTTCCAGAAGGCTCTGGGTGCTGGGCTGTTTCCTGCACTTCAGAAGGTGATGGGGTTTGGGGTTTGGGATTTGGGGTTTGGGGTTTGGTGGTGATCTCTGTCCCATTGGCTCACCTCAGGGTCTGAAGGCAGAATTTGCTGAGCTGGTGTCAGAGCTGTGCTGGAGCATTTCTGCTGATTGGCACCTGGGACAGCTCACTCGGGGGTGGGCACTGCCAGGATGAATCAGCAGATATCCCCTCCTGGAAGCCACTGACAGCCTGGATATCCCAAGTGTTCAGCAGAGATCCCAGCAGGCTATAAAAGTCTGCTTGTGCAATGTTTGACTTCTCCTTTCCAGCAGGGAGCTGTACAGTCATTCCCTGACAGCTGAGCTGGTCTCCCACACACGTGTGAAGATCACACAATGACATTTTTCAGCAACTTTGTTTACTAGATGATACAAACACAAAAATATTTCGAGTCACTTAACACCTTGATGCTTTTTTCTTTGCATTGAACATTTTAGGGAGATGAGGGAGGGAATGGGAAGGCAGAATGTGCCCCACACCTCTTGGCATGCTGGCAGGAATGACATTTCCACATCAGTCTCATTGCTGCATGTACATGAGGTGATGTGCTCTCTTGTATTTCATCTCTGTGACTGATCTGTGGCCTCAGCAGCAGCACAGACCTTTCCATCAGCATCTTCACTGCCCTTGCAGTGACAATCACCTTCATGCACTTGACTCTGGGGGAGAATGAGCAGATTTGATTAAGTTCTGTGCAGACTGAGATGTCTTAGCAGCAGGATGATCTCCTAACACAAATCACAGCTGACAGGTGCTTTTCTTGTTGAACCCCCACCTGGTAAAGCCAGTCAGGCACTCTGCATTTGGTGGTTCCCTTGGTGCTGATCCCAGAGAGCTGTTTGCTCAAGAACTCCTTCACCAGCACAGCTTTGGGGACAAATCCTGCTCAGTCCTGATGTGCCTGGGGCAGCCCAACCCTTCCTGCTCCAGGAGCAGCCTGGATGCTGAAACCTGTCCTGCAGAAAGGACTTGGAGTAAAACTTAACAACTGGAGTCAAACACCAAATATTGGGGCAGAAGGAAGAACAACTCTGAGTGTTTGTGTGTGGGAATCAAGAGAGGGAAACAGGGACCCACAGAGCAGAGCTCCTCTCTGGAACCTTGGAAAAGGAAACAGGGAACCCACAGAGCAGAGTTCTGTAAAACCTTGGAAAAGGAAACAAGGAACCCACAGAGCAAAATTCCTCTCTGGAACCTTGGAAAAGGAAACAGGGAAGCCATAAAGCAGAGCCCCTCTGAAAAACCTTGGAGAGGAAAACAGGGAACCCACGGAGCAAAATTGCTCTGAATAGCCTTGGAGAACGAAACAAGGAACCCACAGAGCAAAATTCCTCTCTGGAACCTTGGAAAAGGAAACAGGGAACCCACAAAGCAGAGCCCCACTGAAAAACCTTGGAGAGGAAAACAGGGAACCTACAGAGCAGAGCTCCTGTCTGGGACCTTGGAAAAGGAAAAAGGACCCCACAGAGCAGAGCTCCTCTCTAGGATCTTGGAGGGAGACAAAAGGAATCCACAGAGCAGAGTTCTTCTGAAAAACCTTGGAGATGGAAATGGAACCCACAGAGCAAAATTCCTCTGAAAAACCTTGGAAAAGGAAACAAGGAACCCACAGAGCAGAGCTCCTCTCTGGAATCTTGGAGAGACAAAAAAGGAATCCACAGAGCAGAGTTCTTCTGTAGAACCTTGGAGATGGAAATGGAACCCACAGAGCAAAATTCCTCTGAAAAACCTTGGAAAAGGAGACAAGGAACACACAGAGCAGAATTCTTCTGTAAAACCTGGGAAAAGGAGACAAGGAACCCACAAAGCAGAGCTCCTCTCTGGAACCTTGGAGAGAGAAAAAAGGAACCCAGAGAGCAGAGTTCTTCTGTAAAACCTTGGAGAGGGAAACAGGGAACCCACAGAGCAAAATTCCTCTGAAAAACCTTGGAAAAGGAAACAAGGAACCCACAGAGCAGAGCTCCTCTCTGGAATCTTGGAGAGACAAAAAAGGAATCCACAGAGCAGAGTTCTTCTGAAAAACCTTGGAGATGGAAATGGTACCCACAGAGCAAAATTCCTCTGAAAAACCTTGGAAAAGGAGACAAGGAACCCACAGAGCAAAATTCCTCTGAAAAACCTTGGAAAAGGAGACAAGGAACACACAGAGCAGAATTCTTCTGTAAAACCTGGGAAAAGGAGACAAGGTACCCACAAAGCAGAGCTCCTCTCTGGAACCTTGGAAAGAGAAAAAAGGAACCCACAGAGCAGAGTTCTTCTGTAAAACCTTGGAGAGGGAAACAAGGAACCCACAGAGCAAAATTCCTCTCTTGAACCTTGGAAAAGGAGACAAGGAACACACAGAGCAAAATTCCTCTGAAAAACCTTGGAAAAGAAGACAAGGAACCCACAGAGCAGAGCTCCTGCCTGGAACCCCCTGTTGCTGTGTGCTGGCAGGGACCAAGGGACACCAGGGTTTCTCAGTAACTCTCTGTGGTCCTGCAGGAATCTGCAGGTCCTGATCCAGGGGAGGAACTCCAGAACTCACATATCTGGTGGCACTGAGGGCTGCAAGGCCTGAAGCCCCTGGGGAGATGAAGAGCTGAGCAGCAAAGGGAAAAGGGTGCAGGAGGTCAGATCTGTGTGGAAGGCAAACCCAGAGCCCTCAGAATGTGGCTGCTGAGTGGATCAGGCTCAGCTCAGAGCCAAATCCTTCTGCACCAGCTGCTTTCCCTCTGAGGCACTGCAGGAGCACTGCTCAGTGTGAAGGGAAACATGAAAAAAGTAGCCAAGAGTAGTTTAGAAGGTAACTCCCAATGAATTAAGCATTATTTACTTTGCTGAGTGAACGTGAGAAATCCCCAAATATTGCAAAATATTAGACATTTAACAAAACCTCAACAGTGACTGGCCAAATGTTTGTTTAATTTAAAACTTCACTTTTTTTTTTTGTTTGTTTGGTTTGGTGGTTTTTTGTGGGGTTTTTTTGTGGGTTTGGTTTTTTGGTTGTTTTTTTTTTTTTTTTTTTTGGTGGGTTTGGTTTTTTGGGGGATTTTTTTGATTGGGTTTTTTTTGTTTGTTTGTTTTTTTGTTTTTGTTTTTTTGGGTTGTTGTTGTTGTTGTTGGGTTTTGTTGGGGCTTTTTGGGTTTTTTTGTCCTTTGGTGCTGGTGCCTGTCTCTGGGTCTGTTCTGGTACTTCTGTGTGCTTACAGCAAAGGCAGCTGTTTCCTCAAAGTGGAGCAGAATGTTTGTGCTTCACTGTTTGGGCACATGTAACTATTTGTAAAACCCCTCCAGTGGAAGGGATTTTCTGCAGTGCTGAGGTTGATTTCTGTTGTCTTTGTTTTGCTTTGAAACTGATGGTGCACGTTGCTGAAGGGATTTTGCAGGTAAATGAGGAAGGAGTAGCTACAGAAACACATCCAAGAGCCTGTCAGTGGTGACAGGAGACAGGATTGCAGCAATTCCTTTGTGTTGTCAGAGGAACAAAGGGAATCCCTCTGCTCTGAGCTACAATTTCCTTCAATTTGGTCAAAGTAGAATAATCTGCATTTATTCTTCTTGGCTGTCTCTTGGAGAGAACAAACCAGGCAAACTCTGCTCATTTTTCATAACAGAACAGACTGGATGTGGGCTGGGGTCAGAAGAAAATTAATTTAGAATATGTGAGGGATTGAGGTGAGGGCCTCGACTCTTTCTTACAGAACTTTTGAATTTCTGTAAAGCCTTTGCATTTTCTCTTCTGACAAGCTCCTACCTGGTAAATCCTTTTTTTTTGGGGAACAGCACAGAAAACTGAGAATTGTCATGATGGACAAAGTGAGGAGGACACATGGACAGCCTGGCTGGGATGCCCAGAGATCACTCTGCCTCTCTGTTGTGCAGAGAATGAAATTACTGCTGTCTCTGCCTCCTGTCTGCAAAGCACAACAAAGGGAAGAACACGAAAAAAGAAAAGGACTTTGTTTGGTTATCTTCAATTATTGAACAATTGCCCAAGGAGTGGGGGCTTGTTTGGAGCTGGGAACTCCTTATACCCAAAGCAGGGTTCTTCTTGAGAGGCCTTTACTTCTCCTTAAATCTTTACTTTACTTGTGGTGTGTTTTGTATTTCTAAATATCTGTGTGATTATTTTTTACATAGATTTTACATAGAACTTGCTCTTGGGTGTGTCCAGATAAATGCTCAGGGTGCATAGCTCAGACGCCACAAAGACAAGTTGACCTTGCAAGGATTAAGGGAAGGTATTCACACTCCACAAGAAATGTGAGATTTAAGGTGAGAAGATATTCAGCACAGGAACAAACACCTCTGCCTGGGAGCATGCAGATGTTTTTTTTGTTTCAAATTGCTGCTATTTATAAAGACAGTTGCTTTGTGCAAATGTATATAAAGAAAGATCAATCCAGAATTTTCCATGATGCTGTGCAAGAGTTATTTTACTTATGAACATTATGATTTCAAGCATGTTCTGTGTGACAGTTCAGTGTTTGGTTCTGTCCTTAGAACTCAAGCTCTGAGAGGCTGGTGCTTTTTCTATGTGTGTGCATTAGATGCCTTGTTTTGGGATGGGAAATTTGTTCTGTTTGTTGTTCAGAATATCTACAATGGAGAACTTACTTGACAAATCTAAATGCTGGAATTTAACATTTTGTTTTTGGGATCCAGTGCACTGGGGTGGCTCCTGTCCAGGCTGGGGCTCTGGCTTTGCAGAGCTCTTGTTTCTTGTCACTTTGCTGTGCCCAGGATGTGCTGCTGGTGCTCATCCTCTCCACGTGGAGGTATCATTTGTAATAAGTCTAATGGCAATAAATGAGGAGCAATTATTTTAAGTTTGTGCCTACAGCATCATAGAAATTGAGTTTATTTCACAGAAGAACAGTGGGTGACCCCTGAGTGCACAGGAACTGGCCCTGTTCATAGAAGAAGAAAATCCTGGGCTATAATAATACAATACCACACCAGGTGGAAGAGGAGGCATCCAGCATCTTTCTGTTGCCTGTCTGTCCCCAGTCTGTCATGTACATGTCAGGAAATCAAATTGATTCTTGCAATGCTGGCAACCTCAGCACTGCACAGATTTACACAACACAAACATTGACAAGTGAACCAAAGAAGAATTAAAATCTCCTTGGAAAACTAAGGCAAATTCAGCTGTATAGAATATATTTTCTGGATTATTTTCCTTCAGAATAGCAACTCTTGATCTAGGACTGACCTTTGACTATCTTTGCTCTCCTGTAACTATTTTGCCTCACAAAACCTTCTGTGAAGTGAATTTGCTCCAGCAGTGTGCATCTTTTAGATGTTTCATCAGAGGCCACATCTTGTGTCATCAGGAATAAAAACTTACCTGGCTTGGTTCTAATTTGAAACTTGAGTTCTTAAATGTTCATAAATTAAAAAAAATTTAAAAAGCAGGGAAAAACAAGCATCATGCTGGGATGTCTGAATGGAACAGAGTCTGTGGACTGGGGAAAATATCTTCTGACTAGAAAAGATCTTTGAAGAGAGAAAATAAATTCCCTATGGAAAGATCAAAGCATATGAAGGTAATGGATTATGACAAGGTAAAAAAACACCTGGAGAAAATAGTTAGTTCAAACATAAAAGAGGGGAGTAGGAAGGAGTAGGGTTTTTTGTTGGAGATAAAGGGTAGTTAGATGGCTGGCTATGTACTTGAGATTATATGTTGTAGCTAAAGGGTTATTAGTGGGAATTGGGCTTTTTTTCTATCTGGTGCAGTCTCCACTTCTGTGGTGTCAAAATAACCTTGGAGCTACAGTCCTGAATTCCTGCTCTGTGTGGTGACTGCAGCCCGATGCACCCTGCTCTGCAAACAGACCTGACAGACTGACAAGAGACTGACATCATTGCAATTAATCTTAAAAAGTCACTTTAATGGTCTGAGGAGGTGCTGCAGGGTCAGAAGCAGCATGGAGCTTATCCCAGCAAGAAAGGCAGAAATGCACCTGGTGAGCTGGGAAATCTTCATGGGTGGAGAGCTCTGGGAAAAAAACTGTGGTTCAGGTTATGTCAGCAGAGATCCCCTGCCCTGCTGGATCCTTGTTGTCTTACAGATCAACAGTTCCATTATCATTAAAGTGCAAGGATTCCATACTGCCAGAGTTCCACACCTCCTCAATGTTTCTCACAGGCAGCTCCTCTAAGCACTGACTGTTCCTGGTCCTTGCAGCAGCCAAATAACTCCAGATCCCCCCAATCCACTCTTTTATACCCCTGTTCTTATTGGCTACAGCTGTGCCCTGTTAACATCAGGCCTGCTCCTAATCTTTAGTAATTGGTCCAGCTGCAACTCTTTAGGGGATAAGATTACCTTCTATATTATTTACCCATACTGTGTCCTCACAGTGAGGTGGCAGCCACAGGATACCTCAATTTTTCAGAGAAAGAATTTATTGCCCTCTTATCAGAAGAATGAACTTCTTCCTGCCTTGAAGGTGCTGTCAGGATTCAGAGGAAGAAGCTGACAGTGCCCAGACAGAATCCTGTGTTTGAATGGAATTTATTCATCATGTAAGAAGTGTATGAATATGTAACAGGCTGTTGTTTTTAAGGGTTAATCCTCTGTTAATGTGGGTCCCTTTTCAGGCTTATATTGCCCAGAAAAAGTACCCAGACATCTGTAACTCTTTGTTTTTACTGTCTCATATTGTCCTAATTTAAATTGCCCAAATTATTATTACTCTAATTGTGTTACTATTTTTATAACCATTTCATTACTTTTAAAATTTTAAAAACAAGTGATTGGTGTTTTTCACAGACCCTAAGGAGGGGTCACTGTAAATTTATTAATGTGTGTTGCTGCTCTGATAGAGAGCTGAGCAATCCTGGGGTGCACTTCATCAGTCATGGGTGCTGTGCCTGTGGCCATTGCTGTGGGAGGGGTGTTGGTACCAGATGGGGACAGAGGGAGATAAAGGCCCTGGAAAATCCCAGCTGTGAGAAATAGCTCCTAATTTGTCATAGTTTAGGAAGGTTTATTAAACCTTTTCAAAAATACAACAGAAGACTGAATAAAGAAAAAAAGTTACAGTGCTGGAAGCAAAAGGTTTTCCCCACCATGTGCTCAGCCCCCTCACAATGGAGGTTTTTCCTTTTTAACCCTTTAACCCCTCCCAGAGTTCTGTGCATCAGCCCCTTCTTTGCTGTCCAGTGGTGAAGATCTCCTCCTCAAATCCCTATTGGAGGTCAGATGTCACCACAGTGACAAGCCAGCCCTCCCAGGTGTCCCTTGATAACCATGCCAGGGGTAAAACATAACTATAAATCTATAAAACTTTTCTTAGCCTACATAGATGATATCTGTCTGTTAATTGTGAGAGTCAATCATTGCATTATTCAGCTATCACACAGCCCTGGCTCCTCCTTAGCACTGCCTGTGCTTTGTGGGTGCTCCTCTGCTCTTCTAAGAAGTGCCTCAACTGATGTTGTATTTGTTGCTTCCAGCTCACAGGTAACCTGAAATGAAAAAAAATTAACTCAATTAAAAATAAAATTCTAAGCTTTTCTTTTGGTTAGACAGTTTTGCTTTACACTAGCAATTTTCCCTTGTGTTAAAGCAAGAGTGACTGCAAGAGCAATCTCTCATCTATCCCCATGAGCAGAAGGAATTACAGAAAGGAATAGATCTCATGGTCCAGAAGGAATGGAGCAACATGGGTGCAAAATTCAGCCTTTAGTAGCAAAGCACTGCTGTCTTCTCTCAAAATCTTGTTCAGTTTGGCAAAGTACAAACAAACCCCAAGAAGTTATGGGAAGTGGATGCAGCAAGACTGGGTTGGATAGAACAAATGGCTTTGATGAGAGATGTTATTGCTCTGGAAATGAGAAGGTAGGAGACCTTGAGGTGAATATTTGATATTCAGAATTCCTGGTAGTAGGATGCCAACAGAATTTCAAACTGGTAATTGGCCAGGGCCACAGAGTGACTGAGGCAGGATGTCAGGAGCTGTCACAGTGCTGAGCCTTTGCCAGCTCCCCATGTGAGGCCATGTGTTCCCACCTTTTCTGGGATGCCCTGGTATATTCCTTCCTGTGTCATGAGAAAATTGTGCACTTTGTTGTGTCTGGCACCACTTTTTAGTTGTGGTTTTGGGGTTTGTTTTTGCTTTTTGTATAACCATGCTTAGTTCCCAGCTGAGCTTAGACACCAGCCCTACAATTTCAGTTTCCAACCCTTATTTTACCCTGGTGCACCTGTGCAGAGCAGCAGTGACAGTGGCAGCCCTTGGCACTGTGTCCCTGCCAGGCCCAGAGCAGCAGGAACAGGGCACTGCTGCTCCCAAAGATGAGTGACTCCTCCTGCAGCTCCTCCTGTTCCACTCAGCTCTGAGGGGCTTTGCTTTGGGGCACTTTTTGCCATTTTTGTCATTTTACCATCAGTCATGTCCATGGCAGTGTGCAGGGTGGAAGGTGACAGCACACACAGTGCTGCTGCAGGAGGTGCCATAAAATAAAGGTGGGATAAAAGCAAGAATTAGCTGTGGACATATTGAAAAATCATCATTCCTATCTCACATCATTGTTCCACTGTGAAGAACATATTTGGCCACCTTGGCTTCTTCTCTTCCCATAGCTGGGAAGAAAACATATGGGATTAGAAAGCAACAGCAGCTCAGTTTAAATTTGAGGAAGGAAATAGAGTGATTCATGCTGAAGCCATGGGCTCCAAGGGAGGAAAATCTGAATTATTAACAGCATATTTAAACATGACGGGTGCTGACACCTTCATCTCTTATTTTCACTGCCATGGATTTTCTTCACATGCAGTGAGAGAATTTACACTGTAGGAACTGTGAATGGTTTCATGCTTCCTACCCATTTTTAGCTGCCTAATTTATGGAAAGCCATTACGAGGTGAGTCACTGCTTTCACAGGATTAGTGTGGTTGAGATAGAGCTTTGGGTGTTCCTTTAATTTCCATATTTGCTTGAAAGGAGCATCAGACCCACATCAAAACTGTTATTGTTTGGTACAACAGGGGAGTTCAGAGTCTCTGCTCTCCTTGATCATGTGCAGATACTGAGGAGATGCTCCCTGTCCCTACAAGGAGCTAAATAAAGAGATTTTTTTTGCCTTGTAGATACTCTGAGTCAGGGTGGCTCATTGCTCAGAACTTGTGCCTAACTGGATGGGAATTCAGTAATTCCAAAGATTACAAACCAAGCAATACTGGGAATCTCACTATAAATCTCACTTTAAAGAATGAATTGCAGAAGCACATTTACTCTCTGGTTGATCTTGTTGAGAAGCAGACATTTACAAGTTAAAAATGTAATGTGCAAGCCTTACACAGGGTAAGGGTGAGGGTTTTCCCCTCATAATTAATGAATTGTGGGGGGAAATACATTTGGGCTGTCTGGATCATGAATGTAACAGGAGAAAATGCAGAGTGTGAATTACTCAAGTGCTGAATAAGGGGCAGATTTCATAGCCAATACTCTTTGTAATAAATAACTCAGAAATATTTGTTCAGTTTAGACACCAGGCTCCAGCAGGCAGCAATAGATAAAATTTAAAGGAAATCCCAAACTGATTTTTTAAAGCTAATTCACTCATCTGTAAACCTCTAAACTTGTCACAAAAGGCACCTGTTGCTCACTTTTCACTCAATTACAAGCTCTGAAAAAAACCACAAAACTCTTCATAACAGTGCTTAGAGATTGGTATTTTTGCTGGATAAATCCTGAGGCAGATCTTCAGCTGCTACAAAGAGAAATTACTCTGAAGCCCCAGCTTTTCTTTTTTTCTAATGAAAGACCTAATGATCTACCCACTTCCTTTTTCCCTAGGGATTTTAAAATGCTTAAGAGAATTTAAAAACCAATGGAAATAAGTACAATAGTGACTGATGTGCATAAGGTTGGGAGACAATAATTGATCAGTGAATGCTAAATTACAGAAACTAAAGATCCATCATGGTAATCAATGTACATGTTTTCATGTGTACCCCCAAGTGTGGGATTTTCAAAAAGTTCTTAGAAAATTATTTCAAAATTACTTAAAACTTTTCATCAAGCTGATCACAAGAGCATGTACTTGCCTACATATTAACCAATAAACATTTTTTGGCTCCTCTTTTCCTGTGTGAGCCTGTGGTGGAAATGGAACTCCTTGGCATTGACTTCTGTAAGGAGATTCAAAGTACTTGGGGTGTTTATTTAGAATTGAATTGTTCCATCATCCTTTTCCAGTTGGATTTTTTTTAATGGAAATGTCTTTAGACTGCATATTCAGTGGCCATACATCTGGATTTTCAGGCAAGCATTTTTAATTTCTACTGAACTGAGATCAATGCAAACATTTGTGGTGCCTTCTTTTATTTGTACTTTCCAAGCACCCCACATTTTGCATGTTGCTTCATTCAGGGCAGCTGAGTGACTGCATGCAGAAGGAAAGCAGAGCAACAGCATTCCTTGGAAGCTGAATGATTGCTGCTCAAGCCTTACACCACTTTTATGTAAAATGAACAGTGTCCTCTCCTGGGAGCCACTGGTGTGGCTGAGGTGGAAAACTGAGGAGCAAAAGCAACAGCAGAGGCTAAAAAGAGATGCATGCAAGGGTTTTAAATGGTGCTGGCTTTGGCCAGTTTGTGTGATTGCCCTTCCACCATCCTGCTAAAATCCATGGAGTGGGGAAAAGCTCAGAGATGCAGATTCCTGATTCCTGTGGGAAATCAGTCAATCAGTAGCCAGGTGGGAAATCAATCAGTAGGCAGGTGGGAATCAGTAGCCAGGTGGAAAGTCAGTAGGTGTTGTCATTATATTGCAAGAGTCCTATTGTCATTACATTGCAAGGGTTCCATATTGCTGGAGCTTTTTGTACCTCCTTGATGTTTCTTGTGGGCATCTCCTCTGGGCACTGAGTGTTTCTTGTCCTCAGAGCAGCCAACTGACTGCAGCTCCCCTCAACCAACCAATTCACTCTTTTATAACAACCTTTATAACAACCTTAACTTTTATAACTCTTTATAACAACCTTAACTTTTATAATAACCTGATTTGCTACAGGTGTGCCCTGTTAAAATCAGCCCTGCTCCTAATCCTTAATAATTAACCCAGCTGTGACTCTTTAGGGGGGTAAGAGTACATTCTATACCACTTTCATTTACCCATACTGTATCTCCCTAAATTAGGCAGGTGGGAAATCAGTAGCCAGGTGGGAAATCAATCAGTAGGCAGGTGGGAAATCAATCAGTAGGCAGGTGGAAATCCTGTAGACAGGTGGAGGAATGGTAGCAGCTGAGGAGGAGAGAGCAGGAGCAGCTCAGAGCCTCTCCCTGCTGCTGCAGCTGTGCTGGGACCTCACCTGAGCTGTGCTCTCCCTGCAGGGAAAGGGAAAATTCCTGCAGTTCCCTGGAGCAGGAATTGCAGGAATTGCAGCTGAGCAAGTCTTGTAACAGAGGTGAGCTAAAGGATGTAGAATTTTGGGTACATAGCCAAGCTTTCTTGGTTTAGTTCCTCCTGGAACAGTTCATAATGCAGCAACAAAGGTTCTTTTACCTGGCAATTATAACATCATAAATAGGGGATAAATGGAGTAATTCTCATGTTTTAGACCAGGAAATGGGATAAGGCTCAGGATCAATAACCCTAATCACAAAAAAAGGCAGAAATTGATGCAAAGTGAAAAAGTGTGATAATATACCATGAGTTTGTTCTATAAATAAATAAGCCAGTGGATGGAGTATTTGTCCTGCTTTGATGCATTTCATTTCCAAGCAAACAAACATACAAATGATAATAAAATGGAAATATTCTTTCCTTTTGCACACTGACTGTTGTGTCCAGTTGCACCAGAGGAAGCTGAAGGGCTGAGATGGAGCTAAAAGCCCCTTGGACATTGCCTGATAGACTTTGGAGTTGTGACAGTAATATTTGACTGTAATTGCTTTTTTAAGGAGATGACAGGCTGCTGAAATTGCTGTCACTTTTTCTGCATGAGTTAAACCAAAGATGTGTGATTCAGGCCTGCTCACTGACAGAATGCTCTGAATTTACATGATTGGAAAGTTCTTCAGATTAAAAGCAATTCATCAAGGCATTTCTCAGCAGGAAAATACCTGTGTCAGATTAGCCCCTTTCCCTCTCTGATGGGAGGACAGTAATCCTGCTAAATTCAAGCAAAATCTCTGAACTACCTGCACAAACCATCAGGTGGGGAGTTGCATAATGTCTGTAATTAATCCCTGATGTAAAACTCTGTATGTTCAAGATTGGAGGCTGAGTTGAAAAAAAAACCAACAAACCAACAAAAAAAAAAAATCCAAAAGAGAAAAAAAAAAACCTTAAAAAACCCCAAACAAAACACCAAAACAGCAACAAAAAACCCCAGTACAAAGTGGGGTACTACAAACTTCTGGAAAAGAATCTTTTTCAGAAAACTGGGCCATTCAAATCTATTGGATCCTATTAAATGTTAGTAAAAATCTTCATAAAAAATGCTTAGCAAAAGGTGTCAGAAGGTTCTTTGTCGTTCTGGAGCTGCTCAGGAAGGCTGTGCATGGAAACAAGCTGCATTTCTCTGGGGAGTTGCCATAAAAGGTTCTTAGGGGGTGTCAAAATATCAAAAACCACTTCCAAACTGTTCTTTTATGCTGGTTGGAAGCTCCTGGAAGTGTTGCTATAAACCCACATGGGCAGGGGTGCATTGCACCTGCTGCTGCTGGGATGGAGTGCAACAAAATCATTGAACAAAATCAAAGATGTTGAAAAGCTGTGATGTTGTGCAGTCACTTCTAATATTTCTAATATTTCTGATATTTATTCCAATTTTTGTGAGGTCCTGATTCCTCAGGAGACTGCCTGGGGGAAGACTGGGAGCTTGGGACAGAGTGCAGGAGAGGAGGGGAAACTGCAGAGTTTTTCCATTGATAAAAACAAGTTGGATCCAGTTTTTTTTCCTGTGTTTGCTCCCTGTGTGAGCACAGGGTAAAAGGTAATTTGCTTTGGCCCTGCTTGGTTGGATGGTGTTGGTGAGACTGTGGGGATTATTGGCTCTTTCTGCACAGGGAATGCTGCTCTTTTCACTCCTAAAGGATTCTGTGAGTGCTCAGTGACTGAATAAATTGTGTGAGCAAAACAAAGCCTTCAAAATCAGCAACAACCCAGACGGGGAGATTAATAAAAAAATCCCCAAACATTAAAAAATTAAAAAATTAAAAATTAAAAAATTATTTTAAAAACTGTTTTTTTTAACCCCAAGTTACCAATTACATTTAATTTACTTGAATAACCTAGACATAGCAAGGTGGACAGATTAGCATAATCACCAAATATATACTTCATCTGAATTTAATTTAACAGCTATTGATAGAAATCAAATTGTTTCAGCTAGAAATTGATTTTTTTTCAAAGGAACTGCAGCTTGGAACACAGTCTAAGGCCAAAATGCCATTAAATCCTGATTTATTGTGTTGTGTAGATAGATTATTTCACAGTCTAGTTTTCTTAAGCCACTACAACTTTTCTGAATTACAGCAGGGAGTAGTGTGTTGATGTTCAATTTTTAAAAATTGAAATTTAGACTTCATTTAACCATTTAAATTGATAACCCACTAATCCTGCATCATTGTGGCTTTGTTGGCTAGATTGGAGAATAATCTAATGTCTGACATCTCCCTGAGCTGTGGTGGTTTCTGGTTTTGAGGTACACATGCACATGTATCCATGCTTACATATTTGTGGGATTCCTTCAGGTTCTTAGGTAGCATAACAAACTCTTGTGCCAGTAACTTCTGTGATTTTGAAGTGAATACTTCACAGTTTATTTTATTTAACTTTTCAATTCAGAATTGCCTATGAGAAGTCTGATAATCTAAATTTTTTTGAATCCTTTGGAAGTAATCTCTGGGAACTTCAGTGGATTACTCACAAGCTGTTGGTTGTTTTTATTTAAAATTTCATTGTAAAAATGGAAATGTGGTCTGTTCATCTAGGCTGGACTAGTTCTGTTACTTTCTCCTCCATTTCAATGCTGGAATCCAACTTCAAAATCTTTTTTCCCAATAACTCTGTAGTTTGTCTTTCTGATAACACTTGCCTCAGTTAAATAATTTAAATATTCACAGGCAGCAGGTCACAGACTGCAAATTTCAAGATTTTGATGAGTATATTATTAAATTATTTTTAACAAGTTAGTTCTAGTTAAGACCAGGGAATTGAATCAAAGCTATAGAGATATAAAGAGATATAAATATATAGAATCAAAGCTAAAAAGATATAAAGAGAGAGGGTACAGAACAGGGTAAAATGTGCTTTGCCAATGATTTCATAGACACTTCTCCAGAACAGGTGTGGTTTCTATCAAGGTACAACTTTATCCAGGAAAGATTATCCAAGGAAATTTTAGCAGAGAAAATTACTCACATTCATTTCTGAACTGAATTCCTCTATGGATATTCAGCCACTCTAGGGCTTCATGGATAAAATAAAGAGCTTGATTTCAAGGTTTTCATGCAGGCACCAAGATTTCCTTGTCCTCACAAGCCAAAATTCTTTCTTTTCTGGGTGCTGTGGTCTCCCAGCTGATTCCTGAAACGCTGCAGGTGCATTTTGGGGACCCTGGGCACTGCAGAGCATCCCTGCAAGGGCTGATGTCTGTGGGAGCTAAAAGTGCTCAGTGAGCCCCAGAATGTCCAACACAAATCCTGCTGGGGAGGGGACAGACAGGGGAGGGGCAGCAAAGCTGGGGCAGCTCTGAGGTAGCACCCAGTCAGCCCTGGAGACAAGGGGTGCTCAGGGTGGCCTCTCCACTCCTTCTTCACATCAATTTCCTCTTTTCCATTGTTGTCCTAGGGGGGGAAAGGAAAAAAAAATAAATTAAAACCTCATTGAGAGGGGAATTTCCTGCCAAATCCACTCCCAGTTGTGTCAAAATCAGTTGTTCACATTGGGAACTGACTGACCTTGTGTGGACAGTTCCCCAAATTTTTACTATCATTCCAAAGCCTAATGATTTCCTATCGTTATCTAAATAAAATCTAGGGGTTTTTTACTATTCCAACACTAATCTATTGTTTAATGAACTTCAAGGTGCCTTATTGGTGTGAAATGCTTGCTGCCCTGTGCCAGCAATCTGCAGGGAGCAGTCCCTGCCCAGGCCAGCACCATCAGTCTGACAGAGCTCCAGGTGGGGCTCAAAACTGCATCCTGCTAAAGCAGGGCTGGTTCCAGTGACCCTGCTGGATTTCTGGGAGCACTGACACACAGCAAATCAGCCACAGGGCAGTGACTCAGCTCTGCAGAGCTCCTGCTGCTCAGGAGCTGCTGGGGATGGAGAGGTGGGGAAGTGATGGGGAGGGAAGGGGAGAGGGGCTGGGGGCAGAGAGCTCCTGCCTGCCTGCAAGTGATGCCTCAGGATTCCAGCTTTTGTGGTTTTGAAATCCTGTGCTGCATCAGTGCATCACTCCAAACTCCACACAGAGTGTGAGTTACTGTCTTCACATTTTGGTCAGATCAAACAATCCCTCTGGGCCTGGGATCCAAGGACACCCCACAGCCTCAGGACCCAAAATGCACAAACAAAAGTGAATTGGGGGCAGAAAACTGGGGGTAAATGACTTCATTAGCTGAAGCTGTAATTGGAGAATTAACCCCTGATATGTAAATGGACCAAACTTATAATTGTGTGAAAAACTGATGCCCATTGTTCAGCTTGGGTGTAGCCTCTGGGAGGCTGTGACTGCCCAGGGTGTGGCTGTTGAATGTGGATGTGACAGCCTGGTCAGAAAGAGAGAAAAAACCAAATAAATTTTCCCAGAATTGGCCTGAGAGACTTAAAGGAGTTAAAAATAAACAACACCAAACTCCATACAGAGTGTGAGTTACTGTCCTCACACTTTGGTCAGATCAAACAATCCCTCTGGGCCTGGAACCCAAGGACACTCCACAGCCTCAGGCCTCAAAAAGCACAAACAAAAGTGAATTGAGGGGAGCAAACTGGGGGTAAATGACTTCATTAGCTGAAGCTGTAATTGGAGGATTAACCCCTGGTATGTAAATGGACCAAACTTATAATTGTCTGGAAAACTGGTGCCCATTGTGCAGCTTGGGTGCAGCCTTTGGGAGGCTGTGACTGCCCAGGGTGTGGCTGTTGAATGTGGATGTGACAGCCTGGTCAGAGAGAGAGAAAACCAAATAAATTTTCCCAGTATTGGCCTGAGAGACTTAAAGGAGTTAAAAATAAACAATAATAGCTTATTGTAGGGGGACACAGTATGGGTAAATGAAGGTGGTATAGAATGTAATCTTATCCCCCAACGAGTTGCAGCTGAGCCAATCAGTAAAGATTAGGAACAGGCCTGATGTTAACAGGGCACACCTGTAGCCAATTAGAACAGGGGTATAAAAGAGTGGATTGGTGGGATCTGGAGTCATTTGGCTGCTGCAAGGACCAGGAACAGTTAGTGCTTAGAGGAGCTGCCCATGAGGAACATGGAGGAGGTAAGACACTGGTGATATGGAATCCTTGCACTGTAATGGTAATACAACTGTTGATATATACAACAACAGCTTATTATTATAAACAGCCCACAGGAGTTGTTTTCCTACTCTCCATTTTCTTGTTTTTCCTCCAAGGTTTTTTTATAAGAAAAGCCTCTTGTTAATTAACCAGTCAAGTAAAATGTATTAACTAAATAACCAATCACATCCACCTAGATCAAAACAACTTATAAAAAAGAATTCCAAATATACAACATGTTATACCAGTCAGCCTTCTAGGAAGTCTCTATCATTTCTTACTCAACAACAACAATTGAAGGCCTTCAATAAATCCCCACTTTATTCTCTTAATCTTGTCTAGCCTCTGTTCTAGGTAGCCACCTCCAGAAATCATAAGGAGCTTGTGAATGAGGGTATTATGTAAATATATAATATCTCACTGGGGAGAAATTTGTCTGCTTCTTCACAGATCCAGGAATTTCCATGTTCTGCCTCTCTATTGTCCGTGGTGTCTAGGAAAGTTAGTCATGTGTGGGGGCCTTTATTGTGTGCATTTATTTACTTAGCACCACTTTCCCTTTTGAAACATCTCTTGGTTACCTGGGGAACTGGCCCCAGCCCTGTACATTCCTTCCTCTGTTTGCCTGCCAGGTGTGCCAGCTGATGCCTTGGAAGGGCTGCCTGGAGCAGGATAGACAAGGTTCAGAGAATAAAGTGGGGATTTATTGAAGACCTTCAAAAAATATAATTTGGGCAGTGCAGAAGCCTCCCAGAGGACACACCCAAGCTGGACAATGGGCACCAGTTTTTCAGACAATTATAAGTTTGGTCCATTTACATATCAGAGGTTAATTCTCCAATTACAGCTTCAGCTAATGAAGTCATTTACACTCAGTTTGCTCCCCTCAATTCATTTTTGTTTGTACTTTTTGTACTTTTCAGGGCCTGGGGCTATAGGGTGTCCTTGGGTTCCAGGCCCAGAGGGATTGTGTTGTCTGACCAAAATGTGAAGACAGTAACTCACACTTCATATGAAGTTTGGAGTGATGCACTGACGCAGCACAGGATTTGAAAACTATAAAAGCTAAAATCCTTTAGGCTTTTAAAAGGCATCCATCCCATCCACAGGGCTCCAGCAGCTCTGGAGTCTGGAGCCCACAGCCCAGCACTGCCCCAGAGTGATGACTGCACTGCACAAGGGCACAGAGGCCAAAAAGGAATAATAATATAAAAGCAATAACTCTGTCAGTGCATTCAATCCTGCTGTAGGTAGGCTGAATTTGTTGTGGACAGGTGGATGTAATTCCCAATATTCAGCT
Source organism: Setophaga petechia (assembly GCA_024362935.1). Taxonomy (NCBI): domain Eukaryota; kingdom Metazoa; phylum Chordata; class Aves; order Passeriformes; family Parulidae; genus Setophaga; species Setophaga petechia. The sequence goes on from JANCRA010000018.1 coordinate 20,995,404, forward strand.
GGGCTAGCAGTAGAAAGTTATTTATTTTTATGGAAATAAAATGCGTGAATAACATTAACTTTTAAAGTTTCTGTAACTTTTAAAGTATCAGAATTGTAGTAGCAGCAGGTGATACTTTGCCCTTCAAGGGATGTAGCAGATGGAAAGACTGAGAGGGCCTGAGGAGCAGCTCTGAGGGCAGGGAATGCCAACCATGGCAATGTTCCAGTGAGCTGATTTCTGCTCTATTTATATCAACAGGAGTTTATGGCTGATTGGAAATGTGTTGTTTTGTCCCAAGTATGATTGTCACCTGTTCTTCTGTCACTTGAATAACATGGGCAATTCAAATTTTTATTGAGTCTTTGACTTTTAAAGCATAAATTCAAACTTCTCAATCCCAAGGAGTTCTTATTTCCAAAGAAGGACATGAGAAACAAGTGATTACTTTTGAAGTACTGTAGAAGTAATGAACTGGCAAGTTTCAGAGGCATGGAAAGCAAAGTAGAAATGCTCCCTCAGCAGACAGGGAGGAGACTCTTTCCATTTACCCAGAGAGCCCCAAGGGCTGCTTGGAATGTGCAAATCACTGGGGATTTTCAGGCAGGAAAATGCTTGGGCATTTTCACAAATAGCAAAAGGCAGAATGTACCAAACCTGAAAGGTACAACCAAGTAAACTGGTCTCTACTGAATTAGTAGATGTTTATAGAGTTACTGGGGAAGAAAAGCAAAATTGAAGTTCTGTTCCTGGCCTGTGGCATTTTGCAGATGTTCACAGCACTGATCCACAGAGTGTGGCTGTGAGCTCCAGAAACCACACCAGGGCTCTGGAAATTGGGATTTAAACATGGGCTCTGTGTAATGCAGAGAGGATCTTTAAAAATCAGAGTTGGAGGGCAAGAAAGATGGTAAAATAAAGATGGAAGCTTAGCCTAAAAAATCACAGGGCTCTTGGGCATCCCATGAGGATGGGGAGCTCAGGAGAGGTGGCTGTAATGCTATAGACCAATCTTACTTTGCATATTTGAAGTTTCAATCTAGTTCATAGTTTTCTGTATTTAATGAATTTACATTAGTTTACCAAGCAGTTTATTTGGCCAAATAATGTCAAAAATCTTTTTTAGAAGGTCTTTAAAGCTCTGGCTTTGTTTTATTCAAAATATTCTGTGGTTTTGGAGAGTTTTTTCAAAATCCATGAGAACTTGAAGTGAGAAGTCATCCTTTATTGGTTCAATGTATTTCATTGGTTAAATGGAATCCAGTATTGGGAATTGATGGATGTTGAAACTGGGAAGAAGGGACATTATGTGTGAATATATCACTGTGGGAAGGTGCAGCCCCTGTGACAGGCACCTGTAAATGATGGCTGCACTTCATGGCAGCTCTTCAGGAACTGAGTGTGACCTTTTGGGAGCAATGAGGGCGAGAGTTTGGCTCTGTGCAGATCCCTGTGCTGTTCTCTGACACCTGCACAGGCTGCTATTTCAGTAATGAATAGGTGGGATAAAATATTCACTGCAGTTTTCTTGGCCAAGTAGCTAGACAAGATTTAAACTTAACAAGCCTCCTGATAATTAAGATTTAAGTAGAGGTGGTAATTACCCTGTGAAGTTTAGCTGTGATGAAACTGCCACTGAATAGCAGTGGCAAATACATAGACAGGCTACAAAAACTCTTCACTGCTGATGGAAATGTGACTTTCTTTCACATTTGTTGTTTTTGGGACGTTAAAAACAAACAAAAAACATGTTAAGAGTTGGCTTACTTTTAAAATGCACAAATTCTAAAATTTTCTTTAAATCAGCAATGCTGGGAAGTGATGTACAGGAAGATGGGAAGCCCCAAAGCCTCCTGGGTTTGGATCTGAAATACATACAGTGGGCAGCTGAACTGAAAAGCAAATTACCCCTCTGAGAGCATCTCAGAAGTGGGAGGGGATGGTCTCCAGCCAGGGCTGCCTTTGGGGAGTCTCTCACCCTGCAGGCAGAGAACATCCTTGCCTGTTTGTGAGAGGAATGAGAACCTGAAGAACATTTAATTTTATGGGGGTGCTAGAAGTCTCTCTGGGTTTTAATCCAAGTTTCTTAAAAGACAGGCAGACAAACCACCCTTAACTCTTAAGGAAATACTGCTTAGAAGCAAGGAGAGCCTACCAGCCTCAGCAGTGCTTTGAGAGCCTTCCTTGCTGTCTGTGTTGGAGTTCCCTTTTCCAGGCTGCTGCTCCTCTGGGCAATCCCCTGGAGAAGCCGTGCTGGTGTCTCAGAACCTCTGGATTCTATCTGGGTAGCAATGCTTGTCTCCTCCCTCTGGGCTCACATCTCCCAGTGGGATGCTGTAGCTCTTATCAGCCATGCAGGGACATTCCATAGCTGTTATCAGCAATGTCCCCTCCCCAGTTGTGGAAGAGATAAGGCAAGCTGCCCACTGAACAGAGCACAGCTGCCATACAGATGGCAAACAGAATACAATTTACTTGGCAATCCAGGACAAACTTCTCCTTCCAGGTTTGTGAGTCTGGAGCTCTGCCAGACCACACCAGGGTGTTCAGCCTCCCTGGGATTCTTCAAATCTGCTCCAGCCTTAGAGTCCTGAATTTTGGAAACGTTTCTCTGGCAACATGTTTGCTATTTATGTCTTTGCCCTATGGTTTGTTATGGAGGCAGATTGCATTTCTTAGCTTCCAGTAAGAAGTGGCAGCAGTGACAGTGACTCATTTATTGTTTTATTCTTGCTTTGTTTCAGCTGTGTCTCACCAAGGCTCTGAGTAAAGCTTTGCTCTGTTAGGCTTCCTCTCTCTCTGTACTGCTGTACTTTGGTGATTTATGCTCCAATCCAGTGTTGTGTGCTTGCAATCACCTTTTTCTTTCCCTAATTTCACATCAGTAATTTAGGGCAAGAAAAAGAAAGGCTTTGCATTATCCAAGATTTATTCATTTATTTTATTTATTTATTTTACTTTTATTTATCCAGCGTTATCCAGGATTTGACTTCTCTGCTTCTCTTCTTTGTTTTGGTTTGTTGGGGTTTTGTCATTGTAGCTGAGGGGGTTGTGTCCTCTTATGCCCAGTAAAAGCACTTTCCTATTTATAAACTAAAATTCCTTTAATAAAATTTTCTGGGGAGAAAAGTGCCCCTCTTCCTGTGATGGTCAGAATTTGGGTTCTCTTTGCAGGGGTGTAACCTCAGTGTGCAGGACAGAGCTGAAGGTGCTGGAGTACCAAAGGGATTTAAGGGCCACTTCAGCTCAAATGAACCCCACTGACATAACTGATGGGGCTGATGGAGCATAAGGAACCTTGGTAAAAGAAAATTCTGGTAGTTTTTTGTAACTGTGTGTCCATTTACATACACTAGATTTCATCTGTATTGAAATAGTAACTGTGTTGAGAGAAAATGAGATCACAGAGCTGATCTTTGTGCCAGGTTTATTGCCTTTAGCCCACATCTTCACCCTGATAACTCAAGGTTAACAAGATGAAAAGCATAAAAAAAATTAAAAAGGGAAAAGAAAGAAGTTTGTGTTCTTTTAGCTGGTCAAGAGAAATTACTACAGGACCCTGCAACCTGGCAATTCTGAAACCTTGTAAGAATTAATAGAAGGTGCAATCAATACTGCCTAGGAACTAGAGATAACACTTCCTTCTCAAAGCTGACTTCAGTGCAGAACAGTGTTTTGGTGTTCTTCTCTGTAGACATTGCACTGAAGATGGATTTTATTATTAACTATTATCAACATATCACAGAAATTATTTTCCATATGTTTTACTAAACAAATTTCTATCTAAAAGTGGCCTGATGGAAATGAAGCAAATTATGAATTTAAACAAGCAAAATGTAGAAAACCATAAATGACATTTTTCTCCTTTTACAGTATAATGTTAATATCTGTATAAATATTAAGAGAAAGGGGTTTTATTATTGTTTACACCTGTATTTGCTTACATTCCCAAATGAAAGTAAACCTCATTTAGCATAAAAATTACAATTAATTTCATACCAGCCAATGACAATTAACCCTTTTCTAAGAAAAAACACATAGTATGGGACTAAAATTGGTTGAAGTCAGAGGTCACTCTGTGGAAATTACCACAAAAGGAGATTTACTTTAGAGCTAGTTTGGGTTTTTTTCATTGTTCTACATGTGAGTATATAAATTTGCAGATGTGAGGATGGGACTGGTCAAGTGGGATCTAAAGGCATGGCTGAAAGTCCCCATCAGTAACCTGCATTAATTCTGTACTGCTCAACCATGTGGACAGAGATCTGCCTTGCTATTGTATCCAGCAGCAAAGTGTCCAGAAATTGAAGTGTTTCTAAATGAATATGATTTATATTTGTTAAAAATGAAGATGTGACAAATAAAAATATTTCTCTGTTCTTGGTAGGAAAGGAAACGCAAAACCCTCACAGTTATAACACAGATAGCAAGTAGTGTTTATGAAAAAATCTTCAAGGTGCAGGTATATAAATCCAAGGGCTTCAAATGATGAAAGAATGTTGTTAAAAATATCACTGCAGATCAGAATTTCCTCTAATCCTTCAAGTTAGTAAGCAACATTCATTTGGCTTGAGTAGAAGATACTGGAGAAGATAAATCAGTTGGTCATCACGAACTTGATAAATGTTTATCAAATTAAAGATGATGTCTTAGGGTTCCTCTCCTTTTCCTCTGTGTGTGTATTTAGTACACCAGATGGTTAATGCAGTCATAATAAACTAGTGGGAATATTTAATTAAATGTGTTCCCAGGACATTAAATGCAGAGCATTATCCTTTGGCTGGTGATCAGAGTAAATATTTGGTAATAAGGGAGAGTCCTTGTGGAATATTGTTGGTAATACATGAAAAGCACATTTGAGAACAGAGCTGTGTTCAAAGCAGAACTTTCTTCCCAAAATGAACACATCTCAAATGCTAATTATTTATACCTGGGGTTTGTTGTACCACCAATTCACTATTACTCATGACACAGTTATTACAAAAAACATGAGGAATAATTTGAAACTTGATAGTCCTGGACTGGAATTAGTCTAAGCTCGTGGCCATTTACCTGTCAATAGTCACATTTTTACTGAATACTGAAGGGCTCAGACAGAAAAAAAGACAATGAAAAGCAATCTCTGTTCTCCTGTAGGTGAAGGGAGCCTCTTTGCTCTTGTTGGGAGCTGGTTCTGGAGATCTCAGAGGGCTGAAAACATCTTCCTGTAGTGTGAAAATCCCTGCAGATGGCCACTAGCCCAGCAGGGATGCTCCTCTGTCAATCAGCTCTTATCTCCTCAGCCTGACCAGTTTTATGGTGTCATGGCTTTTTTACTCCCATGGAGCAGCTTTTGTTTGCTCCCCTGCAGAAGTGAGATGAGTAGAATGCAAACAAGGATAAACCTGGCTTATTAAAATAGGCTGGGTGGTAACTGGGGGGGAAGATGAGTCAGAAATCTGAAATACATGCAGTTAGTGAACTGAAAAGCAAATGACCCCAGTGAGAGCATCAGAAGTGGGAGGGGATGCCCTCCAACCAGGGCTGTCTTTGGGGAGTCTCTCACCCTCAGAGAACATCATTAACTGCCTGTAAGAGGAATGAGAACCTGAAAAACACTTAATTTTATGGGGTTTTATGGGTTAATTTTATGAGATTTTAGAAATCTCTCTGCGCCTCTCCTGGCAGAATTAGTGTGTGGCTTTCAAAGAGTAACAGGAGCTGCCATTTGACACTATCCCATTCCACTGTGGGAAAACAAAACACACACTGGTGGGAGGTGCTGGGGTGGGTAATGAATGTCTCTTTCCTGGACACAAGGAGAAACATGACTGTCCTCCCACAACTGTGGTTGAGTTTGGTCTGAAGGCTCAGAATCTTGAAGAGTTTAAATATAAATTCTTTGAGAGGTGACACCTAAATAGAGGAGCACAGAATTTGAATCTGCTCCCTTTATCAGGCTGGGCTTTGTTGGGGTTGTGCCAAACCTCACATGATTGGGAAGAAAGCTTTCTTAGCTAGGCTTGGCTCAACTGACCTCATGCAGAAATAAAATCCCATGTGGGATTAACACATCTGGAAACCTGCAGATTCCCCCAGGATGCAGAAATCTCCAAGCACAGGCAGTACAAGTCCCTCCCTGCAAACCAGCAGTGGAAAAATTGGTTTAGCTGTTACTGCATAGGGATAAACAAGGCAAGCCCAAAACTAACAGCAAACCCCAGGGCTGTGGAGCTCCTTTATTTCTTTAGAGACCCTCGTGCCTCAAAACATCCCAGTTCCCAGATGAACATTCCTGCACCAGGCACAATGGGAGATGGGTTTGTTTCTGCAGCTGCTCCTTGGGCCAGAACCTTCACTGACATGCACTAAAATAGTGTGTAAATGTGCATTTGCAGCTGATTTTAGTAATTGTTTTAGAGTTAAATCTCAAGGGTACAAAGCCATGGAAGTGTTCTGATCTCCTTTACAGTTGAACAAAGGGGTGTTTGTGGTGTATTTTCAAATGCCTTTGAAACCACAGACTCTCAGACTCTGCTCCCACAGCAAAGCCCAAAGGGGTGGGTGCATTTTGAAGGGGTCCATGTAGAAAAAGTGTCTTAAATATGTGTGAGTTACAGCAGTAAATATGTACTACACAAATATCATACCTGAACAGTAAAAAATAAAGGGAGAGAGGCAGTGCAATTTTGTTTTATTTGAACAACAGGGAAAGAGTTTGTGGAAAGAGGACTCAGACTGGGGTTCTTCAAAAATTTTTTTCATTTTTGGTAGGGATGATGAATCAGATGCGCTGCACTGATGCCCAGGCAGTGCCCCTCCCTTGGGCTGTGCCACTGACACCCCCTGGAGCTGTCTGATGGGATTCTCACTTCCCATGGGCACAGCCTCAGCTTTTCTCACTGCTTGAGTCTGAGGGGTAGAAAATAACTCCTGCTGCTGGAAATAGGTGGTGAGCTCTGGCTGGAGTCAGAGTGGAGAGGAGGAGGAGGAGGAGGAGCTGCTCTGCCCCAGCTTTGTGTGCCAGGGAGAAGCCCCTTCATCCCCTGTACCTACTCCTGCCATATGTGGGATAACAGCAGCTCCTCAGCTCAGTGCCTGTTGTCAGGATAAAGCCTTTGAAGGGATTAGGTCCTGCAGTTGGAGGCTTTAGAAAGCACTTTGGATAGATAAAAGCAGATGCTGAAAGCAGCCTTGGAGGTCCTCATGTGAACGGTACCAAGGCACAGTGGTACCTGGCATCCTCCTGGGATTTGCCTCTCCCTTCCCTAGCCTGACTAAGGGAAAAAATTCTGCTGTGTAGCTCACACATGTGTGTCACAGACATCTTTTATGAAAAATCCTTTCCTTAGGATTTTTCCTCCTGAGAAGCTGAGAGGCCTCAGGAACAAAATAAATGGTTATCTGCTGCTCTGGAATGCAACAGGTGCCTCTGTAATTGGCCCATGTTGGATGTTTGTAATTAATGGCCAATCACAGTCAGCTCGGACAGAGAGTTGAGCCACAAACTTTTGTTATCATTCTTTGCTATTCTATTCTTAGCTAGTCTTCTGATGAAATCCTTTCTTCTATTCTTTTAGTATAGTTTTAATGTAATATATATAATAGAATAATAAATCAAGCCTTCTGAAGCATGGAGTCAGATCCTCATCTCTTCCCTCATCCTCGGACCCCTGTGAACATCATCACTCATATGAACAAAAATGAAAGTGTGTGTCAGATGGTTTCCCAAAATATTAGATACACAATCATCCTTGATGCTCCTTCAGCCAGTGCTGAAATGCAAACAAGTTACACTGGATATCTCCAATTCTCTCTTAATTAAGAGTTGCAGCTGCCTTTCACTGTCAGATCTAAACAGCGAGCTGTTTCCAAAACATCTCAGTGAGATGACAAATCCCTCAGTCATGAATTTGACCCCCAGCTCCAGGCCCAGCTGGGAGAGCTGAGGCTGTCTGAGTCAGCTGAGCCCATTTTGCTGAATCACTCAGAAAGTCCCTGGACATTTCTGCCAAGGTGGCTGCAAACACAGAGCCTGCTGGGCTGCCTCTGTGCTGACCAACCCACATCTCCTGGTGCTCTGATGGCACAGGGTGGCTGCCAGTCAGGAGCATTTTCTAGGGATTTGTGCCCTTTTCACCAACAATAGCAAAATTTTGTTCCTCTTTCAAAATTGATTTGGCAATGGTAGTTCTCAGCACCAATGGTAATTTCTTTTTCCCTAAAAAAAAGTACACAAGTCTGATGGCTAGGGGCCTAGTGATAGAGCTTTTATATGGATTTTGCATTCTTTGTAGCTCCCCAAAATCATGCCAGACCATGAGAAATTATATTTTAAAGTGGTGATGCTTCATGTATTTCAAAAGGAAGCTTCTACAACACAGTGCTAATATTTTTGCATAAATTTCCTTGAATAACACTTCTGAGAAATTAGAAGCTGATATGGTCCAGAGGCAATAATAGAAGAATTATGTAAATGCAGGAAGAATGATGTAAATGTAGGCTGGACTTTAATTCCAGCTTTAATTCTTGCTCTGTGATATTGCTGAGAATGTCTGTGCTTTCAAGTGATGCAGGTCTTCAGTTCCCTTCTTTACCAGAAAGCTTGGATTAGATTTTAGGTAATTCATTAGGATGGGCATGTTAATTACGAGCTTGCTGTGCCCGAGCATAAAGATTGTCACCTCTCTTTGGTGGCTGCAGTAATTCCTGCTGTCACTGTCATATTTCCTGAAAAATCTCTTTGCCCAGGATTTCCTCCTGGGAAGCTGAGAAGCCTCAGAAAAGAATGAAAACAAGAATGATCTGATTGCTGCTCCTGTGTTTGCTGCTTTGGAATGTGGCTTGGACATTGTTTACCAACAGGTGAATGTTTGGTTCCATGTGAATTGTTTTAATTAATGACTAATCATGGCCCAGCTGTATCAGACTCTCTGAGTCAGTCACAGGTTTTTGTTACTCATTTTTGTTAAGCCTTCTGATGTATCCTTTATCTTTCTTTACAATAGTTTTAGTATAGCATATATATAATATAATATAATATAATATAATATAATATAATATAATATAATATAATATAATATAATATAATATAATATAATATAATATAATATAATAATATTTATTATATTGGCGTTCTGAGAACAAGGAGTCAGATTCTCATCTCTCACCTTGTCCTGGGGACTCTCACAACACCACATCCTGCAACTCCTGCAGCTGTAAAACCACCCATCCTTCCTATCATCTCCTGACTTGTGCAGGGAGCAGAGAAGCTCCAGAAAATGCAGCTGAAACCAAATTAGATGGCAGCAAGAATGCTGGAAGAGAACAACCTTGAGAGTATCTACTGTATGTCAAGTCATTTTAAGGACAGCTTGGGAGCTGCAAAAACCAGATGAGAATTACAAGGCAGAAAAGGTGCAGGGCAGAGCTCCAAATGTGGAGTTATCTCATAGCTCTGACCAAGAACATCACTGAATTTATAAATTCTGCTTACAGCAAAACATGTGGCAGGGAAAAACTCTTCTCACATACTCCTCTTCTGTGGTCTCTGGGATTCCAACAGTGCATAACTCAAGAGAGGAGCTCTCCTGACGTCTGTAGTAGTGACACAGTGTTTCCACAGGAGAAAATCTGCTTGTGCTGATTGGGAAAATGCCTGTTTACTTCCTTAACTGCAAAGAAGTTTAACAATTTTAATTTTAGCTCTGTTGTTGTGCCAGGCTCTCCTTTGAGGTTGTTGATGCTCTGGGGAGATCTTGTTTTGTGTTGTGTATCTTGCACGTTATAGTCAGATTTTGATCCTTTGTGACAACTCAAAATAAATCCTGTTGGGATGGGGTGGTTCCCTGGCAGGTGGCAGCAGCCTCTGGTTTTAATGGTTTTAGCAGTGGCTGTGGGCTCCTCAAGGATGGGCAAGGTTCAGTTTCTGCTCTTTCAGCTCAAGTGATGACATTCCCAGTCCCAGTGAAAGTTTGAGGTGTGAGCCCCAGCAGGGCTGCAAACAGCTCTGGGGCCACTGCTGTCCACAGGGACCCCAGCCCTCAGGCAGCACTGCCAAACTGAACTTTGCAGCCAAAGACACCTTTGGGGAGCCACTTCAGTGCCCCCAGGCATTCTGACAGTGCATTAATGAGGCCATAATTCCAGCAGCATTAATCAGAGCCCAGGATGTAGAAGGGAATGATTCACAGAGAAACACTGTGTTCTCTCAGTCTGTCACTGTGGGAAGGCATTGGTAATGCATGAGTGGGATTTGTGATATTTCTCAGTTCACATGCTCAGGGATTTCCTCTGAGCTTGAGGAAGGGTTTATTTCCCTGTGGGGAGCAGTGAGGGGTCCCTTGCAAGGAGAACTGAGGTGTGGATGTGAGGATAACTGGCTGAGGCTCAGGGACCTGCTCAGGCTGGTGGGGAGATTTGAGTGCACAAACTCACACCCTGAGACAGAGCAGATCTGATCTGCTGCTGGGTTTCAGGATGTTTGTTTTGCCCTTTGTTACAGAGCAGCCTGGAGAGGGGCACTGTTGGAGGTTGGGAGCTGCTGTGCAGAGGGTCAGGGCTCCAACCTTCTCCACATGGAGATGCTGGGGCTGCTCTGGGGGGCATCTGGGGACCAGCACTGGGGAGGGTCAGCAGTGCAGGTGTCAGAGTGACTGACCCCATGCTGTGTGCAATTCTCACCCCCATTTCCTCCTCTGTTCTCTGCAGCTTGCAGTTCATTGCAGCCCCGACACACGTGAACAGTCCCTGTTCCATCCCGCACGTTCAAAGAATGAGTTGAAGTTCTTGAGTTTAAGTTCTTCAGTTCTCAGTCTCAGAGTTGTTTGTTGTATCTTATCTATAAAAATTTTTCTCCTGTCCAGCCGAGGTCCACTCAGCAGGACAGACAGAGGCACTCTGCCTGCCCCCGGGGCGGTGTTATCTCTTTATACTACAAACTACAGATAACATGTTTGCAATTACTTTCCAATACCTATCACCTATGTTAGACAGTGAGCTTCTACTCTAACCCAATCCCAAAGTGCCAACATCACAGCAGAAGATGGAGGTAGAGAAGAAGAAGAAAGGCTGGACACGCCCAAGTCCCTCCATCTTGTCCCCAAAACCCCCATTCTAAAAACCCCAAAATCTACCCCTTCACCTACTGATAATTTTATTATTACATTATTTAAACTTCTGTGGCTTTCAGGTCCTCATACAAAGCTGGTAATTTGCTCCATGGGTCATAATCAAGCCCACAGTGTTCTGGGCTGTGTGCCAGGGTCTCTGAGCCCCCTGGCAGGGTCCTGGCAGCTCTGGACACCCAGAGGGATGCACTGAGCTCCAATACTCTGTTTGTTTCTCCTCTCTTCTGTTTCTGATTGTTTCCTTCTGTGTCTCTTTGCTTGGTGAGCTCCAAACAGGAGGAGCAGGGCAGAGCTTTATCAGCACACTGAGAGGGTCTCAGCCCATCCCCTCCTGCAGTAACAGAGTGCCCAGAGCACAGAGGGTTCCCTTGGGGCACAGAAGCTCTGCCCTGCTAGTCAGGCCTGTGGTCACTTTGGCCATTGGCCCAGCTTAGGGTAGATAATCTGAATTGTTTGCCATATAAAAAAGCAGCAAGGGAGGTGGAAGAGTTTGATAAAGTCCCATCAATAAATCGCGTAAAAACTGATTGTGGTATGACAAGGAACAGTGTGAGAAGTAGATTTGTAGAAAACTTTCAAAACTTGGCAGAAGGCTCACATAGCATGCCTCTGTATACAAACCTTGAGATAAGAAATGCTGATTTAGAAATGCCATGGAGTAGGACAGAAATTGTGGGGAGAAAAATGGAACTAGAAACAAGTTTCAAAGGATGGCCTTATTAAAAAGACTGGATACTTTGGAGAAATAGAACTATGAAAGATGTACTGTAGTAGGACCCATGAGGGCTTTTTAAATCATTGGCTTTAAGGCATCTGAGCATGGTGTGGCTAAAAGCTGATAAGGCAAGAAAAGCTTATAGTGTTTTGTAATTAAAAAATAGTTGGCTTCTGATTGTGATGGTGTGAATTGTAACATCTGTATTGTCTCACCCTTCCCATGACACTGAAAATGGAATAAAAGTGTTTAAAATGCCTCTCAGTTGCCCCATCTCTGGGTCAGAAAATAGTGTTGTCTGACAGAATGGAACAGTAGGGATGTGATCCAGGAATGGAAAACAGGGATTGAAACAATGGAAAAAGTCTTTGATGATAAAGAAAGTGCTTTGAAACTTCAGAAGTTCTTTGAAGAGAAAGGTACTTTTTACCAGTTCCAGAAAAGGGGCTGTGAGCAAGTCAGGATGGTTTGGTCACTCAGGTTCTCTGGTTTTGCCCTAGGTCTGTTCCAGGATGGTTTGGTCACTCAGGTTCTCTGGTTTTGCCCAGGATGGTTTGGTCACTCAGGTTCTCTGGTTTTGCCCAGGATGGTTTGGTCACTCAGGTTCTCTGGTTTTGCCCTAGGTCTGTTCCAGGATGGTTTGGTCACTCAGGTTCTCTGGTTTTGCCCTAGGTTTGTTCCAGGATGGTTTGGTCACTCAGGTTCTCTGGTTTTGCCCCAGGTCTGTTCCAGGATGGTTTGGTCACTCAGGTTCTCTGGTTTTGCCCTAGGTCTGTTCCAGCATCTGCCCAGGGTCCTGCAGGGGCTGCAGGGCCCCCTCCTGCCACCAACGTGTCCAGCAACAAGAGGCTGCAGCAGACACAAGCCCAGGTGGACGAGGTGAGTGCCCAGCACCAGGTGCTGCTGTGCTTGGTCCCCCCTTGTGCAGCTCCTGCTCATCTGAAGGGTCCAGAACTTGAGATTTACCAGAGGAGGCAGAGAGTAAAGAGATCCTGGATAAATACATCCATCCCTGCACCAGGAACAGCTCTGCAGATTAAATGTGGGCATTGCTGCCATGTAGGAGTGCTGGGAGTAGGACAGTGGGGATGGATGGAGACCAGAGATCTCTGGAGCCAGGGCTGGGAGCTTGTGGGTTATTGCAAAGGGCCTGGGGGCAGGGCCCTGCTGGGATTTGGGGTTCATTGCAAAGGGCCTGGGTGCAGGGCCCTGCTGGGATTTGGGGCTCATTGCAAAGGGCCTGGGTGCAGGGCCCTGCTGGGATTTGGGGTTTATTGCAAAGGGCCTGGGTGCAGGGCCCTGCTGGGATTTGGGGTTTATTGCAAAGGGCCTGGGTGCAGGGCCCTGCTGGGAGCTGCCAGCCACAGCTGGAGCAGGGCCCAAAGAGGGAGAGAGAGGTAAAGAGAGAGAAGGTGAGAGCGTGGTCAAGAGAAAATGAGAGAGCGAGGAAGAGTAAAGAGGATGAGAGGGCAAGGTTCCTGTTACAATACAATAAATCTTCTTCTGTGCTGAATATTCTAATTCTCACTAATGATCTAATACAAGATACAAATCCTATAGCACTTCCATACAGCCTATAAGAATCATTACATTACCATCCTGTGTTACATTTTAAACCCTAAAAACTCCTCTTTGGGCCCCTTCTGCCAAGCTGTAGGGTCTGCTCTGACCCTTGGAGCTGTCTGCAAGCAGAAGGTGTTGTTCCATCAAAAGGGGATCACCTTCAGCCAGCCACACCATTGTTTTCCAGTTGTTCAGTAACTGAGGTATCTCAAACCTTGCTTTCATTTCAATCTCGCTTATAGTTTCTATATTCTCAAAATCTTTTGCCAGACAATCATATTGATAAGGCTTTCCTGTTTCATCTTCCCCAACAATGCCAGTTCAGCAATTCCTCCCAGTCAGTCTGCTTAGGAGGAGATGTCATAGTGGAAGCAGTTCCTGTATGTGTTCTGCACTCCTAAAGGTTAGATGCTAATTTCTCTGACTGTGTCACAGGGACAGAAGAGCATCTGCTTCTCCCAGATAGATTAAAACCACCAGAACTGAGCCCCTGAGGGTGGTGTTCATTAGCAGGAGCTCTATTGATTAATCATCCCAATTTATTCCCAAAGAAAGGCACCCACACATGATGTCATAACAGCATCTCTAACAAATCCCCACTCCTCTTCTTGATCTTGGGGGACCATGTGCCTGTTCCAGCACATTCTTAAATTCTTGTCTTGGTTGTAATGCCAGAGTCCCTCCAGCTGCTGTGGGAATGGGAACAGTGAGCACACCACTGCTCCTGGGTGTACCTATACACATCTGCTGGGTGCCTTTGTGTGCTGGCTATTGAGGAAAGAATATTGTTCAACCCCTCCAAAGGCTGAAGTAACTCATTGCTTACTGTCTGTGGTGAAGTGCACAGAGCTTGTGTGATTCTTAAAAGCCAATTCGATAAAATACACTTTAGAAAATATGTACTTACTGTGGTATGCACATTCTCTGAAAAATCCCTTCACCCAGGATTTTTCTCCTGGGAAGCTGAGAAGCCTCAGAGAAAAGGAAAACAATTCTTATCTCATTTGCTTCTCCTGTGTTGTGCTCATGTGGAATGTATAAATTCCATTCAAACACAAGATTCTGTCTGGGCAGTGTCAGCTTCTTCCTCTGAATCCTGACAGTATTGTCATGCCTGAGCAAGGTGGGAAAAAGTTTGTTTCTTCTGATAAGAGAGCAATAATTTCTCCTTCTGTGAAAGATTTAGATGTCCTGTCCTGTGGCTGCTATCTCTCTGTGAGTCCTTTCTTTAAAAAAACTATCCTACATAGCATAGTTTCTATTTTAACATTTTGTTATAACCTAAAATTATATTTAAGAAAATTAACGCAGCATAACTTTCTAACACAACACATATAATATTCATTTAAATATTTGCGAAAAGCCAATCCTAAATACACATTTTTCGCAACTACAACAAAGATACTTATGAAATAGCGAGGTCAAACCCCTTTTATCCCTCAGCGGTGGCTTTGTCCCGGCTCTGCTCCCCCCGAGCCGCCCGCAGGTGGCGGCAGAGCCCGGGCAGAGCTCCGGGCTCGGGGATCTCCGGGGCTGGTGATGCTGCGCCGGCGCCCGGGCAGGGGTTCCGCTGTTCCTCTGCTGGGGTTCCACCCTGATTCCTCTAGATACCGTACAGAATATTTTATAAGGCCCAGAGAAACATTTATCTATTTGACAAAAATGAAATCTCACCCGGGTGAGTGTTCACTGCAGCCAGGTTAAATTCAAGAAGTAGTTCTGGGGAAGCAAACAAACAAACAACAAAAACAGAACCAAAAAACCAAAACTAAGCAAAAAAAACCCCAAAACCAAACCAAACAAACAAATAAAACCCAAAAACCTCCAGCAAAACTAAAAAAAAAAAAACCCAAAAAAAAAAAAAACCAAAAAACTCAAACCAAAACCTAAAAAAACCAAAACAAAGCAACTCAACCCCCCCCCAAAAACCAGGCAACCAAACAAAACAAAAACTCCAAAAAACCTCAGCAAAACTAAAAAGAAAAAAAGAACCCTCCCCCAAAAAACCCTAACCAAAACCTAAAAAAACCAAAACAAAGCAACTCAACCCCCCCCAAAAACCAGGCAACCAAACAAAACAAAAACTCCAAAAAACCTCAGCAAAACTAAAAAGAAAAAAAGAACCCCCCCCAAAAAACCAAACCAAAACCTAAAACAACCAAAACAAGGCAACCCAAAAATCCCCAAAAACAACACAAAAAACCAAACCAACCAAAAAACCAGCCAACCAAACAAAACAAAACAAAAACTCCAAAAAAACCCAGCAAAGCTAAAAAGAAAAAAAGAACCCCCCCAAAAAACCCAAACCAAAACCTAAAAAAACCCCAAAACAAAGCAACCTAACCCCCCCCCAAAAAATATAAAAAACAACAAAAAAACCCCCAAACCAACCAAAACCAAACCAACCAACCAACCAAAACAAAACCCCCAAAAAACCAACCAAACAAAAAAAACACAAACAAACAAAAAAGCCCAACCAAAACCCCCCAAAAATGAAGATAATGGGTAGGAAATAGCAGAGTATTTTTTATCAGTATTTTTAAATAGTTTATAATTTTTACTACAAATTGTTGTAGCAAGATAGAATTCAACTAATTACTAGGTGAGAAATCAATAATTTAAAAAATTAGCATTGCTTTATATGAAGTTAAGTGGTTGGAAGGTTTAGGTTTGGAAAAGCAAGTAAGAAAATTCGGATTGACCAAAATATTTCATTTTGGTTTAGGTTTGGTAAACAAGTGAAACAAATCTTTTGAGACCTTCTCCAGTCCTGTTAAAGATTCTTTCACTATGAATTTCCTCTCGCTGTATTTGAATAATGTATCCTTTAAATAATTCTGGATTTTTGCAGGTAATAATTAAATTTTATTAAATATGTATGACATGGAATTCCTTATTATAGAGTGTGAGAATTAACAGAACCATCAGCCTCATTCACTGCTAGAAAGATTGGACCCAACTTTACAGAGATTGTGACACTGTCTGACATTTGCATTAGTGGTGACTTTCTGCAGGATTCCCATTTAGTTATTGGCTTGCCAGAAGAGGATTTTCACCTTAGCCAATGTGTAAAATCCATGCCCAAGCAGCCCTTGCCTGTTGCACCCTGGCTGTGCAATGAGCCTGAGCTCTCTGCTGCTCTTTGGGTGAATTTGCTCAGGTGAAACATTTTCCTCCTCCTCCACCTCCAAGCAGGAGTTCAGATCATGGCTGAGAAGTCATCTTGCCCAAAGGATCTGCAGAATGAGGAAATGCTTTAGTAAGGAAATGCACACAGTTCCCTTTAGAGTGGCCTTTGTCTGCTTTCTCTACCTCAGGTAAGGGAGGTATTAAATGCACAAGGAAAACAATGGCTTGTTCTTAGTGATGTCCACCAAATTGTGCTGCAGAGATCTTCATCAGGTCTTTGTGTCTGTATAAAAGAAGTCAAAAACTTTAATCAAACTAAATGTGGTGTTTCATGAGGTCTGTTTATTTTCTCCTTTAAAGACACCCAGCACAGTGTAGCTCACTGAGGGTATTTCCACAGGCTGGGGTTTGAGGCAGTGCCCAGGGAATGCCATCACACACCACATGGCAAAAGGCTGGGCATCACTGTCGCTGCTTTTAATGAAGGGGTGGGACTATTTTGGGGCTAAGAACGATTTATTGCTCAGATAAACATCAGTCTCAGAGGCTGTGAGATTTTAGAGGAGCAGGCAGTCAGCCATAGCTCAAAGTTGTCACAAGTTCTTCATTACAAGGCAATATAGAACCTTCTGATCCAATGGACTGTGACCATGTTCACAGGGGTCTGAGGATGAGGGAAGAGATGAGGATCTGACTCCATGTTTCAGAAGGTTTGATTTATTATTTTATGATATATATTATATTAAAACTATACTAAAAGAATAGAAAAAATTATTTGATCAGAAGGCTGGCTAAGAATAGAAAAAGAAAGAATGAAAAACAAAGGCTTGTGTGTCGGACAGAGTCTGAGCCAGCTGACTGTGATTGGCCATTAATTAGAAACAACTCTATTAGACCAATCACAGATGCACCTGTTGCATCCCACAGCAGCAGATAATCATTGTTTGCATTTTGTTCCTGAGGCCTCTCAGCTTCTCAGGAGAAAAAATCCTAAGGAAAGGATTTTTCATAAAAGATGTCTGTGACAATGGGCAGTTGCCACAGGGTTTATTTTGCTTTTCTACCCTTTCACCTTTACCCAATTTTGCTGCACTGTGGCTACTTTTACCCAATGGGCTTCTGTCTCACATGCACACAAATGCTTCTGTTATAACCTCTAAACTCTTGGCTGCTCTACACAATTAAACCCCAATATTATAAACCCTTCACCATCTTATCAATCCAGTTTCTCACTTACCTAAGGCACACTCTTAGTTACAACTATAGAAACATAAATTTATGATTTTTCTGCTTAATGTTTGTGTGTTGTATTTTTCCATCAATCCAGGCTTCTCCCAAGGCTGCAGATCCAACCCTCCTGTGTCTGTGGAATTTTCTGTTTCTCCAATTCCCACAGCTGGGTTTAGGATGGAATGTGACACTCCAGGGTGTGAGCAGATGGGTGCCCCTCACCTTTCCTGTGGGAGGGGTCTCAGGTGTGTCTGTGCCTTCACAGGTGGTGGACATCATGAGGATGAACGTGGACAAGGTGCTGGAGAGGGACCAGAAGCTGTCAGAGCTCGACAACCGGGCAGATGCATTGCAAGCAGGTGCCTCACAGTTTGAGACCAGTGCAGCCAAGCTGAAGAGGAAATACTGGTGGAAAAATTGCAAGGTAGGGAATATAAACCCTTGTTTGGAATCACTTCATGGCAGGAATTGCTTTCACTTGCATTTAGGGGGACTTTGCCTGCAGGATGGCATCTCTGACTCATCTATTCTCATCAAGCTGAGAAGGAGGTGCCTTGACCTCAAGGCTCCAGAAGTCAAGCAACTTTGATCTTTACCAGAACCCATAATTTCTGCAGCATATAAAATACATTTACAATGTTTGATGCTTCCCTAGAGTCTTCAAATAGGGGTGGGAAACCATTCCATGTCAATTCATGTCAGTTATTTGTGGGAATTACAAAACCTGATCAGGTGCAGTGAATTCCAGCAGTGGGAGAAAAGAAGCTTTTTCCTTGTGGGGATCATTGATTTGATTATTCTTCAGGGTGGTGAACCATAAAAAATACCCAAAACTGGGTTCTGCAAACTGCTGTGAGAAGGGAGAAAATGACAGTCACTTATGAAGAGGGGCTGGTTAGGACAGAGCAGGGCTTTGATCAAGCAGCTGCTTTCTCTGCTGTCTCCAAAGTCTAATCCTTCCCCAAGAGCAGAGGGAGCCTCAGTATCCTTTGCTTTTTCAGACCTTCTCCAATATTTGTGGGTTTTGGACTCAGAAACTTCATTTTCTCTTACTCTTCTAAGACTCATGTCTTTGCTTCTTCCTGCTCATCCACCACCACCACCACAAACACTGTGCCAAAAGTTCACCTTGATTTCCATATCTCAACACCAACTTTCCAAAAGTTCAGCTTGATTTCCATTTCTCAACACCAACTTTCCTTCTGACCACTTATGTCCACCCAAACAAAACCAGCTGTTCCCAAGGGGGAATCCCACAAGTGTCCCTCACTAGCCTGTTGTCTGCTTTGTCTCTTCAATCCACAGTGCTATGAAATGTAGAGAAAGACAAAATATTCTGGGTAAAATACATGTAAAAACACTTCAGAAATAAAAGGATCTACCTTAGAAATTAGCTGAGCGGGTCCTCTGGGCCTCTTTTAGCTGCTGCCCAGCTGATAAGTCCAGAAGTGCAGGAAGCAGGGATTTTGGGAGCTCCAAGCACAGATTTTGAGTTAGGTTCACCCCTGTGACTGCCATCACCACAGTGACCTGCACTACCTTCAGCCCTGCCCTCATTCTCCTTTCCTGCTTTCTCCTGACAAACAATCCCCCTGTCCTTCCTCTGGCTCCCAAACTCTGCAAAGAATTTGCCCTTTCTGCCTTCTGAGCCACAGTCTCCTCTGCTTTCTCCTCCAGTTTCCCCCCCAAATTCCCTTGGGCACAGGAGGAGCATCCCTGTGTCTGCCAGGAAGGAATATTGCATGCCAGACACACCAGGCTCCTTCAGCTGGGGTGTGCCAAGGATGTTTGCAGTCCTCACACACTGCTGTGAGACAAAGCACAACAGTAACTCTGTAATAACTCCTGGGGTTTGTCTCTCTTTTTTTTTTTTAATCTTTCTATCCTTCTGCTTCATTTCCCAGTTTATTTCTCCACTTGAAAAAGCAGAGAAGGAAGACTTGGCACACCTTTGTTCATATCAGCCGACGATATCAGTGTTCCTTTGTTGAACTCCGCTTTTTAATTCCTGCTGTCTTGGGATTTTTGCTTGTAATAACCCAGAAGCATTCAGTGACCCATAAGCATTCAGTCACCACAGTGACCTGCACTACCTTCAAACCTGCCCTCATTCTTCTTTCCTGCTTTCTCCTGACAAACAATCCCCCTGTCCTTCCTCTGCCTCCCAAACTCTGCAAAGAGAGGGAAGAAATTTAAAAAGGATCTCCTGCAAGCCAGTGGCTGGCTCTGTCCTCATGGTAGGAGGGATGAAGGCTTTGATTTGGCATTCCCTTGTTTGTTGTTTTCCATTCTTTCTGCTCACTGGGGCAATAATGGCCACTGGGCTTTAATGGCCACTGCAGCCTCCCTGGAGGGCCCATCAGCCTCCAGGGGCTCTCAGGGGGCTCAGGGCTGCTCTGGGCTGTGCCCAGCTGCCTCTGCTCTGCTTTGCACAGAGCCATTTCTGGCCAGCTCTGACAACAGGCTCTGCCCATTGCTGATTTTAAAACCAGCAATAAATTTGGGGCCTTAGCAAGTCTGTTGCCAGTAAGTCTTTACAGAGTTAAAAGTATGAGGATTGAGTAATTAAGTAAAAGAAAAAAAACTGAGGGGTTAATGTCTTTCATGTGGAAACCTGATTTCTCTTTTTCTTTCTCATATCTTCTCTTTTTATAGATGATGATCATCCTCGGTGTAGTATGTGCAGTCATTCTCATTATAATTATAAGTGAGTAATTAGTTTTCTCTTTTATTTATGTTCTCAGTAGCTTGTGACTTAAGAATGGTTGATACATTAAAAAAACAAAGTAACAAAAAATGGATATAAAATATTTAAACTGATTAATTTGTGAAATTTCCCTTCTAGTGTTATGCTTTTATAGTGAGAATTACTGCAAACTCCCTGGACACATATTGGCAGAATCTGTCGACATTTAATGTTTTTAACATTAGCATGTTACATAACTTTCCCTAGGATTAGAAGCTCTCCTTTTTTATGTTTTAAATAAATTTTTATGCAGTCTCAGAGATTTTCCTTCCAGTATGATGATGATGATGATGACTGCCACAGTCCCAGTGTTTTCTGCTAAGAACAGTAATTCTTGAAATACCTCATGCTTACAAAGAGAGGGTGAAGACACACAGGCAAACAGACATCTGATGAATTTTTAATAGCATGTAGGTGCCTGGTTTCTGCCATACCAGCTAGAATTTGAGATGTCAGTGTTTCTGAAGATCCTTTTGCACCCTGAATGCCCAAATGTTGTTAAAAGATGGCCCAAAGTCTCACTGACTTCTTTTCTCAAAAGATCATCTCGTTGCACAGAGTTGTGTAGGGAAGGTAGCTATGAATGAATAATAGCAGTCCTGCTGCTTGGGACTCAGGGACCTTGTAACGACAGGAACTGAACATTTCATTTATGTAACCCTGTGTTAGCAACAGCTGTTAGGTGACATAACTGTAATATGGCATTAACTCCTAAAAGGGAGATTCTTCAGATACACAATGCAGGTGGTAACCCAGAAGAGATTCACCACAAGGCCAGACTGTGGATGTGAGTTAATTCCCAGCTCTCAAGTTACATGCCTGATACTCAGCATGTTTCCATTTTCCTCTGTTGCTCCTGTAAAGAAAGCTTGCAGGATCACCTGTAAACATGACTAAAAGGAATGAGATACATGTGACAGTTTATTAGCCTTATGAATGCTGGCACCAGAGCGACCCAGAATAATTCCAGGGTTTCGTAACACTGATACAGTAAGAATGGGAAATGCTTAGATATTAATTAACTATATTAACTGGGTACTCAAGACAAAGACCAGCCCTTGTGCAGCAACCAGACAAAAGAAGATGTGCAGCCATTGAACTAATTGCTGGGTATGTATTCCTCATTGAGCATTATGTGAGTTTTAAGAAAGTAAAATGTGGTCAAGATAGCTGACATCTCCTCCATGGAAGTTGAGGAAGTAAGAACATGGTTTCACTCATGGTTTAAAATGCTGAATGCCTGTTCTGCTAAATTTAAAAAAAAAGAAGAAAAAAGCCAGTGCAGGTTTGATGTGGGTTAGGTTGAGTGTAGGGTATTTAATCACAAACTTGAGAGTCATATTGTTTAACCCAGGCTGTGGCTCACCACAGTGAGATCCTGTGCCAAGTCAGTGAGATTTGAGTGTACCTGTTGTTCAAATTATTCTCCCAGTTTATTTGATTCCTCTGCAATAAGTTGCAGCTAAAGGTTGCAGCTTCAGGAAGGATCTTGTGTATTTAACTCAATGCTGTGTTTATTTACAGTAGCTCTCAAGTACATGTTTAAATCCCATAGACATCAAGCATGCAGGTGCTGTTAGACAAGGCCTGCATGGCTTTTCCAGTCTGATTTGAGTGGGAACAAGGCCATCCCCTCCCTGGGGGTGGCTGTGGGTGCAGACAAATGGAGCCACTCCTCACAGCAGCCACGGGTGCTGCTGCAGGAGGATGCAGGACAGCACACGGCTTGGCTGTACTGGGGACAGCAGATAACATCACTGCCAGTCCCTGCCCTTTCTGCCTTCTGAGCCACAGTCTCCCCTGCTTTCCACCCCAGTTTCCCCTCCAAATTCCCTTGGGCACAGGAGGAGCATCCCTGTGTCTGCCAGGAAGGAATATTCATGCCAGACACACCAGGCTCCTTCAGCTGGGATGTGCCAAGGATGTTTGCAGTCCTCTGACACCACACACTGCTGTGAGACAAAGCACAACAGTAACTCTGAAATAACTCCTGGGTTTTGTCTTTTTTTTTTTTTTAATCTTTCTTTCCTTCTGCTTCATTTCCCAGTTTATTTCTCCACTTGAAAAAGCAGAGAAGGAAGACTTGGCACACCTTTGTTCATATCAGCCGACGATATCAGTGTTCCTTTGTTGAACTCCGCTTTTTAATTCCCGCTGTCTTGGGATTTTTGCTTGTAATAACCCATAAGCATTCAGTGTGGTGTATTTTGGAATTCTGTTGTTTCCACAAGAAACTGTACCAGCTAAATACTGCCAAGTAGTTCCATACACTGTCTAATCACTGTGTCTTAAGATGTGTACGCACTGACCTTCAGAAACTGTAGTATATGAAAAGCATCCTAAACCATCTCAGAATCAGAGAATGCAGCTGTGGGGAAGCTCCTGTTTAAAGGGACACTGCCAGGTGGATTGGACCCAAATCTAAGGTTGCAGCAAACATTAGGACCAAAATTCTCAATGTGAGCTCCTAAAGTTGGATGGCAAAATCCATTGTCAGATGTATCTGCTACTCCCATTGAAGAGAATGATACCTCTAAGAATTCATGTAAGATATCATATTTCAGTTTAGCCAACCAAACACAGATTTCTTTGAGGTTAGATGTAGAATCCAAGTCTAAAAACCTTGTCCGCAGTAAAATAAATGAAGACTGGTTTATCATCTTTTATGGATTTAATCTTTTTCCTCATGGAAAACACCTCTTGGTGTTCTGAACAACCAAGATGGCCTCAATATGAAAGCCAGAAAGGAAAAAAAACCCCTGTGTGACAGCCAAGAAGCATTAGCTAGCAGAGTCCTGAAAAAGCCAAGGGACATGCAGAAGTGGTGGTGCAAGCATCACAAATGGCTCAGGTGCAGTTTCTTGCTGAAATCTCAAGGCCCTATTTGTCAGGTTCCATGGGACATCTCTTGGGTGCCAATCCCCAATAATTGGGCCCTGACCTGGAGCCCACGAGCAGCTCTGGTGATGTCTGTGGCTGCCCAGCTCTGGGGAGGGAGCTGCCTTGCAGCAGTTGGCAGAAATGGTCCCCACTGCCAGGATGGCTCAAAAATCAGGAGGAAGGCAGGGGGGAACAGTGGGGAGAAGCTGAGAAAGGGAAGGGGGCCTAGCAAAGCTTTCCTGGAGAGGAGGAAGGAACAGAAACACTGTTTCTGTAGGGGTGTTAATAGGCTTTAAAAAGATATATTTTAATTTTTGCATGTGGATATTTCATAGACTATAGTGTCATCTTTGTAAAGTGCTCAGCTGAGATACCTATTATACTCAATTAATTTAAACTAACATTTGATGTCATTAAAAGAAATTATATATTGTGGCTTGAAAGAAAGTTCTGTATGCTTTGGTGAATTTCTTGTTTTTCTTTTTAAAACAGTGAATAGTTTAATCATCCTTAACCAAACTAAAAATGAATTAATCAAATTTTGAGCCAGGAAATTCAGGAAAAGGTCTTTTTAGGATAACTCCTTCAGAATTTCTAAAAAGAATTCATAGAATTAAAAAAAATTAATTTGATGGGTTGGGTTTTTTTGCTGCCATTTAATTAGGGAATAGAAGCAGTGATAATAGTAGTGTAATTATTCCCACTGAGGAGTATTTCTCTTGACATAGTTTTAGAGTAAAAAAAAAAATTGAGAGCCTGACCAGTTTATTGCTATGAATCTATATATAAGTTGTGCTGAAGTACAATTTTGCAGAGAGAATAAGTAATGATCAATTGAAAGGTTCCAGCTGCATTTTTCCCTAAATATTTATCACTTTCTAGTCATGTGTACTACTTCATATCATTAAGTCAAAAGTGGCCCCAGTCTTAATGAAGCTGAATATTCCAAGTTACTAATGTGATACTGGACTCCCTGGTATGCCCTGATCATTCAGTCCTTCACTGGGTGAGAACCCAAATAATTCAGAAATCCTCCTGGGCTGGACAAAAACGTAGCAGGGATGAAAGACCTGACTCTGTGAGGTGACACAACTGTGTATAAATGAGCTTTCACTGGGAGAGGAACGAGCCATCCAACTTCAGGAGCCTTGTTAAACTGCTGAGGTTATCTGATATCTGATCTGAAGGAATTATCTGCTGAGAGTGGGACCCTGCCACCCACACCTGTTACTGGTATTGATAATTGATATTATCAATATCAATATTGTTATCAATATTGTTATTGATATTGAGCGTGGTGTCCTCACAGGGCTTCTCTGCTGAACACACACATGAGATGGGGACAGCTTTTGCTGGAGGTGGTGCAATCAGGAGGGTGAAATGCTGATACTGAGCCTTAATACAGATGTTCCTTCTCCTCTGGGAGGCTGAACTGATACTCAGCTGATAGGAGTGCAAATACACATTAAAGAGTTTGAATCCTCTAGCTGCAAACACACAAAGCTCCCACGTGAAACTGCAGTGGAAGTGCTACAAGGATGCAAAGCTCACATTCTCCCAAGCAAGTTAATAATCAAAATCAAATCTCACCTTTAGGTGAGAGTGGAGAACAGAAACTGCTCTTTGTGGAATGTGGACCTATTCTCTCTCAAAATTGTAACTCATGGGGATGACTGCTAAATATAAGTGAGAATTTGCAAGGAAGAGTTAAGAAACCTACCTTCTAGTGGGTTGTAGAATGTTTCCTCCTGACTATTTCCTCCTGTGTGGTGATGAAGTATGGTAAATTAATGTGTTAACTTTTCAAAGTCATTGACCCATGGTGCGCTCTTGAATGCTCAATGTTTGCTACTGCATGTGCTGTGGTGGTTGGCTGTCATTGGTGAGATAAGCTGTGGAATCTTTCTAATTCTGCCCAGGGAGCATGAACAAATGTGTGTGATGCACAGAAATGAACAAATGTGTCTGATGCACAGAGCTCAGCTGATCTTGCAGAGGGCTAAACCTTCATCAAGGAGAACATGGTGATGGAGGACTGTTCAGGGTCATAGATTGTGCAACAGCATCTCTCCCATCCATGCAGGCTGGTGCAGGGCACAATCTATATGAACACAGTTGGAGCTCTCATTTGTGGTGGAGCCAGGATTGATTGGAGCTCTCATTTGTGGTGCAGCCAGGATTGATTGCCTTCCACTCTAGGTTTGAAATGTCCATGCAGTTACAACTGCCTGCCTGTGAATTTTCCATGAAATGGTTAAGGCATTCTTGTTCAGTCACCACCAATCAGAATTTCAGCTCCTGCTCTGTGCCACCGGTGCTGCCTGGGCTCTTCTCCTGGGCTGGTAAAACAAAAGGTCACAAAAGGGCACATTCAGTGACCCCAGGCACACCCCCAGGGACTGCAGGGCCATGGTTTCCTGACTGCCACCTTGGGGACCAAACTGAGGCCTCTTCTGGCTGGAAGCAATGCTTTTGGTAGCTTTATCCAGAACCAGACACTGTTTGAGACCTGCACATTCCATCCTTTCCAGAAGCTCCTCCTCGGCTGTCTGGAGCACGGCTGTACCGCAGGAGATGCCCTTCCCACAGAGCACAGCTGAAAGGAAGGGGTTAACAGCTGCTCAGGGCCTGCCCCACTGCTGCTGCTGGGCTCCTCAGTCATCTTGTCAATGATCCTACATCAGCTCTGAGCTTGAACAAGTGCTGCTTGCACCCACTATCAACAGGCTACTGAGGTCCTGCTTGGGAGTTACACTTCCAAATTTAGCTCGTGTTGCAGTGACACAGATGTGGATTTAAGCCCAAAACACAGGTGTGGCTTTAAACCCAAAACACAGGTGTGGCTTTAAACCCAAAAGCAGTGTAGTACAGAACTTGGCAGGAAAACTGAGTGTGGAAGCCCTAACGAGGTACTTGACCTGATTTTCACTTGACAGCATTACATAACAGCACAGTCAATCCAACAGAGTCAAACCTAATCCAATACTATTAGAAGGAGGATGGGAGAATCTGATAAAGATTCTGAATGTAACCTAGGGTCTGTAAGACAAGGCATGATTTAGAAATGAAGCCAGTTGGTCTTGTAAAGCTGGCACTTTCATTCAGTTGGAACCTGCATGATGTTACCCCAGGAATAATTCAGGCAAGTAAAATATTTGGTTTTTTTTCTTTTTATATAGTGATCTGCAATAAGTGACTTAAACAGTGATGGAAGATCAGGACATTATTGACTGCAAGGAATTAATTAGAACAGCCTCAATCTGCTATGCTTTTGTCTGAGTAGCAAGGCCTTTTAAAATTCCCCAGTTTCTGTCACTGCTCCTGTGACAAGGTTTCACCTAACTTTAATTTTATGAGCAGCTGCACTACTTCTTGTCTGAATACAATGGATTTTAGCTCTTAAGACCCACTTCTTGACTTAACATTGATATTAGAGCATATCTGCAAGATGGTGATGTCTGTTTCCCAGAAGGGCATTGACCATGGGAGACTCAAACTTGAGGAACTTCCTGAAGCTCCATCTCAGCTCTTTCAAGCTTTCACAGAGTGAATTTTCTCTATTCCAGAGGAGATTACCCACACAGAAGGAATATGCATGATCTGTTATTTTTTTTTAAGAGAGCACCTTGATGGCATGGTGGTGGGGGACCTTCCCAAATAACCCAGGGAGCACTTGGGCATGATCCAGGATTTGCCTCTCAGCTCTGCTCCTCCTGCCCTTTAAACAGGGAAGGGGCTGAACCAGCAGCCATATAAGGCACTGGGCTCCCTCCCAATGTACACAGTGAGTATTAGAGAAAGGCCTCAAAGTCTCTTTGATCTGGATTTGCATCCTGACCTGAACTTTAGACCTGTAACAGATCATAACCTTTGGGCCCTCAATCTGGTCAGAGGGCTGAGATGCTCTTCCAGCCAGTTCTTCCTCATCTGATTTAGGTCCCTGTTGCCAGATAAGATACATTTGAGCCAGAGAAGGCACAAGCACCATCAAATTAACTTCTTTAAAGGAAACATCAAAAGGCTGAAGAAGGTAGTTAGGAAAAAATTAATTTTAGAGAAATTATTGGCCAAAGCTTTCTCAAATTGTTACATTATTGTCAGGAGGGATACTAGATTGGGATGTATGAAACAACCAAACCAGAACCTCACACCAGTTGTTCTTTCTCCATCTGGTCTACTTCAGAAATACTTCAGGAAAGGATTTTGTTTTCCTCTCCAGTTAATTTCCCTTCCTCAGTTGATTAATGTGTGTCTCAATTGATGTGCTCAGTAGTTTTTATTCTCCATTGAGAACCCTAAGACTCTCTGCCTTTAAACACATGCATAAAAAGAGATCTGAGCCACCCAAGGAGTTTACCTTCCTTCCTGGTGCACTGACATTTAAAAGCTACATCTTGGAATAAAGCAGGGAAACTGTGGCAGTCTGGTTACATGCAGTTTTGGTGGAGTAAACACTTGATTATTCAACAATGAGTCACTCCTGCAGTAACCTCATTCTGTCATGAGTGTATCACATCTGCTAAGTCTCCAAAGCAAAAACCAGAACCTGCACCTCTTCAAAACATGAACACAGCCTCGTGGTCTGCACGTAACACTCCATTCAACCACAGCCATGCACTATGAGTGTAAAAGGGTAAAGTACTTGTTCTCAAAGAGAAAATATAGAGAACAACAAAGACAATTAGGAAAAAACCCTTCTCCATTCTTTAGCTCTTCTCACAGTGTCTGGCTTATCCATTACTCTCCAAGCCTCTTAGAAGGCTGTTGTGGTTTTGGAGGGCAGTGTATTTGGAGCACAGAATTTTGGGGCTGTTCTGCCCTCTGGGCTGACTCCCTGCCTTTTGCCAGGCTGACACTGCTGCCCTCAGCCAGAGCTCAGGTGAGGCTTGGCTGAAGCAGAACCTCCTGCCACAACACCCAGCTCAGCTCAAACCTCCCTCCCTGGTCAGCCACACCTGGGGCACAGCCTGGCTCCTGGGCCTCCACTTGCTTCAAAATCAGGGGGACAAAAGAAGGCTGAGCAACAGCATTGTTGCTACACTACCTTAAATTGTAACACTGGAATTTTAATTAAATTTATTTAACAGTAATTTCATTCCTTTTGTTGGAAAGAGAGGAAACAGTAAAAAAGGATATTTTGGTAGTCACAATATCATAAATTGGGAAATTACGCAAGTGAAATATCGCTAGCATTCAGTAAAATCCTTTTTGTAAGTGGCTCTACCTAAGAGAACGCTTTTTATATGAAAATTAAGCAGTGCTTGTCTATTAAATTCAAATCCTTACAATGAACTCTGACAGAGGGTAGTGTTTTTCCTGGACAATGCAGGAAGGGTGGTGCAGCACTCCTTGCAGGGAGCACCTTTTGGGGTGTTCTAGCCCCAGACATGGGGCTGCAGCAGTGCTCAAGGACTTCAGTAAAATTAGGATTTCAGAGTGCCTGGGGCTGTAAAGATGCAGCCTGAATGTTTACTTTGTCCTAGAGCAGTTTGGGCTCACCAATGGAATCCTTTTGGCACAGCACAATTATCCTGATTACTCTCAATCCACTCCACCTGTAAATGGCCTAAGGTGAGGATAAAAAATCCCTTTGTTGAATCCCTTACCTTCCCGTCATACATATGTGAACACGTGGTGGTGGTCTGAGCTTTTTTTGTGAGGAAAAGTTTGAAAGAATTAAATCAGTTTCTACCCCTGATACATTGCAGGTTTGTTTAAAGTAAAACTAAATGATGGCAGCTGCAGTTATTTTCTTTGTAAGGTCAAGGATTGAGATAGTGCATATAATGGACCTACAAATTCATACATGCACAATGCATAATTTTTTGGAAGTTTAGCTATTAATATTGATAGTATTGATCTGAAAGTTTGCTAAAATTTCTTTGTTAATGAAAGTAGTCTTGGCTGGAACTGAAAATTGAGTGATTGGAGTGACTACCATGCCACTAGCAGGCTGCTAATTAATGCAAGTTCAGCCTCTCATGAAACCCAAGGGGAAGAAATATTCTGAATAAAAGTAGAAATGTATGGTAAAGGCTATGGGTATAAAGTTTACTCATTACTTATTTACGTGTTATTTAAGCAATTAGCAGCTACAAAAATAGTCAAATATAGTTTCCAAAGCTTAACTATAGATGAAAGAATATTTTTTTTTCTTATTGGAAAAGCTAACTTCAGTCTATGTTCTATCTACTTTTTCCCCAGACAACAAAATGCCAATAATGCTATGACACACTCACAGGTCTGCACAATAAAATGTTACAGATAGCTCACTACTTGTCATGAAAAACATAATTATTTTTGTAAATGAAACATCCTCCCTCTCCCAAACACAAACGTGGTAAGATATTACTCAGTCTTTTACTAAAACATTATGAGGTTTTTCAGCATCACTGAAAGATTAGAAATTAGCACCTCCTACTCAAGAGCAGGACTTAAAAACATGCTTTGTCTGTGGCAAAAATACATTCTGAGGGGGATGCACCAAGTTAAAGTTTTATTTGACAAGTCCTATTCTTTTCTCCTTCCCTTCCCAAAGGAAGTGCTTATATATGTAGACAGGCATTTGCCATTTGGATGAGAGGTTCTCCTTCCAATTAGGAAAGAGATGAAACAGCCACTTTGCTGTGGGCAACCTTTAGTTTGCTTTGCAGCATAAAAAGTCCTCTAAGTGGCAATATATGAACTCTTATTATAAACTTGTTATGCTCATTGCAGGAAATGAGTTCATAGCCAGCTAATTAGTATTTTCCTTAATGACTTGTGCTTGAGTGTTAGCACAGAAGAGCAGCCTCTGGAGGGGTTTGTGTCATCAGTTCAGCACTGCAGTGTCTCCCACTCACCTGCCTGGAGTGAGGAGAAAGGCCTGAAAGTGGATTCAACATGTGCCTAAGCATACAGTGAATTTCTGTTTAAAACAGTGAAAAATCCTCATTTGTCCTTGCTAAATCCAGGCCTGGCGTGTAATCTGTGCCGTGCTCCAATTCAGAGGAGGAAAAACCCTTCCTTTGAATGATAAAAAATGAGGAATGAAAGGATTGCTGGGGTAGGCTGGTCCCATGTCCTGCTCGAGGCAGGGCTGCCTTTGGGGCTGGGGAAGGTTGCAGGGGCTTTGTCTCCATGAGGTGGGACAATCTCCAAGGCCCATGGCTCCACAACAAATTCTGTCATTGGCTGTGTTCAGTGCCCTACCAAGGCTGAGAAAGGTGCAGGACACACCTTTGTGAGTGCCTGTGGTTTATGGTTTTGTCTTTTTGTTCTGTTGTGCACTGATCTGATTGGAATCAAATTCAGATCTAGTGGAATTAAGTGCAACCCTCCTCTTTTCAAAGAACTTCCACTGACATCAAGAAATTTTTTTTCTTTCTTGTTGCCATTGGACCGAGGCAGATGTGATCATGCTGAGGACATCAGAGCATTCTGTCCCCTGTGTGTGTGTGTGAGGCCTGGAATGGGCACAGAATCAGTCAGGACATCTGCTGAAATCTTGTTCTGTATTGTCTGAGGTCAGTGACAAAATCTTGAGTGGCTGCTAAGTCACTAGACTGGCACCAAAGAAAGAAGAGGATTTACTGAGGTTACCCTTTCTCCTCACAAGTATCCTTGGCAATGCCACACCTGTTTCAAGTGCTGATGGAATGGCAATGCAAAATCAAAACCTTTCTTCTACCTCTTTCCTTGTGATTCTTCAAGCTTTACTTCCTGTCATGGGAACAATCAGAAAGAAGTTTTCAGTTGCCCTTTTAAAAGCCCAAACTCCAGACCAAATCTCTAGTTGCATTCTTTTACAGGCCACACAGTGGTGTTGAGCTCTGTAGTAACACACTCAGAAAGGGCCTGAAAGTCTGTGCTGAGAACAGCATCTCTCACCTCATAGACTCAGCTGCACTGAGCAAGGAGCTGTGATTCGTGCCTCTACAGAAAACAACCCATTTGCACCTTATTGGAACTATCTGGAGAGGAAAAAATAACCTTGTGGAGACCAGGACATTTCTTAAAGTGCTTTACCTGGAGGTCAGTGGAATTTCATTTATAAATGATAAAATGCATGTATTTTGATGCTGAAATTGTGACGACTTACAAAGTTTGATATTACTGTACTTTTTCTGTGAACAGTGATTTTTTTGAGGTGGTGAACATATTTTCCAAGAGTATCGTAGACATTTGTAACATGTATGTTTGTGCCAATAAATCTTGTTTTAAGAAGTTCGAGTTTGTATCATTCTGTTCCCAATACACAGGGTTTAAGGATAGTTAAGCAGCTGCAGCTTTCCTTCCCTCTCTGTTTTAAGTACTAGAGACTTCTAGAAATGAAGATTTTTTTAATTCACACTGAGATTTTAGATGTTCAATGTAACAGAAAAGAAAAAAAAGCTCTTCTGTGGTATAAACAGTAATGAACCCTGTACAAAAATATACAGACATTAACAAATGGTGAATAGGAGGAGATGAGAAAATGTATTTAGTGCAGTTGACCATATTCTTAATTTTCTTAATGGTAACATGGGTTTCATTTTAACAGGGCATGGTGAACTTGGGGAACTCAGTGCTGTGAAATATTGATAGTTCACAATTTGGTCTACATTGGACAGATTTTGGTTGAAAAAAGAAGGATTTTCATCGAGGGGAATAGAGGCTCTTGCAGGGTCCTCTGCTGCCTTAACTTGAAGCAGCTGGTGCTGGCCACTTGTGTGATGGATTAATGGGGCATGGCAACTGTTGCCATGGTTATTCCTAATGAGCAATTAAGCCCTTTGAAGGGACAAGGGTTGGAAGCTGCTTTTCTCCCCTTCCTAGAGCCTACACTGAATGTTAAATTGCATAAGCATCACAGTAACTCCCAGGTAGCTCCACACCTTCAATGCATTGGGGGCCTTGTTCAATAACTTCTCTAATTTCATTGCAAATGATCTCAGAACACATAAAAGGCACATTATTGTCTCTCCCCACCCCAACCCCAGGTAATGTCAAGATGCCTTTTTAAATGAAGGTTCTTTATTAGCAAAACTATAGATTTGTCCTTGGTAACTCAGTGCAGCTGGCAATCAACTGGGGACACTTTTGAGTCTAAAAGGAGACAAAGAAATCACTGATTTCATACACTGCACATTCTGGTCCGTGTGAAATAGCAAATAAGGATGAAGAGAGAAAGTGAATTATGTTGACTGGTGCATGTGAGCATGATATTAAAGGACACAGGAAACTGATCAAAGCCAAAGTGAGGCTTATTAAGGCAGTACAAGGGGCTGATGCTCCACTAGCTCTCTTACAGCAAGGTTGCATAATTAGCTCAGCTTTACTGAAAAAAAAAATCCCAATTTCTGACTTTTGAGCTTACATAGAATTCTAGCAGATGATAAAACCAAGTGAAAATTAAGTTATGTTTAAAACGATGGAGATATTTAGGTGGATATGGAAGAATCAGTAAGATTATATGAAAAATCTATTTTTCATTGTGGTCAGATAGATTTGCATAATTCATGGGCAGTTTGGGGAGCAGAAAGAAGAACTGATTCCTAGGGATTATTAGATTGTGTGGGATGATGAGCTCTTGGGAGATGCACATGCTTTGGAAAGTCAATACAAGACAGTTCAAAGACAAAACAATTCCTGAAGTGACTGCCTGCACACTGTGCTTTGTAAGCTGAAGTACCTGAAGGTAAGTGAATGAATAAGTAATTTTAAGTCTTCCTGACAGTTTTAAATTTTTTCCAAAAAACGTCTCACATGACTAAAGATGGTCAAAACTGCAATCTGAGAAGAAAAGTTGGTAAACTGCTCAAGTTCCATAAGAAAGAGGGCAAGACAGTGGTAACCACTGTAGAGCTGAGGCAGATTTTTTTGCTTTCCCAGGAGTTTCTAATCTAGAGGAACAAAACCTTGTAAAACTGCCTGTGGTTGGGGAGCTATCATCAAGAGCTCTTGCCAGGCTGTGGTAACCATAACCAGTACACTTTACTAGGGGAATTTCCTGGCACTGAGTTATTACACTTTTAAAAGGCAGGTTTGGGAATTATTCTGCAGAAATAACACCCTTGTCTTCTCCCTTATCATCTGAACAGTGTAATTAGAATTTAACAGCTGTTGGCTGACTGCTTTAAAAAGGCAAGC
The DNA here is from genome assembly GCA_024362935.1 of Setophaga petechia. Lineage (NCBI taxonomy): Eukaryota > Metazoa > Chordata > Aves > Passeriformes > Parulidae > Setophaga > Setophaga petechia. The sequence continues at coordinate 21,028,864 of JANCRA010000018.1, forward strand.
AAGGCCTGGTGTTTCTACATCCTGTTGGCCATAATGCAGATTTACTCTGCAGAATGTAGTCAGTGGGTTGGATAATTTGACTTCTAGTACTTACCTAATGACTGGCAGGTTGTTCTTTTTACCAGAAAATGTAGAATACAGCATCAAGCTGTTTACACCTTCCCTGGTTCAGCCTAGAAAACACCTGCTCCAAAGCCCAGTTACAGCAGGAGCTGGAAAGACTCCCCAGTATCATCCAGTGCATGCTCCTGTGATATAATCTGTAATAATCCATTTAGACTGGAAGAGCTGCCTAGATCAGGGCTGTTGCCCTGCACCAATTGTTAAACTTCCTCTCTAATGATCCAAGAAAGGTACAGAAGAGAGAAAACCAAAAATCCTCACTAATCTGAGTCAAATGGCCAGGGAGACAAGAAGGAATTGATTGTTTCAGATCAGACTGTCCAGTAAGCCAGTTCAATTTTTGATAGGATGCAGAAAGGAAGCATCTGAAACTGTCATGCCCCAAGAACACTGGGGTTAATAGTGATTGAAATATAAACCAGTAATTACAACGCACACATTGCCCTGGCAAGAAATACTTTTAATCTGCTTTTAATGTCTGACTCTGAAGACACCTACAAGTTTCAGTGGCAAAGTTCAATCATGTTATCACCAGGAAGAGTCTGGAATAGTTTTGCTATCCTTTTACCTGCTTATCAGCCATCATTTCGTAACCACACACACTCTTGGCATGCTTCAGTCCTCTAGAAAGCTCGATCTGAGCTGGCTCAAAACCTCTTTTTATTGTTTTGCATCCTATCTGGGCACAATGTATAGTTCTTACTCTTCTGTTTGCTGTTTTCCTTCAGTTCAACTGCCCATGCCCTCCCTGAGCATCCTGACAGTCCCTCCCTGCACATTTACCAATTCCATCTCTTCCCCCCATTGCAGTTCTCAGCTCTGTGCCCTGACTAAAGGTTTGCCAAATGCTGTACGTGGTGGAAAAAATGTTCTGGTGTCTGCATTGAAAACACCTGAAATATCTTACTGCCACCATAGAACTTCTCACAGCTGCCTTTCCCCTTCAGCCTCCATGGCAGTCATCCTCATCATCCTGTTACACCTGCTGGGTCTTTTCATCTCTTTTTCTTACCTCTATAGTTTAGTGTGACAGTGTTCACAGGGGTCTGAGCATGAGGGAAGAGGTGAGCATTTGATTCTATGTTTCAGAAGGTTTGATTTATTATTTTATGATATATATTATATTGAAACTATACTAAAAGCATAGACAGGATTTCATCAGAAGGCTGGCTAAGAATAGAAAAAGAAAGAATGAATAACAAAAGTTTGTGGCTCAGACAGAGTCTGAGCCAGCTGACTGTGATTGGCCATTAATTACAAACAACCACATGAGACCAATCACAGATGCACCTGTTGCATTCCACAGCAGCAGATAATCATTGTTTACATTTTGTTCCTGAGGCCTCTCAGCTTCTCAGGAGGAAAAATCCTAAGGAAAGGATTTTTCATAAAATATGTCTGTGACAGTTTAGGACCAACAAAATTATCATTGTTGAATCAATAGCAAGCTATAGCCTCAACAATGAATTTGATCCAAATTCTCCTGCCTTTATCACCAAAACAAATCCTATTGATAGCTGCAGTCCCCAGCCAGATGGCAGCCAGGTGACCTGAGACACTGCCTATCAAATCACCTAACAGTTTCATTTCAGTCTTTTGTTTTACTCAAAGGCCTCACACCTTACGTGACATTTTCTTCCCAGAGATGTTTTTTATACCAAAAGTAAAAACTGTGACAGTGTTCACAGGGGTCCCAGGATGAGGGAAGAGATGAGGATCTCACTCCATGTTTCAGAAGGCTTGATTTATTATTTTATGATATATATTACATTAAAACTATACTAAAAGAATAGAAGAAAGGATTTCATCAGAAGGCTGGCTAAGCTAAGAATAGAAAGGAAAGAATGATAACAAAGGCAGCTGTCTCAGACAGAGAGCACAAGACAGCTGACTATAATTGACCATTAATTAGAAACAACTCTATTAGACCAATCACAGATGCACCTGTTGCATTCCACAGCAGCAGATAACCATTGTTTAAATTTTGTTCCTGAGGCCTCTCAGCTTCTCAGGAGGAAAAATCCTAAGGAGAGGATTTTCCATAAAAGATGTCTGCGACAAAAACCTGCCTACTGCACTCACTAGCTGGGCATTTCTTGACTACTCAGACATCTCTGTTCTCTTTGAATGCCTGTTGAAAATCCTATTCTTTCAGGGTGCCTAGGGTTGGCAGCTAGATGGAAAATCCACAGTCTTTGTTAAGGAGGAAAGGCACCTTTGGATAGCTGTAAGCACAAGTATCCTCAAGGCCTGTCTTCAGCACAGACAGAGCCAGCCCACATCTCCTGCAGCTGAGCCTGCAATTTGAAGCTGTATGGAGTGAGAAAGCCAAGCCTGGCTGTCTACGTGGTGGTGCTGGGCCCATTATGGGCTTCCCTGGCCTACATGGAGATTTATCAGCTCTCTTGTAGGGTATTGAGGTGTCTTCTGATGCCATTAAGACAAGGTATCCCTGTGTCTGGGCTTGATTAAAAATGGCCTTTGGGTAGATCATTAATACCCAGTGAAGTGCAGCTGAACACTTCTCCAGCCTTGTAGAACACATCATGGTGTGAGTCTGGAACAGAGAGGAAGCAAAAGGCACAAAATCATTAAAAATGACCTCGTCAGCATAAAACCTGTCTGCTCCTACTTGGCCCAGACAGGAGAGAGGAGTCAAAATTCAATCCACTCAAACCAGCACCTTCTACTCCTGATTGTTTTCTCTTTGCAGCCCACAGCACAATCTTTGGGAGCCTTCTGGAGGGATCTGCAGAACCATCTCTGCCCCTCAAAACTCCCTGACAAGGGTGGGCACATCACTATGTATCTGCAATGCCAGAAAGCAGGCTGTCTTGAAGCTTTCTTTCCCCATAGATAAATAAGAAAATATTTAAAAAGAAATGTTGCCTTGATTTTAAAACTGCCTCAGTGGAGGGAAAAAACCCCAAAGAGCAAAAAGCCCCATGTTTATTGGTTTCAGCTGTCCAGCAGTGCAGGCAGCTGCCTGCTGCAGCTCCCTGAAGTGATTCTGCTGGTGCCAGGAGGCATCCAGAGGGCACAGCCACCACCACCCCATGGTGCCAGCCTGGCAATGCCAAACAGGGGCAGCCAGTGCAGGCAGCACTGCACTGTGACAGCCGGGGCTCTGTCAGTCACTGCTCCCTGCTCCAGGGAATTTATTGCACAAATAATGCCAACATAGGCTAAGAGGGTCAGACTCAATCTCAAATGCAAAATAAATTTGGTCACAATTTGTCTATATGGGATTAAAGTGCATTGCCCACCCTTTGGGCAAGCCATTCTGCTATAAGTGGCATTCATTTTAATAGTTTTTCATCTCTTTTTCATCTCTTGTTCATCAGTTTCTTTAGCCAAGGCTTCAAATTTCTCAAGTGTTTTCAAACATAACTGCATTTTTTTTGTGGGTTTGTCATTGTCTCATTCTTCCTTTTTGCTTCATCCCACCTGTTCTCTGTTTCATGGTGCTGAATGAAATATTGTTCTCCCTCTTGTCTTCAACAGCCATTACTTCTCAAGTAAGTTCATTAACTCTTAAATTCCCCAATTTCTCTATGGAAAAAAGTAATCAGATGATTTGTGTCTAACTCAAAAGTTGCACACTTTGCCTAAGCCATCTTTGCATTATCCTGATGCTTCCAGAGCTGCTTCCTACACATTGACATTCTCTGTTTTGGCATTGCTCAAGTTGACTGATCATGTTGTCTTGTTTGTCATTAATAGACTCTTTCAACTCTTGTTTATAAACAAATATAAAATATAAATGCACCTTGGTCTTCAAATGAAAGGCTGTGAGTTTCTTGTGTTTTGGGTCTGTCCTGTGCTCTTGCAAGCATCAGAAAACTGCATTGACATGAAGTGCCTGTTGATCCCTCCATCAGCACCTCTGTGAAAAACACCAAACACTTGTTTTTAAAATTTTAGAGGTTTAATTGTAATAAAATGGTTATAAAAATAGTAATATAATTAGAGTAATAATAATTTGGATAATTTGAATTAGGACAATATGAGACAATAAATACAAAGAGTTACAGATGTCCGCGTACCTTATTCTGGGCAGCACAAGCCTGAAAAAGGACCCACGTTAACAGAGGATTAACCCTTAAAAACAACAGCCTGTTGCATATTCATACACCTCATACATGATGCATAAATTCCATTCCAACACAGGATTCTGTCTGCTCATCATCAACTTCTTCCTTCTAATCCTAACAGCGCCTTAGAGGTGGGAAGAAGTTCATTTCTTCTGATAAGACAGAAATAAATTCTTTTTGTCTGAAAGATTGAGGTGTCCTGAGGCTGCTGTCTGGTGCGAGTGCTTTCTTTACAAAAAGTATCCTACATAGCATAGTTTCTATTTTAACGTTTTTTATTACCTAAAACAATATTTACCACACTACTTAAGAGAATTGATACAGCATAACTTTCTAACACAACACATACAATATTCATTTTAATATTTGCCAAAAGCCAGTCATAAAATACATGCATTTTTCACAACCTCCAAAGTCAGGAGCCAACGTGAAGCATGTTGCCTGCAGCTGTACAAAGGCTCCCTGTGTCATGTGCTGCATGGGAATGAGCTCACAGCTGAATGGAGCTACTCAACCAGTTGTGGATGCAGTCTGACAGTCACAGAACAAACATGACTCAGTTAAGAACATTCCCTACCTTCCTTTTTAATAACTGGTTTCTCCAAAGTCAGTAAAGTAGAACTGAAGGGAGAACAAGGAGTTCTCCAGTGAGCTCTGCAGAGTGTTCTCACACACCCCTTCCTGTGCTGCAGGGGCACGTTTGAAACAAGAGCTCCACAACAATTCCCTCCTCTCTGGTGGTGTCCCAGCCCTCACACTGCAATCACTCCACAGCAGACATGGACATGCCAATAGTTACAACAGCAATGGATGGTTCTGTGTCCTGGATCTAAAACCAAAAAGCTTTAAAAATACTAAATGCTGGTGTGCTGCAGAGACCATCATCCATGTTTGTGATAATGATGGTGTTGAGATGACAAAAGGATTCTGAAAATAAGGAGATTTGTGTCTAATTTGACCATCAAAGCTTGGTTGTGTTGCTTCACACACAAGAGTGCTCAACTTTCACACTTAGTTTTCTTAACAATGAGCTAAGAAATGAATTCCTGGTATGCTTTTGCCTTTCCACCTTGCAGTAAATCAATTATCACTTTGATAAAAGTTTTTGACAAAGCAGACAATAGAAGTTAGAATATATCAGGGTAAACTGTAAAAATTAGAGCTTTATTTGTAAAATATTTTTGGTATTATAAAATCTTAACTCCACCAGTGCCATTGACAACAGAGAAAAAATTTTGATTATATAAAGAGAACTGAGGCTTTGTTTCAGATGAAGCTATTAAAGTATGCAAATAGTAGCATGATTTTTGAATGTGGAATACACAAGTCCTCATACTAGTTCTTCTCCTGTTGTTTCACTTTGACTGTAGTGGGCTGATAGTACAGGATTGCTGTAGCACCCCAAATGGGAAACAAGGGAATGCTCCCACCTCAGGAGCAGGGGCTGTGCTTGGATGGGCCCAGGACAATTTCCAAGTATATTTTCTTAATAGTCTCCCTATAAAACTCATTGTACAGTCATCCAACGTGTGGCTGGGAAAAACTTCATTCAGATAGATTTGGCTGCTGTAACTGACATTTGACATTAACTCAGTGTGAATTGCAAGATTCTCCAGCTCACAAATTGTGTGGTGTAAGGGCCTCATGATGTGGCAAGTGCCAGGTTTCTGGTCTTGGGCACTGATTTGTACTTCTGAGGGACCTGAGTCCAAGTTCTAATGATCAAGTTTACAGTGAGGTAATAGCTTATAGATAGAGAGATAATGAGCTTTAATTGCATTTTAGAACTTGAGAGATGTTTTCTCAGTACTAAGTCAGTGTATGACAAGAAAAGTTGATTCATTGGTTATTGGGTTCCAGTGAAGTCCAAAATGTGTCATTTAAAAAATTCATCTGTCATTTTAAAAATTCCCTTTTTCAGTTTGCTTTCTGAAGTGCCTTGAAGAGTAGGACAGCATCCTCTCTGACTAGGCCAAAGCACAGCTGAAGTAGATTAGCTCAGTCTTTATATACGAGCTGTGAGTTTAATCAAAACACCTGTTTGCTCTTAACCCTCCTCTAACGTGAATTAGATAATCCTTGATAGGGAAGCCCAGATGGGACTATAGGGAAACCAACACAGTGAAGGTGCAAAGTCTTTCTGCAGAGGAAAATTCTCCTTTTTCTAGCAGTGCCATGAGTGGGGGAACACATGAGGAAACACTTCAGGGCACCAAGAGTTAGGGGGGCAGCAGCAGCACTGTGGAGTAACCATATGTCACAGATAGAGAAATATGGTACTGATAGTTCAGGATTGCTGTGGCATCTCAAATGTGAAACTAGGGAATGCACTCACCTCAGGAGCAGTGGCTGTGCTTGGATGGGCCCAGGACAATTTTCAAGTATATTTTGTATAAATATGTCCATGGATAGAGCAGCATTTTTATAAACGTGTATGGAAGGCATATCTCACAACTAGGATTTTTTGGCAAGGTAAGATTTCTTTCATCTTTCTGTTTTGTTCTGGCTACTCCATAGTGCTGTGATATATAAGTGGATAGAATATGTCCATGCTGTGAGCTCCCAGCTGGAGCAGGGCTCTTAAATTCCCTCAATCCTCCCACCTGGAGCAGGGCTCTGGCACCACAGGCTCCATAATTCAGCACTCCTTGGGTGGCCTTTCCATCCTCTCAGCTCTGTGCCTGTCCAGGGAGTGCCACTGCTTCAAAGCTGACTTGGGTATGCCCTCTGAGGCTGCCACTACAGTGCAGATGTGCTCTAAGGCTGCCCCAAGTGTTCCTTGCACTGTGTTCACTTTACAAAGCCCAAGAATGCACGAGAGGAATCAGTCTCCCAGTTAAGCACTGCTTTCTTCAGAGTCAAATGAAGGCAGCAAGAGCTACCAGTGACCAACCACAGCTGGTGAGTAATGCACAGTAGAGAGCAGGGCTGGGGAAACAAAATGATAATTGTAAATTACCCATATCAATAAAAGGAATGAAAGGTGGCTGGGTAAGTTTTTTAGACCCACTGGAAAGAAAGACACCCCAAGGCTCACTTAGCTCTCTATCCAGACCCAAAGAAACCATGAGCAGCATTTTTATAAATGTGTATGTAAGGCATATCTCACAACTAGGCTTTTTTGGCAAGGTAGAGATTTCTTTCATCTTTCTGTTTTGTTCTGGCTACTCCATTTTTCTCAAACATAGTTCCTTTGCTTTCATGTAGCACAGCCTTTCCTCTAAGGAACAACAAATAACTAATATTACTTAGGATTACTAATTCCTGCCTTTTTTCAATGTCCTTTAACCATTCTCCTTAAGAAATGCAAGGGTTTGGTTTAGTTTGGTTTGGGTTTTTATTTTTTCTATTCACTGACTTAAACTACTTTAATTTTTTTTTATTGTGAAGTTACACAACAAAAGCATTGAATTCCAGAGTTCCTCTACTGCTAATGAAGTATGACATGTTGTAAGTGGATAGAATATGTCTCATTATGGTAATGAGTACTATATTTTAGTTGGTTTCTGTGTAAAAAAGGTTTGTGTGATCATTTTGATTTTGTCTGCTTGCTTGCTTCTCCCCATTCACATGGTAATTTTAAATTTATTGTCTACTGACAGATAGGAAGAAATCCCAAGGATATTCCAGCCACATAATTCTCAAGAAATTTTACACTCAGGAAACAAGGTGGTTGAGGATTTTGTCCCCAGAGCTGCACTTAGTAAAGGACTGTAGTTAAGCTCATACCAATTAAATACCAGATAATCCACAAAGATGGGAAAGATTTCTCCTCCCTTTGGTTTAGTTACTTTCTTGAGCAATTGCCAAAGATGTTTATATCAAAGGGATTTATTCAAACACACTTTGTATCAATCCTTCACCCCCTGGTTCTGTGTTTCAATGACAGTGTTCAAAGTGAGCTGTCCTTTCTCTTTTCCTTCTAATTGATTAGAATTAAACCAAAACAATTTCTGATCACTTATCAGAAACTATTTATTGATAGCATCTGTAAAACTTTGTTTATTGAAGTCTCTCAGATTGACTTAGTACAGGGACTTTTGCAATGCCTGATTATTAAAATCCCTGCTTTGTTTTCAGCAGGGTGGCCAGGTACATCAGGTTTTCTTCCTGAAGCAAACTCAGGCAGTCACTGAACACAAAAAGTCCTGAAAACAAACCCAAGCTTCCTCTGACTTCAGCAGCAGCAACGAGCAGCTCAAAACAGCTCAAGTGTGAACGAAAGCCGGAAAATTAATTGACACAGAGGAGTAATGGGAAATCCAATCTGAAAATGAAGTGGTTTTAATTAAGAGACACTCTCCAGAATTATACAGAAAGACACTCTTTCCCATTTAAAATTTGTCTCTTCCTTCCTCAACAAGTACAAATCACCGGGCTATAATTAGCACTGTTGTGGAAGGAATGGCTGAGAGTCTGGCTGGAGTCAGGCCTGGGACTGTGACAGGGAGGGCAGTCGCTGTGCTGTCACACATTCCAGCTAGTTTGCCACTTAGCATCCAGTTTCTTACAAATGCTTCTGTTATAATCTGTTCATGTTATCATATTTGTTAAAAATGAAAACAAAGTAAGGATGGAGGGTGCCTCAATTCCCAGTAGCTGAGAGCATGACTCCCTGGCACGGTGATTGTCAGTTTACCTGTGAGCAAGTCCAGCTCCAATCCCAGGCCAAGAGCTAATCCAACACTTTATGTAATGACTATTTAATAAAAAATGCATATAATATTTAATAAATGCTCAGTGGTGGGGAAGTCAGTAGCCAGATGTTGTCTCTCTACCCTTATTCTGTTTGGGAAGCAAGGTTTGTCTCTCACTATGTTCCTGTAAGAGATTGGTAACATTTCACTCTGCAGCTGTGAGCCCAAAAAGAGATCACAAACACGATGGAGGGTGGTAAACTGACTCTGGTCAGCAAATGCAGAGCTGAAATCAATGCAAAGAATGTGCATGAGGAACCAGTTGGGAGGGAAGGGTAGGAATACACTGTGGTACAGGTCCAGCACCATGTCCTAGGCCTGGATGCTCAGGTGTCAGTTGAATAATTTGGGTGTTTCAAGAACACCTGCTAAATATGGGCACATTTAATCCAGAAAGGAGTGGCCCTCAGGTATCAAAAGCTGTGGAAATATTTTCTGCAGTCTCATTGACTTTAAAAGAGCTTTTCAATACCCTGTCCATGCCATACCTGGACTTGTACTTTCTCATCAAGGAATATTCAGCAGCTTTCAGGCAGGAAACAAACCTATGGAGATTTCTCAGAGATTAACAAATGGAACTGGCTCATTGAGGGGCCAAGGAAGTAGCAGAGTGGGAAAAGGAACAGTTAAGACCACATAGCCATGAGTCCTTGGTGGCAGTGGTGCCAACCCCTTGATGGAAGTGAAATGTTAGATCAGCTCAGAAATGCTGTGAAAGCTGTCTTTGGCATAAATGTCTGGATGCTTTTGAATGGTGAAGCCCAACCTGATGTAATCACTTTCTATCAGGGGGAAGAGGATGTATAAATCCAACACAGTAGGCAAGAATAAGGATGCACTTTCCTGCTTGGCATCTCTTATTAGCTCTCTTATGCTAATCTAATGACATGCAAATTTCATTTTAAGTGCCTAACTCTGTAATTTGATGTTCCTCTTGGTCTTGGATCCTCGCTCCAGCTCAAAATATATTCTTTGATCCTGTTTTGGTTTGGCTTTTGTGCTCTCACAGCTGTGATGTAATCCAACCAAAAACTTCTTTCATGGGATATTTTCAGTCAAGTTGGTTTCCTAACCTAACTAACAGTACAGTTGCATAATCACTGATTTTTAACTCAGTGGAGGTGGTAGGACTGTTCCCTTTGGTGGATGTGTAAGGACTTTGATCACCTGAGGCTGACTGTGAAATCACAAACTATCACTCTGAGTTATGCAGGAAGCTTTAAACCCCTTTTCAGCACTGAATTCAATTTCAAGCTCTCTTCATTCAGCTTTCTGTGAGGCTGACTGCAGAAAATGAGTTGCTAATACACACTAAACAGCAGGATCTCAGACCTGGAATACTCTGAGCTGTCTGCTTCTAAAATCATGCTCATGAGCTTGGGAATGAGCACATGGAGGTACAGTGGGGAGATACACCCCTTCCATTTGTATCTTTCTAAAAGAACAATTCAGGGCTCCTTCGTGTGTCACTTTTCGAGATATTTGAAACATAAAATTACACTGCATTTGCCAACAGAAACTGAATTTAATAAGAATAGTTAGAAAACAGTAAGAATAGGGACAGAATGAAAACCTACATTCCCCAGAAGTCGTTAGCAAAAGTTTTCTGTCTGGCAACAAGCAGACACTTGTGCAAAGGGCTTTTGAACGGCAGCATACTTCAGGAACTTGCTGCTTGAGTTGAAGTTCTTTATCAGGTTTTTTACATTCCTTTGTATTTTAATCAAAGCATTTTCAAAACTGTATGATATTGCTGTAAATTTGTTACAGTTTGTTCCTGCACCCTCCAAGTCTTTTAGAAAAACCTGTCCATATATTTACTGGTAATGGGCTTAGTGGGTTTTTTCCTTTCCTCCTCCTTTGTCCGTATGGAGAGTAAGAGTGACGACTTTTGCTCATTAGCAAAAAAAGCTTTTCCGGATCTTTGCAAGAATCAATGACTGTCAGCGTCACTGTAAATGGTGAGTAATTAGACCTAGGAAATGAAGAATTAGACGTGGGCTCCAGCTGTAAAGTATTGATTGGTTTTTTTAATAATATACAGTTCTGTCAGTGCTGTGGAGTATCTTGGAACAGGAGACCTCTACAAGTGGATAGGGAAGAACAGCTATTCAAAAAGAGGAGACTTATTTCCTTAGCAAACCCTCAGGTAGATTTCCTAGTGGTCTCAAATTATTATTTTTCCATATTGAAAGACTTGGATTTTTCCCCCTTTAAAAATGTAGATACTGTCAATACTTCGCTGCTTATCAAAACTGACTGAATTGCTTCAGTTAAGCAAAAATTCTACTTTTTATTTAGTTTGCTAGGAAAAGGTTCGGCATTTCTGTCTGTGGCTAAAAATCTACTGATATAAGTGTGAGAAGCACCGGGATCCATAGGGAGTCCCGCAGGAGCAGCATTTTCCCGGCGGGGCCGCACGAGGGAGCCGGGCAGAGCCGGAGCAGTGCCCAGAGCTGTGCCCGGAGCTGTGTCCGGAGCTGTGACAGCCCTGGGCAGTGCCCGGAGCGTGCACCGGCCCTGGGCAGTGTCCGGAGCTGTGCCCGGAGCTGTTCCCAGCCCTGGGCAGTGGCCGGAGCTGTGTCCAGCCCTGGGCAGTGGCTGGAGCTGTGCCCCAGCCTGCCCTGGGCAGTGTCCGGAGCTGTGCCCAGCCCTGGGCAGCGTCCGGAGCTGTGCCCCGGCCCTGGGCAGTGTCCGCAGCTGTGCCCCAGCCCTGGGCAGTGTCCGGAGCTGTGCCCGGAGCTGTGCCCCAGTCCTGGGCTGTGCCGGGAGCTGTGCCCCGGCCCTGGGCTGTGCCCGGAGCTGTGCCCGGAGCTGCGCCCCAGCCCGCCCTGGGCAGTGTCCGAGCTCTGCCCCGGCCCTGGGCAGTGTCCGGAGCTGTGCCCCGGCCCTGGGCAGTGTCTGGAGCTGTGCCCGGGCCCTGGGCAGAGCCGGAGTTGTGCCCCGGCCCTGGGCAGTGTCCGGAGCTGTGCCCCAGCCCAGGGCAGTGTCCGGAGCTGTGCCCCGGCCCTGGGCAGTGCCCGGAGCTGTGCCCCAGCCCTGGGCAGAGCAGGAGCTGTGCCCAGCCCTGGGCAGTGTCCGGAGCTGTGCCCCAGCCCTGGGCAGAGCAGGAGCTGTGCCCAGCCCTGGGCAGTGCCCGGAGCTGTGCCCCAGCCCTGGGCAGAGCAGGAGCTGTGCCCAGCCCTGGGCAGTGTCCGGAGCTGCCCCCGGAGCTGTGCCCGGAGCTGTGCCCAGCCCTGGGCAGTGTCCGGAGCTGTGTCCAGAGCTGTTGCCAGAGCTGTGCCCAGCCCTGGGCAGTGTCCCAGCTGTGCCCAGCCCCGGGCAGTGACTGGAGCTGTGCCCGGAGCTGTTGCCGGAGCTGTGCCCCGGCCCTGGGCAGTGTCCGGAGCTGTGCCCCCGCCCAGGGCAGTGCCCGGAGCTGTGCCCTAGCCAGCCCTGGGCAGTGCCCGGAGCTGTGCCCCAGCCCTGGGCACAGCAGGAGCTGTCCTAGCCCTGGGCAGTGGCCGGAGCTGTGCCCCAGCCCAGGGCAGTGCCCGGAGCTGTGCCCACCCCGCCGGGCAGAGCCGCCCTGGGGCAGCGCCACTGGGGTACCGGGTGTGCGAGGCACACAAAGGGCTCGCTGAACATAGCAGAGCTTTGTTCTGCCATGCTCCAAGAGTTACAACTGAACACACACACACACACACACACACACACACACACACACACACACACAAATAAACAAAGCTGGGAAAAAACCCCGACCATTTTAATGCCTTTCTTACAAGGTGTGTGTTCTGCAGAACCATTTGTGTGTGCATATATGTATTTTACTCCTGCCTACCAGACAAAGTGACCCTCAAAACAAACCCGTAAAATTTTGCAATAATTTTATTTTGCTTTATTCCTTAGTAGATGAGTCAATAGCAATATTCACTCCTTTAGAAGACATGTGCCTGCACTCTTGTTATTTCAAATTGGAGGTGTCTGGAATAATTTTTATCTCCACACATGATTTCTCTTGTGCCAATTTTCTGGAAGTTGCAGAATTTGGACTGAACTTTTTCAGGGTGTATAATCACATTTTGAATAACACAGCTTACCCTGGTTTTTGGTACATTAAATATAAAGCTGTAACTACTAAAAGATGGTATGAATAGAACTTTTAAATTCTTCCCATAAGCTTGACTGAAACAATTGATTAGTATCCCTTTAAAATAAGCAGAACTCAGGTAAGTAATGCCTCTGGTAGTTACCAGGGTGGGAAAGGTACTGGCTGGATGTGGTGGGGGGGGTTACTCTTCTGCCAGGACTGGCACGTCCTGCTGCAGTGGGGAATGTGTGTCCTGAGAACTCATTTAGCTCTAGCACAGTGCCATGCTGTGCCATCCTTCTCATATTTGTAATTTGATGGGGTGAGGGACAGTGTGGATCTCAAGGTTTTGCTTTGGTTGAAGTGCCGTAGTTGGAGTCTGTGGTAAGAGACCACAGCCCTTAGCACACAGTCAGGGACAGGTATTTTTGACACCTAACATGAAAAACAACATCCCATGGAAACCAAGAATATTATTCTACATCCCTTTAACCCTAAAGCAGAGAACTTACAAAAAGACAGTAAAATTCTGGATGCGAAGGCCTACCAACAACGGGTTGACCAAACTACAAAAAGACTATCTAATTAGGATTAATCTTAAAATTAGACTCCTCAGAGGAGTGCAACCTAAGAATGGTATCCTGGTAAGCTGACTTGTGCATTGCAACAAATCCAGTTGCAGAATCTGGTCCTAATGCTTCCGCTGCCCACCCCCTCTCCTGTCCAGCAGTTAAATACTCCACAGTCCTTTACTCGCAGGCTGTTTCTGTACCAGTCAGAGCATAAATATCTGTGTACCTAATGGACTTATCCTTAACACCACAGTGAGGAAGGGAAGCGGCATTAACCTCATTTTGCAGATAAACAGTGGAAGCCCTGATGGCTTTCCTGTGTTTCATCCTATGGAGCAACTGCCTGCATGCAGTGAGTGCAAAACGCTGTCAGCCTGAACGTGGCTTTGGCACATTCTCTGTTCCCTCTTTGCAAAGCCATCTACCACAGTGGAGACACAGGAAGCTCACAATACGTATACACTAACATTAATTTCTCAGCTACTGATTGCTCTGCCTAGCTTTGGAACATGTGGAGGCTGGAGCAGGCTGAAGCGCTCAGCAATGGGTTATTGGGTTATCTCACCCAACTGCTCGGGTTCTCTCACCAGTGTAGGATGGATGGCACAGGGGCCTGAGAGAAAACCTGTGTGACCAATGTACAAGAATTCATTAAATTCTTCCTTCCTGTGAGATGGGAAGTGTCAATGGTCTCTGAATTTTGCTTGAACATAAGGGGGGAATATTCTTTTAATAAATAAATATGAAAAACTTCTTCAAACAATCAGAATTGAAAGCAATCGTATAGTGACGTGTTACCATGTGTTAGTACTGTTGCCGAGAACAGTACGTTTGAGAGCTCAGAAATTCTTAGTTTAATCATTGCTGTAGTAATTTTCAGGCTGATACTGCGGGCCGGTGCGGGAGAAAGCTGCAGCCCTACGCTCTCCGGCGCTGCCCTTTGCTTTGTGCCCCGGCGCCTCCTGAACAATACGCGGGGGCACTTTCGAAACTTCAGGGCGTGCACCCAGCGCGGGCGGCAGCACCAGGAAATGGGATCCGGGCGCTGCTGCCTTATGTAAGCGAACCGAGCGGCGGCAGGGTGACCCCGGGGGCCGCGGCGCGGCCTGCGCGGGCGCTGTCGGTGAGCGCGGGGCCCTGGCGGGGCGCTCGGGCCGGGCCGAGCTGCGCTGAGGGGCGCGGACCAGGCCCGGCGCGCGCACCAACGGTCCCTGCCCGCGCGCGCGCACGACACGTCACGCGCGGCTCCGAGCGGGCGGGGGCGGAGCCGCTCTCCCCGGGGCCGTCACGTGACCGCTGCCCCCCAATCCATCCTCCCCGGCCCGGCGGTCCCGTGGCGGCGGGCGCGGGTGGAGGCGAGCGGAGCTACCGCGGCTTCGGCGAGAGGCGGCGCGGGGGCCGGCGGTGAGTGCGCCTCGGCGGCGGCGGCGCGGGGGAGGGGAGGGGCGGGCCGGCGGCGGGGCAGGCGCGGGAGGCGGCCGCGGCTGTCGGTGGAAACATGGTGCCACACGTGAGGCTTATGTAAAGTGAGCGGCGGCCCGCGCGGCCAATGGCAGCGGCGCGCGCCCCGCCCCCGCCCGCGCGTCTCGCTGGCGTCACGCGGCCGCGGCCAATGGGAGCCCGGGCGGGGCGGGCGCGCGGTGGCCGGTCACGTTTCTGCCCGTATGAAGCCCGAGCCGGGAGGCGCGGGGCCGGTGGGACGCGCCGCGCGCGGTGAGTGGGGGCCCGCCGGGCGCGCTCCCCGCGGCCCGAAGGGGCTGGGGGACCCTGGGGGAGCGACGGGAGGGGGCGGCGAGCGGCGGCCGCGGGGGGCACAGGGGCTCTCCCGCCTCCCCCGCCCGCCGGGCCGAGGTTACGTAACCCCCGCGCCGGGGCTCTCCCGTTGCCGGGACGATGCGCGCGCGGGTCCCTCTTGTGCCGCGGGGTCTGTCCCGCTGCCGGCCCCGGCCCGCCGCGGCGGGGGCGCGCGGGGCTCCCTCGGAAGGGCGGCTGTGACACGCCCCCCCCGCTGCCCGTGAAACCGCAGCGAGGGGAGCGGCGGCCGGCCGTGAGTCGCTCCCCGGGGCGGGGTGCGGGGCTCAGTGCGGCGCGGCCCCCGCCCGCCTTGGTCGGGGAGAGCGTCCGGGGTGGGGGCGCAGACACCCCCAGCGGGGCCGGGACGGCAGCTGGGCTCTCCGAGGGGCGGCCCCTGGGGCCGGGCAGGGGCGCACAGGGGGCGCTGGCCCCGGCCCGGAGCGGGGGTGGAGGCGGCGGGGCCGGACCCGGTCCCCCGGCGGGGCTCCGCTCTGCCGGCCCTGTCTGTGCCAGCGGTGCGGACCGGGCTGGCAGGGAGCGGGGGGAGCCGGCGGAGAGCACGCGTGTCCCGGGGCGCTGAGCGGCACCGCGGGGGCACCGAGCTGGGCCCCACCGGGCGGGCGGGCTGCTCCACGGGAGGAACTGTGGGGCAGCAAATAACAGAATCTCAGCGCCGCTGAGATGTGCGAGCTACAGGTAGGGTAGGCAACAGGTGCTGTCCATTTCTTTTTGTGGTGCCCGTAGTTGTAGGGACAGTCTGTTCCTTGAGACGGTGTGGCTGTGCTGCTGTTCACATTAGGTGCATAGTATTACATGCATGATTACAAAACGCTTTATGTAAGTACAGTTTCATGCAAATAGGTGAGCAGCATGGTAACAGTCGAGCTGACGCTTTACATTTGACTTTTTGCAATAGGGTAAGCATTTTCATAATGGGACAGCATTTCACCATGTACCATAAGAGCTTAAAAAAGCCTCCCAGGAGGTCGGTATGAGGTATTGGGTAGTTGGGAAACTACAGTGCTTTGTAAGCGTAGTCCAGTGAAAAAGTAACTTGGCTGAGACAGTGCATTGATTTGGATCAAAGAAACAGAACCATTAAGTATGGAAAAGACCTCTGAGCTCCTTAAGTCCAACTGTTTCACCCATATGTCCAATCTAAATCTACCCTCTTGCAGTTTCAAACCACTGCCTTTCATCCTTTCACCCTATGCCCTGGTAAGTCTTTATCCATCTTCCTTATAAGCTCATATCATTCTTTTCCAAATGCAAGACTTTGAGATTTATTGTTTTGGACATTTGAGATTGAATAGCTTTCACGAGTAAAGGGAAAAAAGTGGAACTTCTCTAATGATTCTAGTAGTAAGAGTATCTGTCAAGTCAGAAGCAGAGTAAAAACCTGATTAGTAAGTGAGAAAACCTTCCAAGTTGCCAGTATTGTTTCAGCCACAGTTTGATTGATGCTAGGGAGAGTGCCCACATTGTTGCACTATAACATCAAGTTCCTTCTCGCTTATGCTTGTACGTGTTTGAGTGCTTTTATGATCTTTCTGTTTTGCCTTTGTCTCTGAAACTTGTGTTGTTTCTGCAAAGTGAGGAAGTTTCACTGTAGGCCGGGACTGTGGCCTTGCTCCATGTAAAGCAGGTGTTAGTCCTTTGGCGACGACACTGTCCTGAGGTGTGCAGTCCTGATTCTGGACTGTGCAGGTTGCTCCCCTCACTAGTAACACATACAGGAAAAGAGATGGCCTTTGGCCTGGAGTAGGAGAAAAAAGTCTACCAAAACTTTCAGGTTTTGGTGAGGTTTTGGCCATTTCAAGTGTGTGTTTCAAGGTAGAAGGATGATATTGTAGTTGGGTGTCATAAATGTTGAACACTGCAGTGAAAGAGGGTGGTCTGTCCCGGGAAGAAGTGGTTTGGCTTGATGTGGTTCAGAAGGCAAAGGCATGGAAAGCAGGTTTTTGGCTTTGGTGTACTTCTTCAGATTTGGCAAGTTTTTTTGTTTAATTTATAATTCTAAGAATGCATGGTTTTGCTGGAATTTTTCTTTGTTTGTCCATTGGTGGGACTTGTTATAGACTTCCTATATTCATTTTAGCAAACAAATTCTGTCAGTGAAAATCCATGTAATTTTTATTTTTACAGTTTACTGTTACTCATTTTGGATTTCCACAGAGAGGCATTAAAGAGGCAGCATACTCTTGGCATAGTACCTTGTCCACTTTTTCTTCCTCTAGTCATAAGATTAAAGTATGTAACAACACAGTTTACTTGATAAACTTACTTGAGCCTCTCCCTGAACAATATGCTCTTACATTAATAAGTTTTTCTAGTAAACTGAGATGTTGATGGAGTTTAGTGTCAAAGTATGAAGATAGAATGAAGCGGGGAAAGTGATTGGCAGAAGAGTTCTGGATTCTTCTTCTACTTCAGACGTTTATTATGACCAGGAAGTGTTTGGCTTAGATACAGACTGATAAACAGTTTTCTTTTTTTCCTTGTGATTCTTGCCACACCCTTATTTCTCTAACATCTTTACAGTATTAGAATATGGTTTACTGCATTAAAAAAATGTCTTTTGCTGCATAAAAAGAAAATCTTTTTTTCACTCCTCAAAGAATAAGGAAATGAGCAAGTTACCATGGGATGAGGTATATTTGTTGTGGTTTAAAAGCAAGAAGATTACTGGTAGCCAGTAGAACAAGTAAATTATCACTAGTCTAGATCAACTGTAGTGTTTTCCATAGGGTTGCTATGGTTGGCCTATGTTAAAAGGAACGTCATGTTCTTAGCAAGGCCTTGTGTAATAGCTGGCATGAGTGTCCTGTAGACACTGTATTATACTCATACCATTACCACATCATAATTACCAGGTAATCAGGTGTTTCTGAAAAGGAATTTTTGTCTCTAGTTTTGATTGCATGGCCTAGAATTCCTCTATAAGGATGGTGGATTATTGGGATTTTCAACTGGATTGTCTTACTGCATTCCACATTCAGTTATATCCCTGTAGTGCAAGTTTTAAACTGCTTAAATATTCATTGTGTTAACTTAGCTTGTCAAGCACTGAACAACAAAGGAGTCAATTAATATCCCTGTTATTCTTTGTGATACTTTTGTATTACTCTAAAGAGCTTTTACTTGTTCTTTTGGTTATGGATGAAGTTGAATGCAGAAAGTGTGTTGGTCTTGAAAGTAATGCTGCTGCTGTTTTGTGTCCTGTGTAAGAAGTGTGTGTCTGCTTGAACTGTGGCCTTAAACTTAACCCCTGCTGTGGGGTCAGACTGAATATTGTTGGTTGTTGTTGCTTAGCAAAGAAGGCTTTTTTAAAGTAGAACTGACTTTTTAAAAGTAGAACCAAAGCTACATTGCCTTTGCTTGTAGAGCTCTGCCTTCTGACACAGAGCTTTGTTTGTGACGGGAGAGGGATGTTTCTTTGGAGACTTCTCTCTGTGAAGTATTGTGAAAAACGCCAATCACTTGTTTTTAAAATTTTTAAAGTTTCATAGTAATAAAATAGTTACAAACTTTTAAAATTTTAAAAACAAGTGATTGGCGTTTTTCACAATATGGTAAATATCTGCGTAGAGCTATATAATATACACTTTTCACAAGTATGTTTAAAGGACATGGGAAAAGAGAAGGTAGAGTCAAAACCACAGTTCAGAGGGTGATAGGTTTGCTATCTCTTGCTGGGATTTCTTGCGGCCCCAGGCTGCTTTTGTGAAATAGCGTGGCAGAGAAGACCAGGAGGAGAAAGCTGGGATTGGAGTGTCTGTGAAGCGAGTGGAGATGTCTGCAGTGCCGGTCTGTGTGTAGTAGGCAGCAGCGAGCACATGGGCCCCCGCATGCCTGCGGCCCCGCCGGGCCGTGCCGCTCTCAGTGGCTGAGCACAGGGCACGCACGCTGGGACAGCCCGCCCGCGCCCCGCTGCCAGCGCTGCTGGGGCACTCTGCATCTTGCGGCTCATTGCAGCCCCGACACACGTGAACAGTCCCTGTTCCATCCCGCACGTTCCAAGAATGAGTCAGAGCTCTTCAGTTCTCGGGCTCAGAGTTGTTTGTTGCATCTTATCTATAAAAATTTTTCTCCTGTCCAGCCGAGGTCCGCTCAGCAGGACAGACGGAGGCACTCTGCCTGCCCCCGGGGCAGTGTTATCTCTTTATACTACAAACTACAGATAACATGTTTGCAATTACTTTCCAATACCTATCACCTATGTTAGACAGTGAGCTTCTACTCTAACCCAATTCCAAAGTGCCAACATCACAGCAGAAGATGGAGGTAGACGAGAAGAAGAAGAAAGGCTGGACATGCCCAAGTCTCTCCATCTTGTCCCCAAAACCCCTATTCTAAAAACCCCAAAATCTACCCCTCCACCTAGTGATAATTTTATTATTACACTAAAACTTCTGTGGCTTTCAGGTCCTCATACAAAGCTGGTAATTTGCTCCACGGGTCATAATCAAGCCCACAGGTTGATTCCAGGTGTTCTGGGCTGTGTGCCAGGGTCTCTGAGCCCCATGGCAGGGTCCCAGCAGCTCTGGACACCCAGAGGGATGCACTGAGCTCTGACAGGACACGGGCAGGCTCTGGGCCTCTGCTTTGTGCTCTGGGGGTTTCTTCCAGTGTACATGGGGGCTTTGAATGGCTGTAGCTGTTTTGAACAGGGCCAGGAGAGCAGCTCCTTTAAAAGACCTTTATTAAAGACAGCTCTGGGTGCAGAACCCAAGGGGTCACTCACAGCGCCGCTGCTCCCACAGGATGACGCTGAGGAGGAGGAGTGCAGCTTTGTCTCTGGGGCTTCCCTCCTCACCAGAGTCCTTAGGAAGACAATATTGGCTTGTAGCTTAAGGGTATCCTACAAGCTGAGTACTATTAAAAATTTAAAAATTAAAATAAAAACTATAAAACTATTATGGTGGCAGGACGGAATCCGGCTCTGGTCAAGGGTGGGTGATTTAATGTGGTTCTGCTGGGTTAAAATCATAGTTTATGTGCTGGTTTGTTGTTTTGAGAGGGTTCATATATATTTCCCACAGCCTCTCATTTAAATTCAATCCGGGTGCAAGTCCTCCTGAGAGCAGGGGAAGTGGTTCCCTACAGGAAGGGGTACAAATACAGAGTATGACAGAGAGATACAAACACAGGGTAAAATAATAACACTTAACAGTGGCAACTAAAGGCAAGTCATAAAACTCCAACATTCAATATTTAACAACAGACCAACTCTTCAAATTAAGACCCTATCAACTTCATTAACATCAACTAGCAATTACTGCTCCAAAAAAGAGCTCTCATCTCTGGGGTTTCATTTCTCACAGCTGCACTGGGCTTGCAGCAGTAGGGAATCCTCTGACTTGGTCCTCTGTCCCTGTGAGGATTTCCCAAGGGACAGCAGCAGTGCACTGAGCTCCAGTGAGCTGCCCAGCTGTGTTCTGAAGTTTTCCTGCTTATCCACATATGAAAGGGAGGTTAGGAGAATTTGTGTGTGTGAAAGCTTTTGTAAAGTCCAGAAGTTTTTGTACAGATGTTCTCAGCTGCTGGGATCTGCTGCTGAAGTATCTAGAGGAACCTTAAAGTTCTCTGATGTTTTTTGGTAGGCAGCTTTGCTTGTAGAACACAATCAGAGGTGAGGCTAGATTTACCTTCCTCAACATATATAAGCATGGAATATGGTTTTCATTTTTCCTTCATTTTCTTAATTTTCCATAATTTCCTTAATTTTCTCCCAATAGGAAGGAAAATTTTATTGAGGATGCTGAAGGAGTAGTGACTCAACATGTAGATTACATGAATGGACTGAAATACACAGAAAGCATTTCTTGGGGCAAGAGGATGAGGAGATTCTGCAGATGGTGTGAGCAGGCTGCAGAAGTTCTGTACAAGAAGTACCAGTGTTGATCCTGACAGGATTTGGTAGTGGGAAAGAAAATTCATCTGTATGCCAAAATGTCTGGGAAAGACTTTAGTTTTGCTTCCACCTGTTTTTGAGCATACCGTGGTAATTCTTAACACTTGATTTTTCTTATAGGTAGAATAGTTAGAGATGGGCAGAGATTTCCTTGTATAGATGGCTTTTTTTTAAAGTAGAACTGACTTTTAAAAAGTAGAACTGAAGCCACATTGCCTTTCTAACATCCTGTCCTGAAACAGAGGCAATTCACTTGTTAAATAACCCCTGCAATTGATTGTAATTGAAGCTTAGGGAGACAAGATGAAGTGGTGAGGATGTGTAGTACTTGTCTTTTTTCTTGATTTCTCTTCCTATCCTCCTTATTCCTTGCAGCTTTTGTATCTTGGTACAGTTTTTGTGCTTGACCTTATTACATGTACTTTTGTGTTTCTGCTTAGTTTCTTTAATTGTACAAAGATCTTCAGTGTATAAAAGCCCTTCCTTGATTCCAGTTACATCTCTGCCATGGTTCTCCTGTGACTTGAGCTCTCATTTCAGTACTAATACATCCAACTCCTAGGACAAGTACATGGTGTTTGTGAGGTTGCTGCACTTTTTGGAGTGGATTATGGATGTGATGGGGACAAGAATTTATTTGGCACAGCATCTTCCAGAAGGGGACTTTGATTCTGGCTGAAATTTTGAACAGGCTGTGAACCACAGCATTAGCCTGGAACTACAGTAAATGTGGTGAAAGTATTTCTTTTTCTTAAAGGAGAGGAGTAGTAGATATGCAAATATACTGCTTAATGGGGATGTCAGCAAATACTCAAGTTGATGCAGGGTATTGAGACACTTTTAAATCTAGTTTCAGCTAGAATAAAGGTGAAATATAGGACTGGTGGGACATTATTTTTCTCCCTTTTCTGTGACAACACTTGGCAATCTCAAATGTATAATTTTTCTCATTTTTTTTCAAAAGGAGCAAGAATTGACATGCTAATTTAGAGGTCTGATTATTGATGATGTTGTGCTTAATTGTCTCTCCAGTTCCACTTGGGAAGACAGTGGCATTTTCTGGTTACAAAGGAAATAAGGTGTTTCTTAAAATTCACACTGCATACAAATAATTTTACATACTTTTAAGAAGACACCTTTTTTAAGACTGGAAGCTGGAAAGAAGGATTCTAGAAATCAGCATGGGGCATGTGAAGGAGATGATGTTTAGTGTCTGTAGAAGATGTCTCAGCACAGGCTGCTTCTTTTTTTTAATAGCAAATACCCAGCTTGTTGGCAATTAAAGTTGGCTCTGGGCTACCTGTTGTTCAGATGAAAGAACAAATCTGAGAGACAGTTTCTATTTGTTCTCAGGGGTGATCAGTTCAGATTCACTGTGGAGTCTGGAGCACAGGTGGTGGGTTTAACAGCACAAGGAATACTTACCTGAAAGGGTAAAATGAGCTTTATTTCTGCTCTGGCAGAAGTGAGAATTTGGGGTGGTTTCTTGCATTCATAAAGGGAACAGACTTCAGTGGGTAATTATTCTGGGCATTGCTCAAGGAACCAATTTAGAAGTTAGGTTACAATAATAAATACTTTTATCAGTAAAATTTGATATCATTTCCTCTCATCTTGTATTTGTAGTCTTTACAATTGTTCTTCACCTGTGGAAGACATATTTTGCATGATTTGACTTCTGTTGCATTATGAAATGGATTTGATTTATCTTTTATAAAAAATTGTCTTGCTTACAAAACCTGATATTCTTTTTTCTTTTTTTAATAGGAATATATTGAGGACACTTTGAGATTTGGAAAGACCATGATTAGTACATTTATTGAGGTGAGTGTTTGATGCTGTACCCAAGAAAGTGATTTGTTATATCAGTTCTTTCTTAATGACTCTGAACTTGGGAGGGTGGGAAGCATCTCTGTGGTTTTGTTATTGCTCTTTTGTGTACTTCCTTTAAAATGTAGTGTCAGAACACCCAAAAATAGGGATCTTCAGGGCTTTGCATTTCCAAAGACCTGTTGCACAAATCATGAAGTACATGGAAATGCTGTGGCTTCTCTAAATATTTATGAAACTGGAATTTAGTGTAGTGTCAGTATCAAATGCTGCATCTGCATTGTTTGTGCAGGTGTTTATTAATAGCTTCCATTTTTTTTGATTGCTCTTGCAGGTGGGAAAATTTTGGGGTCCAGAAAACCAAGTACCTCCTGTTACTTAGATAGTCAGGATGAAAGCTCAGGAAGAAAAGGGAAAATATTATGCTCCTAAACTTGAATTTAAAAAAGCAAATCGTAGCTTCCAATGCTATTTTTTGGTCACTTGTGCTCTGCTTTGAAAATAAAGAAAAGTTGATTGTTATTGGAGCAGAAAAAGGAAACATAATTAAAGGAGTATGGTGGAGGAATGTAATCTATGATGTGAAGAAAATTTATAATGTGTTTTCATTAAATGTGCTCTGATGATGCCACAGTACTGGCCCTAGACAGGAAAGACAGATGATGTGGCTAGTTCTGTAATATTGCAGTACAGATGGAATTGTAACTGAGATTTTGAGGATTAACACTACAATGTCTGTTCAGTCTGAATGACTGAGAAAAAAACCCCAAACAATCCTGGTTTTCTGTGGTTGGAAAATGTGATCTGAGTGGGTTCTAACTGCTGCCTCTTCTCAATGCTGCAGGTGTGACTTCAGTTGTCTGCAGAAAGTGAAGCTGGTTCAGCTTGGTTTGCCTCCCATATCACAGGTGTGTTCCTACAGCAGGGTTTTCACTCCTTTCTAGGATCTGAAGTCTTCTGTGCTTAGAATAGAGATATGTCAGTGTGGAAGGAAATGAAGAAATGTCACAAGTTCTGTGTTCCTTGGGAACTGAACAAATTAGATTTCCTTCTGTAAAAAACACTTTACTGGTGATGCCAACTGTAGATGAAGTCTTTTAGTGTTTTGGGAGTTGGGCATACTCAATCACCTGTACATTGCCTCTGAAAAATAATAGAAAACAGGTAAAATTGGCTGCCTCTGATTCTGTTCACTGTTTAAGTACAAGTCATTCAAACCAGGCATTTTATTTCTGATAAAAATCCTGTTGGTGTAGATTTTCCTTACTTGCCATTAAATGTTAGAAAGGCTTACTATGAGAATTTTTAGTAGTTTACAAGGACTATTTTTCTTGATGTTTTAATGTCTTCTTAAATGTGTTAAATACATGAAACCAATGTGATACACAATTAAAATGGTACATGCTGCCACTGTGATTATATCTTCAAACTTAGACTTCTGAAAACTTTTTAAACTTTTTTTAATTGAAATTTTACAGGGAGTTGAGTTAGTGTAAAGGAATTGCAAGAGCTGTCTTTAAACAAGGATTTAACTAGTGCTGAAAGACATTCCACATTTTCAATATTCAGGCTGAAAACTGTGAAATCTGCAAGGAGTTCTGGCTACAGCAATTTCTAGTGCTTCTCCTGGTCAGAGATAAAGCCTATAATTTAAATCCTGTATTATCAGTTTATGATAAAAACAGAAGCAAAACATTTCAAGAACCAGTGCATACAGATTTCTATCATAATTTGAGTATTTTTGAACTTGTACTGGCTTCACAACGTCACACAGGACGGAATGTTGTGAATAAATTCTTCCTTTAGTCTGGCCAAGACAAGAGTACTTCCAACAGTTGTAAGAGTTTGCAGCATGTTAAATTAAGGCATGCTAGCATGGGCTGCCTTCCAGAGTGCTTAGCCTGGGGTTTGAACACTGTTCCAAACATTTCTTCTGCGTATTCAGATGAAGCACTTAGAATGATGTAATTGTCTGCCACACAAATATTGGTCTTCTGAGTTTTATTCTACCATTTATTTGTGCCACATGGCAGTGGCATGCACCAGCAGACTTAGTTTCCTAGATTTCCTGGAAAAACGTTCAGTTTTTTTGTTTTTCATCGAAATTCCCAGTGTTTCTCTTGAGAAACTTTTTATTAGGAAGAATAGTAATGTTAATGGAGTTTGTTAGTACAGACTTCTGAGCATAAAGAAACAGTTTTTTTACTGTGAGAGGGAGTGAGCACTGGAACAGATTTCCCAGAGAGGCTGTGGAATATCCATTTTTGGAGATAGCCAACAGCCATCTGTTGGTGGTCCTGAGCAGCCTGCTCCTAGGTGACTGTGCCTGAACAGGGAGTTGGACAAGGAACCTCCAGAAGGTTCTTTTGATCTCAATCATTGTGTGAAATGAAATTTGATAACTGCCTGGTAAAATCTTTAATGCTCTTACCAATCCTACTGTGTCAGAGAGCCACAAAATGATATTGCAGCCAAACTTGAGGAGCACTTGGAGCTCCTGCTGACCAGCCCACATCAGGCATGTGGCTCTGTGCCCTGCTGGGACAGCCAGCCCTGTGTTCCCAGGGGCTGTGTCAGCCCATGCAGGCTGTACACAGTGTGATACCATTCTAATTGTGAATCCTAAGGGTTGTTTTATCTAGTGCAGAACATGCTATTACTTTAAAACTCTTTAAGACCTTATTTCAGAGCAAAAGTATTTAAAATGCAAATTTGTGTCTTCTTCCTCTGCTGTATGACAGTTTCATGTTTAACCAACATTTATCTGCATAGGAGTGACATAGCTGTGAGCATCTCTCTGGTATCTGTTTGAAGAGGACACTGTTGGGGGGCCCAGGTATTTCTTTTATATTTTATAGTTATAGAGGTGTCCGGACTCTGTAATGGTCAAAGATTTCCAGTAGAAGAGGATGAGACAAGAATTAAATGCATGTGGGAGACTCTGGACCTAGGCACCTCATGCTTTTGATGCTAGCTGGGAGGGAGCTTGATAAACACTTTTGCCACCTTTTCATAGAAAAAACAGGTAAGAAACACACATCATTATTATGATTCATGCTAGTAGAAAGATGCTTCCCCTCCTGCTCCTCTAAAGCTTATGCAGAAAATACATTGTTCTGTGTTTGTTATCTTTAAACTGGGTTTCAGTCATATATATTTACTCATTCAGAGCAGTATTTTGGGTATGAATGGGGAGTTACCTTATTTGAAGCTAAAACATTTTTTAGCCTTAAACCATACTTATTCTTAAATTTAGGTCTGAGTTTCTTCAGCAAGGAAACAATCTGGTTGGAAGCATCCTCACTGTGGATGCCAGGGCTCTGATCTGATGCTGACTTCTTCCTGTGTAGGTGCTGCTATAAATTCAGGGTGGCACTAGGATGGTTCTGGAACAAGGCTGTGTCCTGATCAGTTCCCTTTGTAAAGTGGCAGCTGAAAGCAGTGGTTAATGAAGATGACCCTTATAAGACAAATAAGAGTCTTGTGTTCAGGATTTTCTTGAGCTGAAAGGTGAATCCTGATGAAAAAGTTGTGAAATGAATATTGTGAAATTCAGATTTTATGGGAGCCTTTGTGGTATCCTAGATGTTGATAATTTTATTGACATTGACACCTCATTGCTTGTTTAAAAAAGAAAAACTTGTTCATGATTACTTAGAGTAAATTAAGTAGTCTACTAAAAAAGTTCTCTTTTTTAACTAAAAAAATCTTGCAAGAAATTACTGAACATCTTTCTTATTGTTTCCTGTAATCTGAGAATATTGCCATCTTTTCTTTCCCCCCTTCCTAGAAAAGTCCTAGTGAAGGTATTCTGTTTATTGTTCTTGCCAGGAAAACACAAACCTCTCAGTGTTGAAATTGCACAGTTGAACAAGTCACTTCTTGGATTATTGCTTGTTTTCCAACATTTTCTCTTAACGTTTTCTGACTCTCAAGCATTTAATTATTGTCTAATTGCACAGAGAGAATGCATTCATTGTAGATGTTAATATCTAGATTGCATGATCTGACTAAACCCTTGCTAGTTTTTTGTCATCTAAATAAGAAAACTTTTATCATTTTGCAAAGCAAAAATCCAGAAGACATTTGGAAGCCCTTGTTGTTGACAAGATCCTTAGTAAAATTTAATCCTGACCATTAGGAATGTCTCCCATAGGTTCTAGTACAGTTAAGAATACATGAATATTTCCAGGTCTTTAGGCATAAAATGTAGGGTGGTTCTTGCTTTTTTGGGAATATTTGGAATGAGTTGATAGTAGTTGCAAATTTAGATTCAAATCATGAGATGTTTGCCTTTTATTCAGTTCTTGAATTGGATAATTTGGACTCTGGATTGTTAGTTTCCTTCATATACCAGTACTAAACATGATCATTTTTGTGTGAAAGGAAATCTGGAAAAATGTTCTGTGAATATAACCAGATCTCTACTGAAACAAGATTTTTGGATTTAAAGTTATTGTTTCAGAAGAAACCTGCCTCCCTGGTGTTCTACAACCCTTCTTAAGGGTGTTTTTCAAAAACAAGCTCAATTACTACTTTCAGCATTTGTCCATACGTATTTTGGTGTGGTTTTTTGGCCACGTTCAAGTTCAGGCTGTTTCCTTTGTCTTACTGCAGAATAAAGGAGCAACTGTAGGTAATGAATAACCAGAAGACCTTTGCTGCATATCTAACCTGGCAAATCAATGCCTGCATTTGTCCTGAGTGCTCAGTGGAATTATGGTTCCTTTCACACACTGCATCAGGCTCTTAGCTCTAGTCTTTGCCAGAGGCAATAGAATGGGTTTTTGTGAGCCAGTTGCTGTAAAATTAAGCTTAGCTGGTGCCAGTTTAATTTTAAATAAGTTTTTATTTATAGAGTCAAAATAGACATTCCTTAAAAGTTTAGAAGATGGAGCAGAAAATAAAGAAAAACCTGGCTTCTTTTGCTATCAAACCTGAAAGAGCTCTTTGTGTTTCCATGTTGAGATGCTTACTGAGCTTGCTATGGGATGTAATTACCTTCCTCAAACTGGTAACAAGAGAGAACATCACACTGGGAAAACATGCAAGCTTCTGCCTTCCAGTGTTGTTTGGTTAGTGATTGGGCATTTATTCAAGCCTATGAGTGGGATGAATATGTGCAATTTATTATGTCATTTTCCCTGAGATTAGTTTCAAAGCTAATTAATCTCTCTGTGCTGTCTGACCGTCTGTGCTCCTGCAGTGTTCACACAGTGCTGGTGTCTGCATGCAGATGTTCCACTTAAAGGCCTTTCTGTGCTCACAGTCAAGTCTGGCCAGCTGCATCCCTTCTTATCTAAATTGCAGAGCATGGTGGAGGCTTATTGCCAGCCTGAGCTTTTCACAGTTACTCCTATCTCTTCTAAGACAATGTCTCCAAAGTTAGGGCATATATTAACATCTCATTAGAAATTAAAAAAGCACCAACGTTCTCCCAAAGAGGTAAAGTCTTGTTTTAGAAAGGCTTCCCTTTCTGCAGAAGCTCTTGCAAGTTTATCATAATATTTTTCTTGTTCCTTCCTCTTTACTCTTCCTGTATTCCTTACTCTGGTATGTGCCTCTGGCACTGAGGCTTTTGAGATTTTGAAACTGAAGAAATTTTGTGCAAGACTGACTTTCAGTGACGTTGATCTTCCAGTCTTGGCTAAGAAAACCATTCCAGCTCATGCTGAGCCAGTTCTTTTTGAAACATACCTTTAAAGATGACAAACTTCTGTTTTCCCCATTACTCAAATACTCTTTTTTTTCTGGTTTGATTGCCTTTGTAATCCAAATTGTAGTCACTATAATGTAGTTATTAGGTGTGGACAAAGCTGCAGAAGTTCTGGCAATGTTGTTAGTTAGAACCAGAAGTAACATGACTGAATTGCTTCTTGACACAAATTTCTGCCAGGTATCAAGAGGAAAAAAATTCACATAGTGTCTCCTAAGGGTCTGTATCTGTTTCTTTTATATTGGTGATTCTCTTAATTTGTGCTCATTGCTTAAAATAAAAATGTTATCTAAAACCCTAAAAGCTTGACTGCCATTGAATCAATCAACTCTTGTTTCAGGAATTACAGGAATTTCCTCAAAAGTTATTGGATAGCATACAGATTTATTTATTTCTTTATTTTGGGAACAGTTCTGTCCCACCTAAGGAAACACTGCTGAAGTTTCCTACAAATACCTGGCAGAAGCTAGCCTGGGTGTCATGGAAAGAAGGGAGGAGATGAGACAGTAGATGATATTTGGAAGTGGAAAAAATTACTCAGCAGTGGTTTAACAACTCAGAATTTCAAACTGTAAGACTCTACATGCTGTGGCACATTTTCATTGTGTCTGTGGCACATTTCATGGCTATGGCACATTTTCATTGTGTCTTAAACTTCCAAAGATTACAAAAAATACTTTGGGAAAATAATTTTCCAAGGAAAGGTTGTGTCAAATAAGTATTTGTGAACAATTCTCATGGCTGGAAGTAATACAGCTCATGTAATCCTCTCTGGCATCAGAATTCAGGAGGAGAGGTTTCTTGTGCCTAAAGACTAAAACACAAAATATTTACCTCAGAGTGGGAAAGCTGTGGCACAATCATTGCTCTTCCTATAAATAGCATAATTTTACTGCATTACTGCTATACTGGGCTAATTACCTTTAGAGAATTTAGGGCTATTCTGAGACTCTGTCTTTGGTAGTTCATGCTTATAAACCTATCAGTAGTGATTTACATAGTTTTCTTTATAGGAGTAAATATAGCAGCCCAAAGTTGGGGTTTTTTAAGTTTTTTATTTTGTGAGAGCTCTTTTCCCCTATCTCTAAAGAAAACATTATTTCCTAACTGATACAGTGGTGTTTGATTATAGCAATATTTTTTTTCTCATGTATCTAAAGCTCTTTCTAAGTAGCATTTTGTCAGGAAAACAGGAAGACACTCCAAAGTTGGGTACAGACTATAGGATGAGAAATTGCTGATCTTGCCTTACATTTGTACACCTCAGGCCTCCTTTAAGGTGATGCTGGGAGTGCATTTTTTCTTAAAACTTCATTTGTACTGTGAGGAGTTAATTTCCTTCACTCATGGAATTCTCCATCAAGCTTTACAACCTGGGTGTCCTCTGAGAAATAACAGGATAAATGACACTGGGAAATGGCTTTGGAGAATGAAATTCAGTTGCTTAAGCAGACATGCTCTGATTTACACAGCAGTGGGAAGAGCATCCCCTGGGTGCAAATGGATCAACACACTTATGTGTGAAATGAATTTGTACAGAATCCTACAAGATGGTCTTAAAAATAGGACTAAATACTTTAGAGAAATATGTCAAAAACACCAATCACTTGTTTTTAATTTAAAAGTTGAATAGTAATGAAATGGTTATAAAAATAGTAATATAATTAGAGTAATAAAAGTTTGGACAATTAGGATTAGGACAATATGAGACAATAAAAACAAAGAGTTATGGAAGTCCCAGTACCTTTTTTTGGGCAAAATAAGCCCAAAAAAGGACCCACCTTAACAGAGGATTAACCCTTAAAATCAACAGCCTGTTGCATATTCATACACCTCATCCATGATGCAGAAATTCCATTCAAACACAGGATTCTGTCTGGGCAGTGTCAGCTTCTTCCTCTGAATCCTGACGGTTTATTCAAGGCTGAGCAGGCAGGAAGAAGTTTGTTTCTTCTGATAATGGAGCAATAAATTCTCTTTCTCTGAAAGATTTAGGTGTCCTGTGGCTGCTATCTCGCTGTGAGTCCTTTCTTTTAAAAACTATCTTCCATAGCACAGTTTCTATTTTAACATTATGTTATAACCTAAAACTATGTTTAACACACTTAAGAAAATTAATACAGCATAACTTTCTAACACAACACATATAATATTCATTTAAATATTTGCAAAAAGCCAATAAAATATGCATTTTTCACAAATAGAACTATCAAAGATGCATTGTAGTAGGACTCACAAGAAGTAATTTTAGATTATTGGCTTTAAGGCCATAAGCCTCTTGTGTATGAATATGCAACAGGCTGTTACTTTTAAGGGTTAATCCTCTGTTAACATGGGTCCTTTTTTGGACTTATTTTGCCCAAAAAAAAGGTACAAAAAGGTACTGGGATGTCTGTAACTCTTATGCCAGCATGGTGTGGGTAAAGGTGATAGGCCAAGAAAAGCTTATAGTGTATTGTAACTAAGAAATAGTTGACTTCTGCTTGTGATGGCTTGAATTATAATATGTGGATTCTCTCACCCTTCACATGAGACTGAAAATGGAATAAAAGTGTTCAAAATGCCTCTCACTTGCCCCATCTCTGGGTCAGAAAGAGCTTAATCTGCCACATTTCTAGAGCAACACCAGGAGGTTTGTCCATGCAGGAATTCCTGTGCCAGTTCCATGCTGGCTCTCAGGGCTGGGTTTGGTCCCTGTCACCCCAGCCAGGCTGGCAGAGCTCAGTGGTGGCACTGCTGGACAGCCCTGGGCTCGGTCCCTGTCACAGGCTGGCAGAGCTCAGTGGTGGCACTGCTGGACAGCCCTGGGCTCTTGGGGCTGGGTTTGGTCCCTGTCACACCAGCCAGGCTGGCAGAGCTCAGTGGTGGCACTGCTGGACAGCCCTGGGCTCTCAGGGCTGGGTTTGGTCCCTGTCACAGGCTGGCAGAGCTCAGCTGTGGCACTGCTGGACAGCCCTGGGCTCTCAGGGCTGGGTTTGGTCCCTGTCACACCAGCCAGGCTGGCAGAGCTCAGCTGTGGCACTGCTGGACAGCCCTGGGCTCGGTCCCTGTCACAGGCTGGCAGAGCTCAGCTGTGGCACTGCTGGACAGCCCTGGGCTCTCAGGGCTGGGTTTGGTCCCTGTCACCCCAGCCAGAGCTCAATGGTGGCACTGCTGGACAGCCCTGGGCTCCCAGAGCTGCTCTCAGTGTCCCCAGAGGGCAGGGCAAGTGCCAGCTCCTTGTGGCACTGAGATGAGATCAGAGATGAGCTATGTGACCCGGTTAATCATTGCCACCACAGAATGTGCCATTGTGACATAATCCCGCAGTTTCAGCTCCCAGTAAATACTCTTTTATCACAGGCTCTGCTTATGTAATTCTCAAGACAGAAGTGGTTAACTTTAGGCCAGGAAAAAACTGTCAGAGCTCCTGAGGGGGAATTCAGTGCCTGGATGTGGCAGTATCACAGGAGGTCTGTTTTAGCTGCATTAAAAGACCTGAAGGGAACACCTGCAGAAGGAAAAAATATATTTTACTGTACTGAAAGGCATTTTTCTAAGTGAATTATAATAATATAATTATTAATTGTAGTAATATAATAATATAATCTCCTTAGAAAAATACATAATCTATAATATAATATATAAAACATATATACTATATATAATATAGTATATACTATATATAATATAGTATATAAAAGTTTTATATACTATATATAATATAGTATATAAAACATACATATCATTTATTATATATATTATATATAAGATAGGCATAAAGGCATTTTTCTAAGTGAATTATAATAATATAATTATTAATTGTAGTAATATAATAATATAATCCCCTTAGAAATATACATAATCTATAATATAATATATAAAACATTATATATATATATAATATAGTATATAAAACATATATATAATTTATTATATATATTATATATAAGATAGGCATAAAGGCATTTTTCTAAGTGAATTCTAATAATATAATTATTAATTGTAGTAATATAATAATATAATCCCCTTAGAAAAATACATAATCTATAATATAAAACATATATATATAATATAGTATATAAAACATATATATCATTTATTACATATATTATATATAAGATAGGCATAAAGGCATTTTTCTAAGTGAATTCTAATAATATAATTATTGATTGTAGCAATATAATAATATAATCCCCTTAGAAAAATACATAATCTATAATATAATATATAAAACATAATATATATAATATAGTATATAAAACATATATATCATTTATTATATATATTATATATAAGATAGGCATAAAGGCATTTTTCTAAGTGAATTCTAATAATATAATTATTAATTAGAATTCACTTCTATAAATATATTATATATATTTATAGATATAATTTTTATATATTTGCTTATATAATTTTTCAAGTGAATTTTAATAATATAATTATTAAGTATAATATAATTTACTTTGAAAAATATATTATATATAATATATGAAATATATATATAATATATATTTTATATAATATATATTTTATATATAATTTTTTTTTCAAGTGAATTATAATAATATAATTTACTTGTGAATTACATACACATAATTATTCGGCTATAATTCACTTGTGAATAAACTTGTAAGGAAAGACAATTATTTCTATCTTTATACCATTACTGACAGCTGAAGTGAATGTCCTTAAACTATACTTTTAAATGAAAGCAGAAATCTTGCATATTGTTTTGACCAAATGAGGAGACAAGTAGTGTTTTCTGGAAAATGCAAAAGAAATGTAAAATGCCTGGAAAAACATCAATTAGAAGGGTAAGAAAATAGCTTCCATGTGGTGTTGCTTTGGAGGGAGTTGAATCATGGTGTGTTTTAAATTACTGTTGTAAATGTTTTCCATTACAGTCTTGTCTTAAATACCTAAATATTTATTTATTTCTGTTTAAGACAAAACTGCTGTAGTTAATATGGACAAAACTTGGTTGTTATTTTTTTTTATTCCCTGTCATTCCTGTCAAAGGTTTATTAGTAATATTTGTAATGGTGAATATTTTAAAGGAACATACATGTTCTGTTCTCATAAAAACAAAGGAGATTCTCAACAAAGAATCTTAGTTCAGTTTTACACTCTTGTTGTCTCTGAGTTGCTGAAATGGATGAGGATGTGAGTCAGATTAAATAGGATCTTTTTAAAAGATAAATAAAGTTGAACTGCTCTCCAGTACTTCTCTTTTGATGATATTCAATATTGGTGTGCCCTTGATTCACCTCTGTACACACTCTGATTGTTGAGCCTGGTGCATCAGAATTTGGTTTAAAAACAGGGATATGGGGTGGTTTTTGTTTTAACCTTCCTTTTCCAAGCAATTTTTATCATGCCCCCCAAATTAGTGGTAATTAGTAGATCAAATTCTTCTCAGGGTTATTCATGCCTTACAGTTTTTGGTGGTGGTGGTTAGGTGTGTTTGTGATTTTAGTTCCCTGTTCCTGCTGCATGTTCTGCCTGCTCACCTACATGGCTTTTGTAGAAATAAAGAAATGAAGAGTACAGTAGTATTCCTTCCCAACTGATCTTAAAAAAAACAAACCCCAATATAAAACAGAAGACCGACCCAAATTACCTCCAAACCAAATAAGCACTGCTCTGATGTCTGAATAGAGTTTTTTCTCTTTATCAAGGTAAACTGAAAGGCAGTGGAATGGTTTCACTGAAAATCATAATAGCTATAATCTAAATCTAGGCAGCAATACTGACAAGTATTAAGTAAGAAAATAGAAAAGAAGGGAATGTGTGATCTTTTCAGGAGTTTTTCCATGTTTCCCTTCAACTTACTTTCTTATGTGTGGGTTTTTACTAAAAAAGAAATACCTTTTTCATGATAAAACGTTATGAGATGTTTTCAATTTAACTGAAACATTTCACCATGCAAATGCTGACTGTATTAACCATGCATGTCATTTTTTACTTTCTTCAGTCAGTGCAAATTCGTGTTTGTCAGCAAGACAAACAAGAAAATAATTTTTTTTTCTTCCTTCCCTTCCTCCTCAGATTTGTGCATCTGTACTTCCAAACAGAGTTTATAGAGAGGGAAAATTCTGAATATGGCTTGATTTGCTCTTGGTCTTGGCAGTGTTTCTGATGAGTGTCCCACGGACTCTGTCAAGTTCTGGGGGTTCTCCTCTAGCCCTGAGGAGCAGCCTGGCATCAGTGGAAACCTTTCTCCATCCTTGTCCTTAAAAGAGCAGCTCAAGATGAGTGACTATCCTGGACTTCCCACTGACCACAGCCAGATGATTGCTGAGGACTCAGAAATTCAAGCAAAGCCTGAGCACTCTCATGAAGTTCTTCAGGAAGATATTGAAATGAGCAGTGGCTCCAGTGGGAATGACTCCAGTGGGAATGACTCCAGTGGGAATGACACAAATGAAAACTATTCAAGTGGGCATGATTCTCATGGTCATGAATCTGATGAAAATGGGAAGGATTCAGCAATGCTCATGGAATCTTCAGACTGTCATAAAAGGTAGTAGCTCTTATTAAATGCATTTCGCTTTTATTTTTGCCCCTAAAGACTTTTTACATTTGAATCAATATTTCTGAATAATAACTAAGATATAAAGCCTCTTCAGCAGGGAGCTGAGTGTGCTGTTTAAGTTGTACTCTCATGTGGTGTCAATTATGTAGTATAAATCTTAAAGAAAAGGTCTCTGCTGTTGGTGTTTGCATTGCCAGCATAATTTACATCTTTCTTCTCACCATTGAGTGTTTAACTTGCTTTATTTATTTCTTTTCTTGTAAACCAACTTGTGTAATTATATGTCAAAACCTGTCAGTTAATTCTTATGTGTGAGGGTACAACCATGCTATTTTAATCTTTTCAGTAGTAGTTTCCTGGACAGAGCAAAGCCATGTTAAGAACCATCTCTCTGTGATATCAGGGTGTTGGGACTCACTGATCCTTATGGCTCCTTTCCCACTCAGGCTGTTCTGTGCTGCTTAGATAAATGTTTACAGCTTTAGTGCCCATTTGTTGTACCATGCAGAAGCTTTTAAAATTTAGGGTTGGGATTTCAAGGTTTTTGTGTTGGGGTGGTTTTTTGTGGGGTTTTTTGGTTTTTTGGTGGTTTTTTTGATGTTTGTTTTGGGTTTTTTGTTTTGTTTTTTGGGGTTTTCTGGTTTTTTGTTTGGTCTTTTTTTGAGGTAGCCAGTCATTAATAGGAAAAGAAAAAGCTACAATGAACAAGTTTCTTGTTAGGTTTTCAAATATTAATATTTTTCTCTTTTCCTTATTCTAGTTCAAGCTCAAATGCATTCAGTCTGATGATTGCAAACTCTGAACACAATCAGTCCAGCAGTGGATGCAGGTAAATTAATGGGCATATATTTATCAGTAATATGCTAAATGCTGAAAACTTTAATGTCGTGCTTTGTTTTTTTTTTGTTTTGTTTTACCTCAACCTGGATGACTACACAAGAAATCCTGTCTTTGATTTCTTCCTGTCCATAATCAGTAGCATCTCATATTAACCACCTGATTAAATTAGAGCTTTTTGTTGCTGTTCCATGTGAGTTGTGTGGTAACCTTTGAAGTCATGTTACTTTGTTTTGGTTTGATAGCTTAACTCTGTAATTTTGTTTTTTTTGTGGGTCCCTTTGAATAATACTTTAGTGACAGTGGGGTTTTGTAGCTTTGAATTTTTTTTTTTGCTCTTCAGAATTTAGTCTGACCTTGGTGGTGTGTTGCCATTAGAATCCACCATTGAGCTGGGTTATTCCTGGTGTCCAGCTGCTGTATCACCTGCCTCTCCTGTGTTCCATTTGAGGGATTCAAGGCCCCAGGGAGCAAGGATAAATGATTCACAAACCCCAGCTGCAGGAATGAGTCCCTCTGTATGAAATCTGCTTTTGTCCCTGATAACCTGAGGAGCCTGGTAGCTTGAAGACTCATATTTAGACACTTCAGAGTACTCTGCTGCACTTGTTTTAAGTCAGCTTTTTATTTAAGTCAACTAAATTGACTTTTTTAAAGTCAACTTTTAAGTCAGATCAGGAGGTCAAAGCCTGGTCCTGAGCAGATCAAAGATATCTAGCTAAAGCATGTTGATGTTAAGATCCATATCTAAGACCTGCCTACCTGAATGTGTTTCTACCTCATGCAGTTCCCAGAAAAGAGCAAATTCAAATTACTCCCATGCACTATTTGGTGTGTGTTCACCATATTTTCTGTGTCTGCCTTGCATGCACCTGGAGATTTTGTTCCATGCTGTATTTTCAACTGGAAATTGTGATCTGGAGTTTATGTTGCTTAGTGTGAAAGAGTGAACCAAAGGCATTTCTTAATCTTTGTTTCCCATTGATTTAGTTTTCTTTACTGAAATTTTGGAGGGGTTTAGTTATTAGAGTTTTTTTGGTGTTTCAGTTCTAAATTTTATTAATAGCTCTCTGCTCAGAAATAATGAAGAATTCAGATGGTAGTGTGTTCTCCCCAGCCATCAGGTACTGTGCTAGAGGGTTACAGAGCAAAATCTGATCATTTGGGAATGGAAGACTGAAGATATCTAGAAAATGATCTTCAAAGAGAAGGCTAAAGTAGTCTGACAAACTCCTTACCTTTGTAGGCTTGATCTTTGATTCAGACTGCTGGGGTTTGCACTCAGTATCAGTGCCAACCAACAACTCTAGTTTAATATCTATAGGTACCTTTCCAATTTGCTGTCCACAAAAAGCAAAATTAAAAGCTCCTATCTTTATAAACTTGCTTATTCTGTCCTCTGCAAGTCACACCTTCCCTGTGGCTGCCTGCTGTGCCTGGTGCTCTTGCTCTCTGGAAAAACATTCTGGAGTTGTGTAACTTATTTTCCAAGAATGTCCATCTTCTGTGTTTGCTGCTGCTGTAGGCTAATTTGGAAAGGTTTTTTTCCTTGCAGAAGAATCTGACCACTCTCATGAAGCAGTCTGTATTCTGAGAGTACAAACCAGCAGTATGCTCAGTTATTTCATAATCTCTCCTCTCTTTTTCCCTACTGCCAGCATGAAGGGTTCTTCTATGAAACTCTGTTAACAAAGCCCTGTTTGATTGCAGCAGTCCAAGCTGTCAAGCCACGTTGTACACATGATTTTAATACACAGCATGAACATCATGTTTCCCAAGGGAGTGCTGCAGTCTTTTGTTTGATCCCTTGCCATTATTTCTTGGTACAAAATGACCAATGAGTAAATGAACTCTGTGTGTCTCACAGTGCTCTGTGAAGGAAGCAAGAAGCAAGAACAATGTGTATTCTCCAGTGCAGCTTTGTCACTTTGCAAGCATTTTTGGTGAAATACACCCAACACCTGTCAGATGATTTATCTACCTTTTCAAGCACTTAAAACTTCTCAGAAAAATGTTCACAAATCCTCTTGAAAATTACTTGGCAGCTGAAGCAGCTTTTCTGGCCACTTCAGTCAGGCAGTGCAGTTGCCAGGACTGTTATTGTTTCCACAGCAGTGCCCAGGGTAACTTCTTACAGGTTGCCAGCCAGGACAATCAGGTGTTAAGAGAAGACCTTCCTTTAGAAGGGAAAAAATTCAGGAAGCTTTAAGAACACCTCTATAATCCTCTTGATCATTGTGAATGATCAGCTTTTAAAATCTCCAGTGTGAAAGGCAAGGTGATTTATCATTTTAACTCCTTCCTGCCCATCTGCCATCCATCTTTGCTACCATCTCCCTCACTTCCCTCACCTCCTTTTCTCTTCCTTGGTGCCTGTATCAGCACCTCTCAATAATGGGGAGAGATCCTAGGAAAGGTAAGGAAGGTGATAACTTTCTGATACTGGCAGTGATGGTCTCTGTAGTTTGTCCTTTCCACGGAGAGAGCTCTTCTGAGCATGCACCTGAGAGCTGTGAATGCAGCTTCTGTCTCCAGCCCCCTCTGATTCTTTCCCTTACAAATTTAGTCAGTTTCCTCATCTTATTTAATGTGTTGCCATGTGTAGATGGGATACATTATTCAAAGGATTTCTCCATTTGTTTTGTTAACTTGATGCTCTCCCACTGCCATTCCCTTTTCAGGGACCATTCTTAAGAGAACCTATTTAAATAGGAGGTGAAGAGTTGAATGGACCTCCTGCTTCTCTCCTTTGGAGTCCATGAACATTTCTGAGTTTGATTTTGAAAGGAGCTAAGGAAAATACCACTAAAAAGGGAGGAGAGGGACTGTGGCAAAGAAAAAATAAATTCTGTGGTGTTTGGACATATGTACTGTGGCACATACAGAGTCCATTTGACAATTACATTCCAGGTGGTGGTGAATCTTTCATTTTAAATGGTCACATAAGAATTTCCTTAAGTTCTGGAACGTGATACTGAGTGTGTACTGGCAAAGTTAATGAGGCTGGTGATAGAAATTGATGTTGGTGATAAGTGCCAGAGGATGTTTGGGCTTCTCTGAGGGTGATGTGTCACTTCAAGCATTCAAGTGATGTTGTGGTTTTTGTTTTTCATCTTGCAGTAGTGAGCAGTCCACTAAAGCCAAAACACAAAAGGAATTGCTGAAAACACTGCAGGAGCTGAAAGCTCACCTTCCTTCTGAGAAGAGAGTCAAAGGCAAATCCAGTGTCCTAACGACATTGAAATATGCCCTTAAAAGCATTAAACAAGTTAAAGGTAATAAACTGTGATACTGCCTAGATAATGCCAACCTGGCTAAAGAGAAACTTTCAAAATAGGAGTTTAAATAAACATAGCTCTACAAAGAGAGCTGTACTATGGCTGAAAGCCTTCCTAACCAGATATTTCCATGTTGTTCCTATTTGTTGGCTTTGTTAACTTTTGTTCTTTTGGGAGTTGAAGCAGCTCTCTAGAGGCTTGATGTTTTACTGCTGTTTGATTGAGTTAGAAAATTGATTTGAAAACAATTTACAGTTTCATACTGTTTGAGCTGTCAAACTACAATACATGACCATTCATATATGGGTAGATTAAGATGTGTACTTTTGTTTGAGGTACTGATGAGGAAACTCTACCAGGGAAAATGATGTATTTGGAATAGTGCCTAGATTTCCCAACTGCCAACTTCACAACTTCTGCATTTATGCCAAAAAATATTTTTGCCATTTACTGCTTCTGGGCTGAGTGTTTATTGATAATCTTGATTATAAATTGTTTGTTGTTCTCATGTAGCCAATGAGGAATATTACCAGTTGTTGATGATTAATGAATCCCAACCTGCTGGTCTCAATGTATCATCTTACACAGTGGAAGAAGTGGAGACTATAACCTCAGAATACATCATGAAAAACGCGGTGAGTAGGCTGCCCTGAGTCTGTGTGGATTGAAAATGTTTCCTGGAACTGGAATTCTCAGACATGCCTCCTTCTTACAAGGGAAGGGTTGGTAGCTAGGCCACAAAGCTGAAGAAACTGCCTTTTGCCCCTAAGGAGATGTTAAGAAACTCTGAGCCTTTTCAGATTGTACAGACTTGTTTCTGTTGGTTAGGTGGGAAATAAGAAATTTGATCTCCCTGGTCCCCTGGATGGTTCCTCGTGCCTGGAGGTGGTGGTGTGACAAATCCCTGTGTCCATGTGATACAGAGCACTGAGACACAGCATTAGGTTTCATTTCAGTGCACTTGCAAAAGTTGGAGAGTTACATTTTTCCAAATTTTGGTTGAGGCACGCAGTGAATCACTTCACCTTATTCATATAACTAGTGGCTGTTTGATGTTTCACCAGTTTTGTGTTAGTGTGACTGAAGAGTGACAAAAGTATTGGAATCACTGTGTCTTTTTCTGTGGGATTTGTCTGGTCTTTGCAGCTGGTACAGGCTTTCTCTGGGGTCCAGTGATGCTGTGTTCTCATAGAGACAAGAACAGCTGGGACCATCACTGCAGTTCTAGCAGTGAAATGATAACCTGAATGATTTTTTAAATTATATTTATTTCCATATTACTAGTATTTTAGGAATAAGTTAGGGAGTCTTCAAAAAATAATGGCTCTAAATGTATTTAGACTATCTTCTACTATTTTTTTGAGCTGTAACC
Source organism: Setophaga petechia (assembly GCA_024362935.1). NCBI lineage: Eukaryota > Metazoa > Chordata > Aves > Passeriformes > Parulidae > Setophaga > Setophaga petechia. The sequence continues at coordinate 21,069,683 of JANCRA010000018.1, forward strand.
TCTGTTTGAATATATGAAATGTGAACTCTCTAAAACAAGAGCATAGTGGGGGATGTTCCATAGCTTGAAGTAGATGGGTTTTGTTGAACCTGTGAATAGTAAAGACTACCCACAAGGTGAAATAAATAGGAAGTATAGAGTACAACTGAGAAATTCAGCCAAATATCACAAACATTGTTCAATTAATGTGAATATCTGTTTGTGGAAGCTGTGTTCTGCTGGCAGCTCTTCAGTTCCTGTGCAGTGTTTGTGAAAGCAGCACTCAAGGTTGTGACGCAGGGAGCTCCTCTGTGGCAGGAAGAGAAACAATACAAGTGTGTGGGACTTCTTCCCACCTGTGTACTCATTATTTTTTACCAAGTGGTTTAGAGCCCTTTCTTCACTTTTTGTGGATGGACCAGCTAACACAAACAGCCTGAATTTCTAACATGTAAATCGTGTCTGTAACAAGATCAGGGAAAATGTCAAGTTATATAGCTGGAAGGTCATTAATTCTTAGTTTGTAAATTCATTCTGCATCACAGAACTGTAGACAGTGATATTTAGGGCTTGTAACCCAGTTAATAGTAGTGTATTATTCTTACTGCATAATTGAAAAATATTCTGTGTCTACTTAATGAGCAGCTTCATTGTGTTCAATATATGTAATAAAATTAAATTTCCTTAATTCTCATTTTGAACTTAGCAATTTTTTATATCCTAAATGTTTTTCTCAGAAATATATGCTGCACTGAAGAATGGTTCAAACAGTCTAAATAATTTGAGATTTTTGTTTTTAGGATATGTTTGCTGTAGCTGTTTCTTTGATAACTGGGAAAATTTTATACATCTCTGATCAAGCTGCTTCTATTCTTCGCTGCAAGAGGGGCTATTTTAAAAATGCCAAATTTGTGGAGTTCTTGGCACCTCAGGATGTCAGTGTGTTCTATACTTCTACCACCCCCTACAGATTACCATCATGGAACATCTGCAATAGAGCTGGTGAGTGGGCTCAGCAGCAGAGACTCCTCTGCCCTTCTTGCAGTCACACAAATGCAAATCCTTGAACTGATTTTGAATGTCCTTCCATCCTTCCCCATCACTTCCTGAGGGTGTAGCACAGGGGCACTATTAGAACACCACTGAACAGCTCTGGGTGTACAAATCTATTCTATAAATCAGCAAGACTTGTCTCTTGGTTGAAAGTCTTCTCAATGGCATTATTTATCAGTTCTCATTCTCCTTTCAGCCAGATGATGAATGAAAACAAAGTAGAAATTCATGCTGAACAGTGAATTTACTTTTCCACTTGTACTAGCAATCAAATGAAAACAATTTTTCTTCACATTTTCTCTTCCTCAAGTGTAAAAGGGACAATACTCTGTCTCATTCCTTTTAAAATGGTTATGATTTGAATACTGGACACCTTGATTATGGTGTAGAAAAAGGTATTTCAGCTGTCATCACTGACACTCACCAAGTGTAATCACAGCTCTCCTCTTCTAGCCTTAGAAAAATTATATTAGGATAATTAATGGTGAAGGATCAGATGTCTCAGGGCACTTGATATTTGTTTGTGGTAGGATTGTTTTACTCGTGTACCTGCAGCTGTTAGTAATTGAGAAATATCTGCCAACTGTTTCAACTAAATACTTGAAATTCAAGGTCTGCTCTAAATGTTTGAAATTCCAATGCATTGCATACTAAATCTGTGAAGTAAAGCCAGGGTGTGAGCCATATTTAATCTGAAAAAACAATCAGCAGTAAACATGTGCTAAGCAATGCAAACATAAAGCAGGTCTAAAGGGACCTTGTGAGGTCTCCAGTGCAACCTCTGGCTCAAAATAGGATCTGCTAAATTATATAGAATCCTAATTACTCAGTTAGGCAGGAGTTTTTTTGGTTTTGCTTGCTTGAAACATTTTCTGTAGCTTTATTTTCTTTGTGTACAGCTTCAAATTTAAAAAATGCAGCAAGTAGAAGTGTGCACACTCTCTCATGTATTAGTTCCCAAACAATATAATGTCCAAAATATTGTGCACTGGAAGCCTTTGAAATGCCAGAGCTTCCCTTGGGAGTCAGTGTGTGGCTACTCTGGAAAAGGAGGGAAATTAACTTAAAACATGAGAAGAAGTCTTCAGGAAAAAGAGAGAAGAGGGGTGCTAGGAAGTGCATTTGGTGGTCAGATTTTGGGTCCTAGCTAACCAAACATTTTTGGTCAGTGGTATAAAGTACTGTGGAGATGTTGATAAGAGTAAGCAGCTCAAGCTGGAGAGCTGTTTAGATATGTTTAAGAAAAAGACTTGATAAACCAGGAGCTGTGAGTCACACACCAGCCTCAGAATCTGAGTGATGTTCAGATTTAGTTGCTTATGATGTACATTGTTTAACCAATACATATGGAGACTTCAGGGAAAACTTAAACTTTAAAAAAATGTATTATCTAAGAAAAAATTCTTGCAGTAAATATCATCATCTTCTAGTAATTTGTAACTTGTTATGAAATATGTTTAATATTTCTAGAGTCTTCCACCCAGGATTGCATGGAAGAGAAATCTTTTTTCTGTCGCATCAGGTAAGGCAATATTGTAAAGCTTAGTGTTGTGTTATGAAACCAAGCATTACATAAGTATTTGACTTTTATAAGAACCATATGGTTTGAACACTTCATGCTTTTTCATGTGATTGTAAAGCAAAACATATGCACATCCTTGAGTTGATGAACTGTAGCAGCTACAGAGAAAACTGAACTGATTTTGGGAAGTTCCATCTTGGGAGTTAATCCCTGTGAGTATTGCCTTTGTGCCATAAAGGAAGGTGGTACAGCATCTCCTCCTGCTCTGGAAAGCCTTTGGGTCATGGAAATAGAACTGTTCAGCACCTGCCTCAGTCTCCTGCATTCTAAAACACCCATGGCTCAGATTTATCTCAGGTATCCCCTAGGAAGATACTCAGGGGGTTACTTGACTTGTCTCTTTTGTAGTCTAGTTAATAGAGGACACAATTCTTCAGTTTGCTTTTCTTCCTTCTTTTCCTGCCCCAATCACTCCACTTTAGTTTTGGGGGTTTTTTTATTTATTTAGGAAAAGCTGGCAACTTAGTTCATGTTCTTTCTTGTGCACTTTGATTTCTTGATGCTTACTGCCTCTCTGGCAGCATTTCTGAAGCAAAAATAGTGGATCCAATCATTTAATTACTTCTGGAGTAAATAAATACTTATTATCAAGGTATGAATAAACTTGAAATGAACTGGAGGTAATGCAGAGCTCCAGAGTGTTGCATTGGATGTGCTGTACAAGTACTGCTGGTGTTACTGGAAATTTTTTGTCCAACTAACACTGGTTTCAAAAGATTTACTTTTATTTAGCTCTGTTGTTATAAACTTATTACAACTGATTCTTCTTTGGTCACTGTGTAAATGGTTGTTGTTTTCATTACTATGTTTGCATTCTGGTTAAGCAAACACCTGTTATTAGATATTGAGTCTTCACTGCTTCTAAACTGGAATAAATATTGATTAAATTATGACCTTTGTGTTAACTCAGGGGATATAGCAGGCTTCATAAAAAAGCCCTGTAAACTCATCCCTCTGAAGGAGAACAGAGTAACTTAATGTATTGTGTGAGCTGGTTTTCTATCAGAAAATGTAAAGCTGCAGTAGAGAGAACAGCACAGTCTTTATGGACGTTGGTATGCATAGGGTACCATCAGAATTAGGTTCTCCTCCACCAAAAAAAAAAGTCAAGCCAAGATCTTGGTTGCTGTTTTAGTAGCTAACACGAAATTCTTGTGTCATGAAGGAAATACAATGCATAAATTAAAATTGTGTTCAGTGTGGGATGAACCTGTTGAAATCATTAACTCTCTGTATTATTAGTGCGGGAAAGGAGCGGGAAAATGAGATTTGCTATCACCCATTCCGGATGACTCCCTACCTTATCAAAGTGCAAGACCCAGAAATTGCAGAAGACCAGCTCTGCTGTGTGTTGCTTGCAGAAAAAGTCCATTCTGGTTATGAAGGTAATCCTTGAGTGCACAAACACGAGCTTGCTTTCCTGAAAGTAAGATGTGTTCAAGCTTTATTAAAATAAAAGAGAATTGTTTCTGTTCTCTGTCCTTGCTGCTTTCCTGTATGCTCTTGGCCAGAATTTTGGAGTGGCAGCTTGAAGATTATGTATGCAAAACCCCCAGTTGCTAATATGCTTTTATTTTTCTCTCAGCACCCAGAATTCCTCCTGACAAAAGGATTTTTACAACTACGCACACACCGACCTGTTTGTTTCAGGATGTAGATGAAAGGTAACTTAAAAAAATTATTTTAAATTTTACTGATGAGCGACCTATCCAATATCTTTGCAGGATTTAAGGTGTCTATATGGGGTTAAAAATTATGCAACTACTGAAGGGTGTTTAACTTAAGAAAAGCACATCCCCCCTGTTTTCCTATGCATGAGAACACATTACACTGGTATTTAAGTGCCTGCTAACAACTTGTTCTTCCACTTTCCTTCCCTCTTGGGAAATTCTGGACATAAATTCACTCAATGAACCCATGTTCAAAAGAATTCCTGTGCTGCCAGTTATTACCTGTATGAGACATTTAGGTGTGGGTTTTTTGGTTTTTAAGTTTGATTCAGCAAATATGCTGCTGGTGCTCTCTGCTGGCCCAGGGACAGCTAGAGGTACAGCTTTTGAATACAACATTAGATATTCTAAAAGAAATGTGTATAAAAACGATTCAAATTAACTGGCTGAAGGCTTCAAATTGCTTTGACAGTCATAAAAGCTGGTTAGAGTAAGTATTTACATCCTAAATTAGAAACAAAAATGCCACCTGTGATCTTAATGTATATGCAAAGACTTGGGAACTGAGGTCTAAACCAAGCTTTCATAGAATCGTTTAGGTTGCAAAAAATATTTATTTTTAAGTAAAAATAAATATTTTCTTGAATTTAAATGGATCATTCCTATATGTATTTACCTTAATATATTTGATACTTCACATGTTTAATGGGTGTAAGTTCATAGTGGAATGATTTTTGTAAATTAATTTAAAGCTGGTTTGTGTGTAACTTAAAATAAGATCATCAAGTCCAGCACTAAGCCCTGTCCCTAAATGCCTCATCTGCACATTTTTAAATACCTCTGGGGATGGTGACTGCACCTCTCCTGTGGGCAGCCTGTTCCTTGACAGCCCTTTCCATGAAGAAATGTTTCCTAATAACCAATCTAAACCTGTCCTGAGGCCATTTCCTCTTGTCCTGTCACTTATTCCCTGGGAGAATCAATTCTCTCACCCACTTTGCTGTTGTCTGCAAACTGATGGAGGGTGCTCTCCATCCCCTTGGCCAGATCATAGATAAAGACATTAAACACAATCCTGAGCCCTGGGGACTTGACTTGAAAAGAGAATTCACCTATTCCTGAGTTGAAAACACTGCCTTTCCACTTCCCTTGATATTTTCTTTGTGATGGTTTCTGATATTTGGGCTGTGTATGGTGCTTTATTTTGATTTTTTTCCTCCTTAGCAAAACCCAAGTAGGCTGCAGTGGTAACATCTGACTGCTGAGGTTCTCCCATTTGTTTTTAAGCATTCTGAGAATGCTAAAATTTTCTTTGGAAGTTGAGATGGGAGGATGTCTTCAGACAGAGTAGGAGCATAATGGACAATTTTGAGATTCTGTGGTTATTTTTTGAGTGGAAATCTAGTTTCTAAAAAAATATTTCATTCTTGGCAAAATCCTTAAATGCAGCAGAAGAGAGAGGGATTGGGGAAAGGAGGTTATTGTGATGTTTGGCTAAGATGGAGTCAAGGTAAAAAGAACACTGCTTGACTTCTGAGGCAGTTTTACCTGTAGAGAGGCAGATGTGGCTGAGTTCCTGTGGGACAGACAGTGAAATGCTGACAAACTGTTTTTCCATGCTGTGGTTTATACAGTCCCTCTGAACAGCTCAAGTTGATAAAAGTACTTAATCCACTGTAGTTCTGTCTTCTTCATGGATTTTTCTCTCTCCTTCATTTCCAAGCTTCATACCAGCTGCAGAGTGGGTTTATCTTTACAAAGATAAAGGCTGAGAGCACAGTGCAAAGCTTCTGTTCCTCTGTGCATGCACAGCTCAGTGATCTCCAGCAGTCATTTAACAGAAATGACAAAACTGCTGAGTGCAGAGCCTTGCCCTTATTCTTGGGCTTGAGTGGAGCAAGTCCAGTAAATCCTTCCTTGTGAATCCTAGGGAAGCTTCTTTCCTGTTAGTTTGATGTTACCACTTCTTCTCAAATGCCATTTTCTGACTTCCAGGGAGGGTTGATTGCATCTTGGTCTGAGATTAGGACTTTGTGTCATTTATTTCTGTTCTTGTGAGTGTGTGGTTGATTTTGCTTTTAATTATTTAACTCCTGAGAGCTTTGGCAGCCTAATAAATGTTTACCAAGATATGCATATGCAGTTTGTTACTTTTAAGCTCTCCAGGGTTTGGTGGAATACACAAAGCAAGAGTTTCTTAAAGAAAGCAGAATCTTAATATTTGAAAATGTGCAACTGAGCACCTGCTGTTGACTGAGTGTTGTTCATAACATAACCCTGAAACCATTGCTTGACTTGCATAAAGTTAATTTCTGTAATCAGTACGTGTTCATGGGCTGGAAAAATGCATATTTGTCTGAACTCTGCAGGTCAATCTCTGCACAGAGTATGTTAAGTAAAAATCAATATTTTCTTGAAATTAAATGGGTCATTCCTATATGTATTTGCCCTAATATATTTGATACTTCACATGTTTAATGGGTGTAAGTTCATAGTGGAATGATTTTTGTAAATTAATTTAAAGCTGTTTTGTGTGTAACTCACAAAATAATATAAAGAGACTTCTTATTCATGTTTTTTGACACTTTAAATGTCATTCTATGAAACACAAACTAAACTTGGCAGCATCTCCTCATCAGCCATTCTTATGCCACACGTGTATTTGCATTCATAAAATTAATTTATTAACTTAACCTCTGAATTTTTATGAGTTATTCATTATGAGGAGGCATAATGATGCCAAGATATCATTCTCAAATATAGCATTATATGAGCACTGAAGGGCTGGTTGGAAGGGACTGCTGGAGAAATGAAACCTTGCCCAGTCCTGGCTAAGGTCAGCTGTGGCCTTGTCTCAATAATGCCTGAAAACTTTCAGAGACAGAGATGACACAATCTGTATGGAAACCTCCTGTGTTGCACTGCTCTGTTAAAAACCTTTTCCTAACATCCAGCATCAGCTTTCCAGACTCCAGTCTGGGACCATTGCCTGTAGTTTTATTGTCTGGCACCATCAAGAAAATATAACTCCATTTTTGTAACTCCTCTTTCCAGCAGCGTGGGAAGTCCTGGATCATCTTTTAGTTTCCTTTTCATCAGAGCAGGCAAGGCCAGCTCAGTCTCACATTGTAGATCCCTGACTTTCATCAAGCAGGTGGCAAAGAGAAGCAGTGCTGAACAAAACCTTCTTGTGGTGTTATTTGATGAAGCCCTGGCTGAAGTTGTTTGGAGTTGACTGAGATTTTAAAGTCCTCCAGCAGCACAACTTTTCTCATGTGGTTTGAACTTGGCAGCACTTCTAAATGTCAATGTGTCAAAGTGATCTGGTTTGGTATGAGTTCCATGCCAGTTTCTGTTCTGTTGCTTTAGTTCATCTACAAGCTTTTAAGGCTGATTATTAAACTAATTGCTTTGATAATAAGGCATTAGTTGCTCTCCACTTTCTCCTCTCAGGTTCTTGGCTGGATGTTTGATGTTTTGGGGAACTGATGTAATTCCAGTGGGTTGTTGGAAGTGCAGTGTTGAAGGCATTTGCTGCATAACTCTTCTGAGTTCCTCCCTGACACAGATCCCCTGTCTGGGGCTGAGTTCTTCATTAAAGCTGGTCAGATACTCAGATATCTCCCTGCCCCTGGCCCTTTGGCAGTGAGTGGGGGAAGGTGTACAGCATTTTGAGCTAACAAGAGGACTTGCTGGCATCTGGCAACTTAAACATCACTGAGTAGTGTTGACTTAGTACATTTTTTTTTTCCAAAGCACATTTTCAGTGGTTAACCTCCAGGGTAAGGTGCACAGTGGTATTTGTGAACTTCTACTCTTTATCCTTAATGCAGATGCTTGAGGTGATGAATAAAAATTGTTTTGTCACATAAATTAGTTTTTCACATCACTAGAAGTGGTCATGGATAACATGCAGGAATTCAGTACCAATGCTTTTAATTCTCTAGTTAATAAGCTTGCTCCCTTGCAGCTCCTCTGAGCTGAACTCTTCACCTGCCTGTGAGAAAGTTGTCTTGAGTGCTGGTCAGCTCCCCTGGTGCTGGTTCAGCTGTGGTAATCCTGTGATCCTTAGCCATGGCTCCCAGCCAAGGGATTGGGGTACTATTTACCTTCATGAGAGTTTTACAAGATTAAACTTCATTAATGCTCTTTTAAAATTGGGGTAAGTATTTATCCTCTAAAGTTAGGCAGCAAAGAAAAGACAGAACTGCTGTAGCAGACTCCTTGATTTGGTCTAACCACCACCCCACAAACAAACAAAGCCTCCCTTGCCCTAAGTGTAGGGCTGTTGTTACCTTGGCACTGCTTTTTCACCAAATGTAAACTTAAAATTATTCATTCTCCTCACAGGAAATGCAGCAAAGAAACTGAAAATGAAAACATTTCAAACATGAAATGTACATTTATTCGACTTGATTTTTATTATGTTTTCTTTGTCTTTCTTTCTCCAGAGCAGTACCTCTGTTGGGATACCTACCTCAGGATTTAATAGGAACACCAGTCTTGGTACATCTTCACCCAAATGACAGACCCTTAATGCTAGCAATTCACAAAAAAAGTATGTAACTTCTTACTGTGTAGAAATACACTTTTTTTTTTCTTGAACTTAATTAAAATGACTATAAAGACCTCAGCAAGTAGTAGGAGAAAATTAATTGTGACTTTGATTTTTTCCAGAAGGAAATACTGAATCTTTTACTTCACAACTTGATTCTTAATGCAAATCCATGAAAATGAGAAATGACTCAGTTTTGTTCTTTCTAAGAAGCATGCATATGTATTGTAAACAAATGGACTATAAATGAATATTTAATGCATGAAAGTATGAAATATATGAAATGAATGAAAGTGTAAAAAAAAGTATGAGAATGATGTGATAGAAGTTATCATATCTTACATGTTACTCTTTCATATTTCATGTACAAGAAAATAAGAGCCATTCTGGCAAAGTTTGTAAAGCCACTTCTTCAGCCTTCTTTAGTTTGTTGTATTCTAAAGGTGATTTTCTTGACCATAGTCCAGTAAATTATGAAGATCTGCTTATTCTGGTAGCTCAGAATTTCTAAATGTATCAATGTACCCAGTATTTGTTCCCTCAAGTGTCATGTTCCTCCATAAAGAGGAAATACATTGAATGTCCATTCCCTCCATGAATGTACAGTTCATTGTAAAATCCTGAATTGTTACATGGAATTGTGCAAATCTTAATCTGGTATTTCTGTTTGATTCCTTCATTGCAGTTCTTCAGTATGGAGGGCAGCCTTTTGACTATTCACCAATCAGGTTTTGCACTAGGAATGGAGATTATATCACCATGGACACCAGCTGGTCCAGTTTCATCAACCCTTGGAGTCGAAAAGTTTCATTTATTATTGGCAGACACAAAGTTAGGACGTAAGTCAGGATATTTTTGTTTTCCTTTCCTTCAGGTTTCGTAGAGATCTTTAAGATGAGGGAACAGAATAAACATTAAATTCTGCGTAGGATATGGAGGTGGTAAATTGAAACTGATCTCTGTGGTTGAAACACTTGAATTTGCAGTGAGCTGGTGTATGTTTGGTTTGTGCAGGGGTCCCTTAAATGAAGATGTCTTTGCTGCTCCCAACTACACAGAGGACAGGATCCTGCACCCCAGCGTTCAGGAGATCACAGAGCAGATCTACAGGCTCCTCCTGCAGGTACAGCCAGGGCTCTGCCCCTGCCCTGCCCACATCCTGCTGGGACACCTCTGTCCCTGCTGGGACACCTCTGTCCCTGCTGAGACACCTCTGTGCTGCTGGGACACCTCTGTCCCTGCTGGGACACCTCTGTCCTGCTGGGACACCTCTGTCCTGCTGGGACACCTCTGTGCTGCTGTCACATTGTCTGCAGCTGCTCCTGCTCTGCTGGAGTTGTTGGCTGCAATCCTGGGAATTCCTTGCCCTCATCATTACCACACAAGACTTAGTGAAATATGTTAAAGCTCCAGTTGATGATCTTAATTTCATGTACTTGTGGAGTCCTCCAGATAAACAAACAAAAGAAGACCAAAAAGAAGACCAAAAAAAACCCCAAAAACCAACAAAAACAAAAAAACCCACCAAACCAAACAAAACAAAAAACCAACCAAAAAACCCCACCTCAAAACAAAAAAAAAAACCAAAAAAAACCCCAAAAAACCAACAAAAACAAAGAAAACCCCACCAAACCCAACAAAACAGAAAAACACCAAAAAAAACCCCAAAAAACCAACAAAAACAAAAAACCCACCAAAAAAACCCACCCCAAAACAAATAAAAAACCACAAAAACAAAAATAAACCAGAAAAAAACCAACCCCAAAAAACCCAGCGTAAAATAAAATCACTTTACCTGACATGGAATTACTGGTGTCCTGAGGTGGGTGTGTGTATACAATACATACATATATATTTTTTTTATGTTGTTTTAACAGCCTGTACACAACAGTGGATCCAGTGGCTATGGGAGTCTGGGTAGCAATGGTTCACACGAGCACCTGATGAGTGTGGCATCCTCCAGTGACAGCACAGGAAATAATAATGAAGACACTCACAAGGACAAACCAGTAAGTTTTTGATTTTTCTCATTCAAGTATGTGGCACAAAACAAACTTAAGTGGGGATTTTTAACTTTTAGAATAATGTTTTCAGATTAGAAATACGAGAAAGGATAAAGAAAATGCCATCTTTTCTTTTTTTGTTTATTACAGAAAAAAAACTTTTCTGAGGGAATAAACATTTCTGGTGTAGATGAAGCCTCAGGGTACTGAAGCACAGTGATAGACATGAAAGTCAGTGTTATAGAGAATTTAAACCTGTACAGTGTGTTCACTTAATCTGTCTGTTACATGTTATATGCTGTGTTTCTTGGAAAACCAGCCAGGTATGTGAAAGCAGTTTCTTTTGGGAGGAGAAAGTCTGTAATTACTGTTTTCTCAAATGAAAGTAAGAAGATTAGATGCAGTAATACCTGCAGAACCAAGGGATAGCTCAACCCTGGTCACTTTTAATGTTGCAAAAATACAGCATTTATACAGAATGATATCAATTAAATGGAATAAAACAATTTTCTAGTTTGTGCTTAGAACTTTACTTTGTTTTTAATTCTGAAAGCCAAAAAAAAAAGTTTTCCTTGATAAGTTGTATTGCTTGTAGGCTAATTCTCCCAAATCTGATTTGTGCTTCTGTGATCAGACTCTGCAGACTCCTGCTCTTGCCAAGGTGGTCACTTTCCTGGCTTTCAGTTCTTAGTGGAGTAAGCAGATGAAGTCTCAGAATTTCTTATTTAACAGGGAAATAGATGCCTGGCATTCCTTCACTATTTCCACAGACAGTGAATCCTGTTACAGTCCAGTTCTGTTACATCCTGTCAGTGCTTGGTTTAACTTCCAGGTTTTTTTACCAAGTGAGAGGTTTGTTTTTTTCCTGAAGTCATCTTTGTAATGGATATTTTATATTTTCCTATCCAAGTTATTCAAACAGATTAAAAGAAATACAGAGTAATTGTTTGAAGGAAACATTCTTTAAATTTCTTCTCTTTCCAGTTCCAAATTTCTGCAGCTGCACAATAAAATTGTATATATACATATTTCTCCTGTGATCAAAGTAATTGCAAGATAGAGATTAACTGAGGTTAGATTTAGCCTACTGAGGAATCACTGTGGATAATGTTTTATGTCAAAATTCTGAAATAACTGTTTTTCCCAAACTGCTTTCAGGAGGTTTGCCAGTATGCCCGTAAGGTCAAGAATAAAGGACAGCATATTTTCACAGACAGTAAAGCAAAACTGGACTACAAGAAAGAGTCTTTGGCAGGTAAGACATGAGCAGTCTCCTGTGCTGGTTTCTTGGATAATATGGCAGCAGGACTTTTTTCTAGTTGAGCTCTATTCAATGCATAAAGACAGCATTTTATCAATTCAGATTTTATTGTCATGTGTCTTTCTGCTGTGCCCAGGAAAATGCTGTGTTTGGCTGTATTGAATCAATAGTGGTGTAACACAGTTAAGGCATGGCCTAAAGCTGTTGTCTTGAAATAATTTAGGTGGGTACTAGAGTTGTCCTCATCCTGAGTGGGTTTTAACCCTAATTTTATATATTCTCTTGCAGCCATAGTGTCTATTCCCTTTGGATCCATATGCAATCTAATTAAACTTTATAACTCCAAGCACCCATAAGGACAGGAAAATGTTTACATAATATTCATTTATTGGTGATTACAGTGGTTAATTTGTGACCTGCTAAACATGTAGAAACGAAAAACCTTTACTACTGTTGCCTTTAGGGGAGTCTGTAAAGATTTAATGTCTTAAATGCATAATAGCAGTCTCTCTTTCCACAGAAAAACAGAATACTGCTGGTGGCCAGGTGAAAGGTGCAGGGGGAAAGGATACTGCAGGAACAGTTGCTCCAAAAAATGTGACTACTGAAGAGCTGGCTTGGAAAGAACAACCTGTGTATTCCTATCAGCAGATCAGCTGTTTGGACAGTGTCATCAGGTGAGCAACCTGTGAGTAAATTACTCTTGACCTCTGGACACAGGACTAGTATGTCTAATATTGCTAAATCTTTGTTATTTTAGGTACTTGGAGAGCTGTAATGTGCCTGGTACAGCAAAAAGAAAATGTGAGCCTTCAACTAGTGTTGCATCACTGAGTTCTGGAGTTCATGAACCAAAAGCAGCTGATAATTCTATCCAGCCTTTGGGAGGTAACTCTACATCACAGCTTTCTCATAGCTGAGTTTTGCTGGCAGACAGTTGGATGCTCCTTCTTTGCAGAATAATGACAAGTGTATCTTAGGCATGACCTCACAGCTTCTTTCTCAGGGTTTGATGTTGGTGATTTAACTTTTATCATTAATATCTTCCTTGCAATTAAAATACTGAGTAGTTGATGCATACCATATGCATATCTGGATTGTAGATGCAATAGACTAATTTGTGCTGTGCAAAAAACAGTGGAATTTTGAGGTTCAGGACTTGAATCATTATCAAATGTAGGAAGTTTATTTCACAGTTGGGACTTGTAAGAGCAATCAGCTGAAGAACCTAGCAGCTAATTAATTGCAACAAAAATATGCATCTTAGTTTTCTGCTTAAAAAAAGGAACAAGAGGAGATAAAATGCAGCATTGGACTGTTCTGTATTTTGTAAGATGTTAGAACCCAATGCTCATCCATGAAACAAAAAGCTGGGGATTACTGAGGCAAGCTGTCTAAAAAGTCTGCTGCAGACAGAACATTCAGTTAATTTTTTAGGCCTTAGATGTAATGTTTACATGGTCCCTTGTCTGGGTGGGGAGCTAAGTGAAGATTTGTAACTGGTTAGGCCAGGGGCTGTGAGATTGGTAAAGAACTGCATGCAAATGAGAGATTTACTCATTCTACCTTGTCATTATATGAAGCTGAAGGGAGAGTGTCCAGTGGAGTTTCTCAAAAATTGGTTTTGGGAATGATCTTGGCTATTTGATGAACTTCAAAAAGAAGTTCTAATGCAGCTTTTAGAATCAAATTAGAAGGTATCAGTAGACCAGGAACAAAGAGTCCTACAGCAGGGATTGAAATGCTGTAATTTGGAGTCTCTGTGGTTCTGGCTGGCAGGAGATGATGTGGGTCACCAGCTCTTTGCTGCACTGATGACTGAGACAGATGAAGTCCACAGTCAGGAAAAAGGCAAACTTTAGATCTTAAATATGTGTTATGGAAGTATTCCTATGAGAGCAGGAATGTTTTAATGCTGTTTTGTGAGGCACTGCTCTGACCTCTGCTGGATTACTGTGTGAAGCTTTCAGGGGAGAGAATTTTAAATAGCTGGATGCTCAAAACAAAGCTCTTACAGTAACCAGCTAATGAAAGAAATCAGTGTACAACACTGGGAGCTGGGGCAGCTTACTCTTGGGCTGGAAGAGGCTAGAAAATTTCTTCCAAAATTGTGCCATGAAAGAAGAGTGAAGACCAGAAAAAGAGCAAAATATCCCTTATTGAAAAGGTTTGGTTTGGCTGTATATGGGCTTAGAGGATTGCATTTGCTCCACAGTCATTCTATTCCTGGAAGGCATCAAGTAAAAAGTTCACTTTTTTATCTTGTCAAGCACACTTTGGCCTTTACTGCTTTGCAGCCCTAGCAGCATGTAACTTGAATTTGCTCTTGTTTATGTTCAGTAAGCTGCAACTTTATTTCTTTTAACAGATCCTGCTGTGCTGAAGGCTTCTGGTAAATCGAGTGGTCCCCCAGTGGTTGGTGCTCACTTAACATCTTTGGCTTTACCTGGCAAGCCTGAAAGTGTTGTGTCCCTCACCAGTCAGTGCAGCTACAGTAGCACCATTGTTCATGTTGGAGACAAAAAAACACAACCTGAATTAGGTAGGATTTTGCTAATATTTATTTCTTCAAGATAACAAGTGTAGCAAGTTCAAATTTGAGACAAGTGAACAGCTGATGTCTGCTCATGATTTACATTTTCCCAGCCAAGGTGGCCTTAGGAAATGGAATAAATAGGGATGGAATGTGTAATCTTAAACTTGCAGCAAAATTATGACAGAATTGTAATACCTTAAAAATGCACGTTCAGGCTTTTCTTTGCTTCATCTTGAGTATTTTGCCTTCTGTTCCTGTAGAAATGATAGAAGATGGTCCAAGTGGAGCAGAAATCATAGATGGCCAACTTCTTGCCCCTCCATCCAGCTCTGCACACATAAATCAAGAGAAGGAGCCATTTAAAAAACTGGGACTTACAAAAGAAGTGCTTGCAGTGCATACACAAAAAGAGGAGCAGAGCTTCTTGAACAAATTCAAAGAAATAAAGAGATTTAATATTTTTCAATCACACTGCAATTACTACTTACAAGATAAACCAAAAGGACGGCCTGCTGAACGTGGTATGGCAATAGTTTTCACCATAAAACTTGTATTTATATAGAAAGTAAATCCTGTTGGGAGGGCATTTCTGTTTTTAGTGGTTTTGTGGGGCCAGTGTGAACAGTGACAGTTGTATGCTATTTTCAAAACCCACAGAAAAATTTTCTGACAAATCTTGCTCGAAGATCAAAGCAGAATATTGCTTTTAGGGTCACAGTGGACATTTTAGTAACTAATATTTTGATTTTTGTCTGTTCTCTATGCTATTACTGTCATGCAGCTACTCTCAAGGGACAAAAACCCTTCTTTAGAATGTTTGCTTTACTGTGTCTGTGCTTGTATTCCCTTGCTTTTCTTTTCCTTCTGTCTTGCCATCTGTGTTTTGTTCAGATTTGTGGTTTTGTTTTCAGCTCCTTTGTTTTCCAGTTTTCCCTATTCCACTGTTGTGTAATTGGTGAGACAATCTGATAATTGTTGCCTTTAAGGTAATAATGTGATCAGCACGATGGAAATGGCAGAGACGAGCAGTAGTGGTGAGATTGTTTTGTTTATTAGGCCTAGGAGCTCTGGATGGCATTTTCAGAAGTGCTTGATATGATCTTTGTTCTCATTTGGGTAGTGACTTGTCTTGGAACAGAAGTCAGACACTGCTAAGCATTTTTTCAGATTTTTATCTTAATTTTTTAATTTAAATACTTACACAGCTCCTGTATAGGTGCATTCTTACAACCTTTCTTAAACTTTTCCTTTTGCAGGTGGCCGTGGACAAAGAAACGCCACGTCTGGAACGGATCAGCCGTGGAAGAAGAGTGGGAAGAACAGGAAATCGAAGCGCATCAAACCGCAGGAATCCTCAGACAGCACAACTTCGGGGGCTAAATTCCCCCACCGCTTCCCCCTGCAAGGGTTAAATGCCACAGCCTGGTCCCCCTCAGAGACGTCCCAAGCCAGCTACTCAGCAGTGTCCTTCCCCACTGTCATGCCTGCCTATTCCCTGCCCGTTTTCCCAGCAGCAGGGACGGTGCCGCCGGCTCCTGAGACGTCGCTCTCTGGTTTCAATCACTTGCCAGACTCTGCAAACACTTGTCCCGTGGGGCCATCCCAGTTCTCTGCACCCTTCATGACCCCTGTGGTGGCTCTCGTGCTCCCCAACTACGTGTACCCGGAGATGAACAATAACTTACCTCAAACGCTTTACCCCGGCCAGCCCAACTTCCCTGGCCATGCCCCCTTCTCCTCGCAGCCCGTGTTCCCAGCGCAGCCCCCCTTTGCCACAGGCAGCCCCTTCCCACAGCAGGCGTTTTTCCCGGCGCAGCCATTCCAGTACAACCCCCCGGCCGAGCCTGAGCGGGCCCCGGTGGCCGAGCCCCGGCAGGACCCCTCCCGTTCCTGCACGCCGCAGTCGCCGCCCCCTCAGGACCAGGCTTCACCTCCGCTCTTCCAGTCCAGGTGCAGCTCTCCCCTCAACCTCCTGCAGCTGGAAGAAACCACAAAGACTGCGGAGAGCGGGGCTGCAGCGGGGTTACACGGAGCTCTGGCTGAGGAGGGAGCCATGGGCACCATCAGCACCGCAGACAACGGCAGCGGGAAGGAATCCCTACCTGTGAGTGTGGGTCACACCCTGCTCCTGCCTCTGCTGCCTCATTTCCTGTCCTTTCCATGCCAGGGCAACTTGTAACAGCAGACAGAAGTTATATAATCCTGGAGCATTACAATTGTAATTGGTAAATTCAAACTTGAGCAAACCGTGAAGTCCAAACATTAGAATAGCCTCAACCTTTAAAAATTAAATCTGCCTCATCGTTTTTCTAAAGTTGCATTAGGAAGCTTGGAAATATACCCTGAAAGAGTTTTGTTCTATTTCATTGAAGAAAATAAGAATATGGATAAGCCCATTGAAAACCACTGAAATAAACTAGCACTTTATTTTTAGCAAAAACTTTTGTGCTAGTGAATTTGTGTGCATGGGAAAAACAATCTGTAAGTGGTCTGAAAGAAGCTGATTTAAATTAAAACTGCATCTGTGTTTACAAACAAACAACCAAAGTAAATGAAGAATTCATCATTTCTTGCAGACCATAACTTCATTTTTGTTTCGTTTGTTGCATTAAAACTGTGCTGAGCTATTTGGTAACTTTAAGGGTTTTTTTATTTTGTGGCTCATTTCAGTTTGATAAATCAGCCTAACAAATAAATTGAGCTGGAGTGATGTGTCTGTAAAGGTTTCCATGGTAGAAATATGTAAACTATTATTTGTGCTTTCTAAAGGCACCATGGAGTATCATTATAAATGCTGATGGGATGGAGCAGCATCCTATATTTTTTTTGGCTGCCTCCTTCCATTATTCAGGAATGTGTTCAGGGTAAAGTCAGTTCTTTCCATTATTAGATGTTTTGCTAAGTTCTGTCAGCCTTAATTGCTAATATTGAATCTTGAAACTGATATGCACACAAGTTTTGATTTGGTTGAAAATTATTGTAGTTAAAAAAGAAACAAATCAGTGATCTTGCCTGGGAAGCACCTGGGAACATTTTCTTACAACTCTCAATGCTGCTTTTCTCATCTCAATGAGATGGAACATCCCAGCCAACAGAGGGATGTTGCTGCAAATCCTCTGAGGTAGATTACAGTAGGAGCAATTGTTAATATGTTGTGAGTGGCTTGGGTAAAATCTGACTTGTCCAGGACAGTAGGTGCTGCCAACAGTCAACAGGAAATACATTTCTTACTTTCTCATGAAACTTTATTATTAATTTTATGAAGAGAAATTCAGTTGGTCTTACTGAAGGACCCCCTGTCTGCCTGTCAGTCCATTCACTATTCCTTGGCATGTGTTATTAGTCTTTGAATAATCATGTCAACATGAAGTGAAATGGATTTATTACAAATCATTCACATGATTAGTAATACAGCTATTACATTTAGTAATAAATGGATTAATAAATGAAGCCTGTGTCATATGCCCTTCTCATACCAGTTGATCCCATACCTCTTTGTTTGTCTCCTCTAGTTTTGAATGTAGGAATTTTCTTTCCCCAAGAGAAATTTGAGCTAATTTTGTAAGATGTCTTGGGTTAAAGTACATGGTGATGTGTAAGTATAGAGAAGTGCTGACAACTTTGTAACCTTTTATTTAAATGAACACTCCAAAACTATGAACTGTTTATTACCTTGAAGCATAATTTCTGACAATTTATTAATTTAAAGTAACAAAGCTATTACATTTAGCTATAAATAGCTTCGATTTTCAGTGTTTGGGTTTTTAAATTTTATTTTTTCTCCTTATCACTAGGCTGAATCTCCAATGGATGCTCAAAACAGCGACGAGCTCTCCATGTCCAGTGTGCTGCTTGACATTCTGCTGCAGGAGGATGCATGCTCAGGCACTGGCTCAGCCTCCTCAGGGAGTGGTGTGTCTGCAGCTGCTGAGTCCCTGGGCTCTGGCTCCAATGGCTGTGGCATGTCAGGGAGCAGAACAGGTAACTCAGGCAGCCCCAGCCCTCCTGGCATTGCTGAACAGGTTGAGGTGTTGCAAACACCATGAACAGCCAGTGAAATGCTTTATCTGTACTCCTGTTGCATAGTTTATTCTTGATTTCTTTCTTACTGCGTTGTACAAATGTTTTTCTATTGGGCTTGATTTGCAGAATAAATCCTTTTCTAAGTGTGTGTAGAACAGGCATTAAGATATGTCATGGTTATACACTGGCACAATGCCAGTGCCCCCGTGAAAATTCCCTCTCCCTGGCATCTGCTGTGAGGTGGTACCTGGAAATAAACCAAGCAGCACAAACAACATATCCCAGATGTCCCATTTCCAGTCAAACCACCACAGATATTATGCAGGTATAAAGGAATAATAAAAAGACCATACTCCCTCATGTTAATTTAAAACTTTTAAATTAAAGTGAGCTAATTATTCTGTGGAAAATTGACGAGGTAGACGGGAGACTTGCTCATCTTCTAATGCAGCTAAATCTCAGCTTTATTGATTAACAGGAACATTTTTATAATCACAATAATAAGGTTCATGCATGTTGCAAAACTAAAGCTCTCTATTGGTCAGCTATAAAAGTCAGTCACACCTATTCTCAAGATGTTTGTGGCTTCTTTTTTACCTCCTGTTATCATATAATTTACAAAACAACTTCTTGCTCAAAGAAACCATGTCTTTGAATTAGGCAGCTGCTGTTTTCTTAGATGCTCTTTCTCACGTTACTTTTCTCATGGACTGTGTCTCAGTAAAAAACTATCCACAGAAAATTACTGGAGAAATTGTTTAATAATTTGAGTTTTTAGAAGATTAATGCAGTTATTCAAGGGTGGAAATACCCTCTGTTTAAAAAAAAGAGGAACTAGAATAGTGGTTGTATTTCCACATTCAGTTCTCTTTAATCTTCTCTACAGTCAAAAACATTCACATAATCCATGTATTGGACAATTTATAATGAAATGTTAAATCACTGTTTACAGGTAGCAGTGAAACTAGTCACACCAGCAAATACTTTGGCAGCATTGATTCCTCAGAGAATCACCATAAAACCAAAATGAAGACAGAAATGGAGGAAAGTGAGCACTTCATCAAGTATGTGCTGCAGGATCCCATCTGGCTGCTGATGGCCAACACAGATGACACAGTGATGATGACTTACCAGATCCCCTCCAGGTAATGCCACTGGAAAACCCCTCACACATCCTGGGCTCAGGGGAAGCAGAATGTTCAGGAGGAAAGATGTGTAGGAATCTCTATCTCTGCAGAAATAAACTGGTTTTCATGTTTAGCTCAGTGCCAAGAAAAATTCTTGCCTCCTTTATATGTTTTGTACACCACACAAGAACTTCTCAAGAAGGAGAAATTGTTTAATTAGGTTTAGCTGTATTTTTAGGTCAATTTCCTGAGTTGAAATGAACTGTGTGTATTTTTTGGAAGCTGTTCCACAGTTAGTGATTTGTTCCTACTTGCCCAGAAATGTGAATGTGCTTAGATCTGGGCATGGTCTGGCTGGAAGGTCTCCAGTCCTTGGCTCTTGTCCTTGAGGTGCCACATTCACTGGAATGCTGCTCTTGGATTTGTGGATTTTTTTTTTTTCTGGGTTGTTAACTTCCATGTGTTCATTCTGCTCCATAAATTAGGACAAGGAAGTAGAAGGTAAAAATCACAAGGCTTCTCATAAAATAAACTTATTTTCAAAAATAAAAAACTCACTACTTCAGCAGCAAAGAGCAGATAACAGGGGAAGAAGGAGTGACAAGTCTGGATTATTTTTTTCAACCTACTTGTTTATATTTCTTGGGAGCAGTAAATGGTGTTCTGAGAAGAAGTGGAGGTTTCAGTAAAGACAAGCCTTTGAAAGGGCAGGTAAACAAGCTCTCAAAATACAGAAGCACAGGGGAAAGTAAAGAATACATTGTAAAAACTTTAATGGGGTTTTTTCCTAGTTTTAAAAATACTTTGACATTTCTCAGTTTTTGTAGTCTGAGGTGTTGACAGCCACAGGTGGGAATTCCAGCAGCCCATAAAAGCCAAAGAACAGGATATGTTGGTAAGAGGAATAAAGCTCATTGTCAGAGTGTGGTGCCCAAGAAGTGAAGTGTAAATCCAACCTGCTCTTAACTATCCTGTAAAGAAAAGAAATTATTTCAGGTTTCTTGGAGCTTGCTTTCTATTGCTGTCTTTTCTAGAGGGATACAGCTTGTAAATGTTGCTGTGGGATGGGTTTTTTAGGTTTGAATGGAGCTGGAGCATTTGGAGGGAGAGAGAATTTTGGCTGCTCAAACAGAGCTGTTTTCTACAGTTTAGTTCATTCTTGGTGACCTTCTTAAACACATCTTACCCCTCCTGCTTTACCTCCTGTGCACTGAGGGTCTGCTTTGGGCTCTCCTGCCACTGGAGGGAAGCTGGAGCTCTGCTGGTTTCACTGGTGCTGCTGCCTGAATTGCTCTAAGAAAACTGGGATTGGAAAAGACACTGAGGCAGCAGAGATGTCTGCAAATGCAGAGAGCAGCTGGAGTAATCACATTTCATTTTCTTCCCATATAAGATTTCTAAGCATAACGTTCTGGAACAAAAATAGTCTTTAAAAATGTTAATATTTGACTGTGTGACCTCACGTAGGCATGAAGCCCAGAAACTGATGAAGCTCAATTTCTAAATACATTTTATTTTAGGGATTTGGAAACAGTTTTAAAGGAAGATAAGCAGAAATTAAAGCAAATGCAGAAACTACAGCCAAAATTTACAGAAGAACAAAAAAGAGAGCTTATTGAAGTTCATCCATGGATCCAGCAAGGTGGACTGCCAAAAACTGTTGCTAATTCTGTAAGTTTAGTGGGTTAATTACTTTTGCATGTATAATAGTGCTTAAATTATTAGCTGCCTATGTTAGACTCTGCCTTTCCTGTTGCTATGAAAGCTTGGTCAATTATGCATAGGAAAAAAAAGAAATTTAAACTTCCATGCAGTGGTTTCTAGCTTGATTCAATTTAGCATACATCTCCTTTCCAATGGAGGAAATTAAAGTACTGGTGAATACAGTACAAGAAATTTCCTTCCTCTTTCTGAATTTCGGTGTCTGTGTTTGAAATGCTTTAGCAGCATAGCAGAAACTTCACTACATAAAAATCTCTGCTTTATGTGCAGAAATGGATGGCCATTGTTTTCAGAGTACAAAATGAATGGCAATATACTGATCCTTTTTTCTATCAGACTTCTCACTCAGGATTATGATTCCTCTAAGTAGTTTAATGGCTTGAAAGGGGAAAAAAAACCCAACAGAACAAAGCATCCATGCAATTTTATTTGATGTCTGTGTATTTTGCTTATTCACACACAAATACCTGATTGCATTTTCTTTTCCCTAAGTTTTCTATCATTTGTGGCCTTTTTTGCTCAAAAAACAGAGAGGCTCTGTTTGCACATGAGTGTTTCAAAAGTCAGTGTGGAGGAATTGCAGTGGAATCCTAATTGTGGTGTTAATGTCACTGCAGCACTGATCCTACAAGCACCCACCTTGTGGCACAACTGCTTCCATTTGTGTTCTCAAGTACTTGCATTGATTTATTGCACTTTATAAAACCATGGTGTGTGGAAAAGTTGTGGAGTAAAATACATCTGGTAGCTACAGCACAGGTGGAAAGGTTCTCTTGGAATCCAGGATTGCATGCAAGTGGACTGGTGCTTGGAAAAGCTTTTTTAATTTTACTTATGAGTGCTTCTATTCTTCTTTTCGTTTTAGGAATGTATTTTTTGTGAGGACAATATACAGAGCAATTTTTATACATCATATGATGAAGAAATCCATGAAATGGACCTTAATGAAATGATTGAAGATAGTGGAGAAAACAACTTGGTTTCCCTGAATCAAGTCAGTGAAGAACAAACATAGCCTTTGAGCCTGTTGTTTTGAAAATTGCTTCAAAACGACAGTGAAGGATCCACAAAGGTTTTAATCTTTTTATCCAGCTGGATGAATGCAGTTCAAAAAAGCAAATGTGTTTTTCTTGCTCTAGAAGAGTCATTTGTGAATGAATCTCTTTTTAAATGGTGGCAATCTCTTCCCAGTAAGGACATTGTTGAAGATGGTATAGCTTTTCTTTAAAAGACTCATTTTGCACTTACATGCCTCAAGTATTTCTTTATAAACTACAGAAATTTTCATTGATGCCTACTGTTTTTTGTAGAGTGGGTTAAGAAGTGCTGCAAATCTCCTCATGTACATCTGGTTCTTCAAATCTCCTTTTGGTGATGGTTCAGCATTATCAATTGTTGAGCAGTTCTGCTTAGTGGCTCTTTAGCATTGTTCTTAATATTTGAAGTGGTCCAGCATAGTAGAAGAAATAACCTTCAAGGAAATCAATTCACACTTGCCCTTCTCATACCAGTTGATCCCATCTCTTTGTTTGTCTCCTCTAGTTTTGAATGTAGGAACTTCTTTTGTCTGAGAGGAATGTTGAGCTGATTTTATAAGATGTGGTCTGGTATTAAATTCACGTTGATGTGTAGGTACAGAGGACTGCAGACAACTTTGTAGCCTTTTATGTAAATGGACACTGCAAAACTATGAACTGTTTATTACCTTGAAGCATAATTTCTGAGAAATTTTTACTCAAGAAATCCTTATGCTTAAAGATTTTAAAAGCTTAAAACCACAGAGGATGAGTGGCCATGCTCCAGTGGCTGTTAGACAGACCTTGGGGTAACTCTCACCTTTATTGCTGACTTGTTCTGTCAGGAGGTTGGCCATCAGCTTTTCCAATGTGGCTAAACAAACATCAAATCTGTACGTGGCCAGAGAGAATTAGATGTGTCTTGTCATTTGAAGATAGTTCTTATAAAAAAAAAATTATTTTGAGAATAGTGTTGACCGACTCTATTTGATTTCCATAATCTCAAATTTAGCGTGGCTGGAATCCTTTGCTGTCAATGATTTCATTTTAATGCCTCTGAGATTGTATTGACTTGAATGTGTGTTCTTTATGTTCCTGTGCTCTTTATGTCTGTTGGATGTGGGAAGAGAACATGAGAGTCAACTGTTAATGTCTTGGTTAGTTAAAGGACTAAATTAGTCCTTTAAAGCAGTTTAGTTGCTGTATTGCCAGATGTCAGCTGTAAGTCTTGGGGTGGAAAATGACGAAAGTTAATTCAATTAACTTCAATATGTTTGTCTTAAAATACTTTTCATGGGAAGCATTTCCTTTTTTAGTAGGATAACATTTCTGTTCACTGAAATGTAAGGTTATTTTCATTCTCTACAAATATTTCTCTTTCTATACAGGGAGGATGTGAAGTTAGATCTGGCACCAAAAACATGCAAAAGTGACTGGTATTGGCTTAGCATAAGAAATAACTTGTTTCAAGTAATTAGTTATTAATTGGAAAATTTGCACTGGAGACAGGTTCTGCAGGTAGCAAAGTGTGTCAGCTTGTAAGACAAGCAGAATCACAATTTTAAAGAATGAGTAAGTATTTAAAATGTAGTGTGAAGCACTGCCCAGCAAGATCTGATGCCTGTCTTTAACAGCTCAGCAAGGTCAAACGTAAATATTTGTAAATACAAAGTGAATGAGAAATTTCCCAGTGTTGGTGTTCACGTCCGATGTGTTAAATGTTTTAATCATCAATGGAACAGTGCAGCTATACCAGCATAGTAAATATATTTCATTTTTACATGGAGACACAAACATGGACCAGGGTTTGGGAAAAATGAAAGCTTTATATAAAAGGAGTGCATCATCATTATACAAATAATTTTCAAAGACTTCTCAACCACTTTGAACTTCTTTGCTTTAGCATGGTTTCTTTTTCCCCCATGTCTTTTTTTATTTGTCCTCATTTCTTTTATTATTTTTTTTCAATGACCATCTTGTAACCATAACTTAGTGAAAGGAAGAGAAAAGTATATTTAGAGCATTTTGTGGATGTGCTTACTTATGGACTTAATCTTGCATCCTTAAAGTGTTTGCATTTACAGGGTGGTATTAAAATATTTTCCTGTAACTTTAAATCTACATGCCTCCATTTATAGATAAGATTCTGAAGCTGTAATTTTTCCAAACTGTTGTAAGATGATTTATTTGTGATGACACTTTGTCAACATGTCAACAATGTTTTCTGTACACTGTGCAATATATTTTGGTTTTGCCACTTGTGACTAATTTTTATGACTTTGCTTTTTAGAAAACTGGTAAATAAAACAGATATATTTTTAGTTGCCTTTTTGTTCCTTGAGGCTTCTGCTCCAAGTAAGAAGTCAGAATATGTGCTTTGCTGATGGTATGTGAGCTGCTCTTTCAGACTGCAGAGCTTGCTATGATGTCAGCTCTGCCTTCCTGTCTTGGAGTAAAACTGCTGCCAGCTTCTCTGAGTTTAGTGGTCACGTGGAAGATTGAACCTTTATATTGAGGAGTTGTTCTGAGATGATGTGCAAATCCTGAAGAGCACTTGCAGCTGGGCTCTGTGGTGTTCAAATCTGCCCAAAGACACCTCTGGTGCTTTCTGCTTTGTTCAGTGTCAGCCCCTGAGCCTTACAGGGCTGGCTTGGGGACAGAGAGCTGCAGTCATGCCCCTTGGATCTGCTCTGTGCACTGATTTTCAGTCTTCTCTCCAGGTGTGAGGTGTTGTCTCTGAAGGCTGCAGAAAATTCCCAAGCTGCAGTGCTGCCCTGTTCGTGTTCCCTTCTCTGCTGAGTGAGCAGGGCTGGACTCCTCCTGCTCAGGAGGGACTCAGGCTGTGAAACCTTCATTAATTCTTTTTCTCCATGGCTGTGTTGTGAGAGGTTTGGGGAATTTTTTAAACAGAACAATCTGAATTGATCATAAAGGCCCCAGATCCTTCTGTAAGCTGCACAGTCGGGGTGTTTGTACCACAGAACAGTTCAGCTCTCAGGGGAATTGCCTTCACACCAAGGGCACAATGGTGGTGGTGGTGGTGTGCACTTCATTGCCAAGAGCTGCATTTGGAAACATGCCTCTTGAACACATCATCCAAGGCTCTTTGCAATCCTCTGAATTAACCCTAAATTTGTGTGCAGTTGTGTCTGTCTGAAAACACTTCAGTCCTAAAGCCCCGGGTTCCTTGCTCAGGTCAGAGAGCAGAGATGTGTTGGTGGAGCTCTGACAGAGCTCCAGATCTGAGTGTCACCCCCCTGAGCCACTGTGTCACCCCTCTGAACCACTGTGTCACCCTGTGCCACTGTGTCACCCCCCTGAACCACAGTGCCACCCTGTGCCACTGTGTCACCCCCCTGAACCACAGTGTCACCCTGTGCCACTCCAGAGGTGCTGGCACTTGGATGCAAGTTCTGGTATCTGGTAACAAGAGCCTTGGGAGCACTGAGGTGCTGCTGGTGGGATAAACCACCAGGTCATGTTTCACACTCATTTCTGCTTTTGGTAATTTTTTTTTTTTTTTTGCAGTTGTAAATGTAGTAAGAGTACGAGTTAAAGGTGGTTTCAGGTGTTCACGGACTCGTCCTTGCTGAGTGTCTCCTGTCAGCCCCAGAGCCAAGGCTTGCCCTGCAGAGCTGTTGGGAGGAGCCTCTGCCCGGGTTTTCCCACCTCGGCAGCCCCTAGATGTCACTGGTGTCCTGGGATTATCCTTGGCAGCGTTTCCACCCGTTTGTCTTTATTCAGCTCCCTGTACGCTGTGGAGTTTGCCGTGACATTGTTTGATGTGCAGTGAAAGCTCTGAGGCTCGAATTTCAAATAAGATAATGAGAAATTCATACTGAAGAGCTGTTGGGCCAACGACAGTGAATGCAAACATGAGCTCTGCTTGGAAAAGGGAAATGCTGCTGAAAGCACCAGCTTTTAGTCCACTTAACAGCTGTCATGAATATAGAGGTGAAAAAAGATGCTGTCCTAACTGAGAATTAAGATCCTTGATGGTTATTTTGTCTCCAAGAAGGGTGGAAAGAACCCAAGGCATTGAGGAGCCTCTGACCCAAAGAAGAGCAAGGTGAAACAGGTTGCATGTTTCTGGCAAAGTAACAAACAGATGACTTGAAGGAGGATAAGGTTTGTAGGTGTAACTTCCTGAAATCCCACTGTTTAATTGATCATAAGTGCTTAGGAGCTTCAGAAATTTATTCAGTGTATTGAGCATGGTAACCAACAGCTCAGGATCTCCTTTATTTTCATGGGTGCTGCCCGAGGTGTGTAACAGCTGAGTCTCTGCTTCACTGAAACAAAATACAAAACAAACAAAAAATTAAATCCAAACTTCTCCAGGCTGTCCAAGTGGAAAAGTAACACAACACTGGGTGAACTCTTAATCATGGTTATTTCTCTTGGTGTGTACTGATAAAACGTGGGCTCCAGCAGGCTGCTGTGTGTGAGTGGTGAGCTCCATCCCCCAGGGCCTCTGGCTCTGTGGCTGCTGTGGCAGACATGAATGGTGTTTAACCTCAGGGATAATGCACAGTGTGAGAACTCGCCTCTCCCTTGGAGAGAAAATGCTTTTCACTGGAGGCCAGGCTGTGAAAGAGGCCCCGTGTGCCCGGGCAGGTGCAGGGATGGGCAGGGTGGGGACAATGCTGTGCCTGTGCTGCAGGAGGTTTTGGAAAGCAGCACCTGCTGCCTGCCCTGGAAGGTTTGCTGGGGCAGCACTGCACCCTCAGCCCCACAGGGATCTGCTGCTTTGCTCTTCATTTGTTTCCCTTTCTTTTGGAGACAAATACGAGGGTGGATTCAAATTTCCTGGTATTCCAGGATTTGTCAAGGTGTACCTCTCACTCCTCACTGTGTAGTAAAACAGGATATAGTGAATTTATTGCTCTCTTTGAATTGTTACAGTGGTCTAAAAGTAAACTGCTTGTGTTGCTGCTGCACTGCCTGCTGCAAAAATTCTACTTCTGTCCAAGAACTTACTGGCTGTGCTCTTCCTTTTAAAAAACTCTGACTACTGCTTGTCTAAGGTAAGGTCTGCAGCTTTCCCTTCTGCTGTCAGCAGCTGCTCCCTTGGAAATGTGTGGCCTTTTTGCACAGGGTGCTGGATAAATTCAGCAATGTGCTTCTCTCACTGGCTGTAATGTTGAATTTTCTCAGTGTAGGAGGCAGGAGCAGGGCTGGGTGGCTGTGCCCAGCCAGGTTTGCAGGAGCAGCTCCAGTGCTGGGGGTGGCACATGGGATTTCCATGGGGATTTCACCTGAGCCCTCTGTCCTTCCTGCTCGCTGTCACTTTGCTCCTCCTGACGCCTCTCCAGCCTTTGAGTGTTTGCAGGTTTGTTGGGAGCACCGAGGCTGGCACATGCCCTGGGCTCAGGACTTCTTTGTTCCTCTCTTAATAAACTTCTCCCACCTCCTTTAACACTCACTCTCAGTTCTGAATACTGGCAGATCTGTCCTCACGTATTTTGGAAAACTATTCTTTTGTGGTTCACTTATGTTTCTAAATTTGGTGAAAACCAGAGATTTCTGATGAAAATGGTTCATTAGATTGCAGAGTAACAACTTTGTGCTGAGCAGTGCCTGCAATGCAGAGCTACAGTTTCTTCTAGTCGTGAAATATGGAGTTTGTTTCTGCAGCAATACAGGATTCTAGGACATAAAATCATGTTATTTTTCTCTTGCAGTGAGAGAACACATGTCATTTACTATACCAACCAGTGTATTTTGGTATCAAATGGTATGTAAGTGAACCATTTTGTATTTTTCATTGTTCAGTGTAATAGCTATCTTCTAGTGCAGTTTCTCTTTCTTCCTGTTTAGGCTAAATGAGGTTTCAATTTACTTAAAGAAAACAAACAAAAAACAAACAAAACCCCCAAAACAAACAAACAAACAAAAACCAAACAAACAAAAAACGAAACAAAAAAAAAAAAACCAAAAAACCCGTAAGAACAAAAACAACAAGAAGAACAACAAAAATAACACACACAAAAAAAAACCCCAAACAAACAAAAAACCAACTCCAAGAAACAATGAAGTTGAAAAAAGATTCAGGTCTGCCTCAGGGCATGGAAAACCCAGGGATGCCCGGAATGGCTCTGGCTGCAGGAGCATCTTTGGGGTGACCCTGTGCCCCAGGTTGTGCCTGTGCAGAGCTCCCAGCCTGGCCCAGACCCAGCATCTTCTCTGCTGCAATTTGTGCATTTCAAAAGCATCTGGCGTGTCCCGTGCGGGCAGCAGTGACAATGGCAGGAATGCGGCCTCGGGAGTTATTTCCAGTGTCTATACGCAGTTGTCTTTACAAGCCTCCTCCCTTTTTGTGCTCTGAAGGGCTGTGCCTGCCTGTGAATAGGGCAGACTTTGTCCCAGCTGCTCGGGGAGGGGAGCTGGGCAGAGCCTTCTGCTCACATTTCTGATTTTCTGCCTCTTCCCAAACCCTGCATCCCTGAGGCAGCAAAACTCCTGCGCACTCCTGGTTGCCCTGAAGATGTTTTGCTTCTCTCCCTTTTAGAGACAAATCCAAGTGTAAATATATTTATTCTAGAATTGTGCTGACATTTTTAATTTTTAAATTTTTGAACTGCCAAAGCCACGTGGCAACACCGAAGGGTTCCCACACAGTGTAAAGAGCTTGGAAATTCTTCCATTGTCTTTAGCTTCCATTGTCTTTTAGCATACAAAAAGATGGTTATTGAACTCTTTCAGTAAAAGCTGCTAAAGCTTTGGATGTAGTCAGGCAGTCAATTTCATATTATTTTAGAAATAATTACTTTGCATTACATGAGCAGTGAATTTAAATGAGTTCAGCTATAAAGACCTGATTAGGAGCACATATGTGAATGTTGTTTTATTGGTCCTGCCAGTCCCCCTAAAATACCTGTCCTGTATGTGCTCTACCATTATGAGGTGATGCTTAGGTCTAAATTTTAATAATAGAATTTCCAGGGTGCTCTTGCTTGGATTTTAAATGAAAATCTGTTTGCTTGTTTGGCTTTTATTTTTTTTTTTTTGTCTGATAGTCTCTTAGCTAGCAGTTGGGATAAAGTTGTCTGTATCTCAGTCTCAGAAAACCATTTATAGTCTCTCATCGATTTCATGGCAGAATGATATAAATTGAAGCAGAGTGCAGTCTGTAAATGGTTGTAGAGATTTCAGTTGCTGACAGAATTGGTTTGATGAGGTGATTTATGGCTCCTTTAGCACCTCATGTGGTGTTTGGAGCCTGTGGAGTTTATGGAGTTGTCCTTCACTCATTCCCTGGCAGGGTGGCTCTAGGCTGAGCCTTTTTGGGAGGACAGGACAGCATCAAAGGGCCAAAGGCTCAGAAGTTGTGGCTCAGTGCCCACGGTGCCTTCTGAGGGGACAAAGGGCAGGCTGGGGTACCCTGGTCCAGAAATCCTGCACGGCTGGAGGAACTGCCAGGAAATCAGGGGGGAAGAGCAGCTCTGACCTGGGCTGAGGAGTCTGGGAATGGAGGTGGAATTGTCACCTTGGTCGTTGATACAGTCCAACTCACTCATTTAAACATTGCCAAAGGGCACTTGTAAAACCATCAGATGTAAAATTTGTCTTTGAGCTGAGAGGAGCAGTGTGTGCTCTGTTCTGCAGGTGCTCCCAGGAGAGGGGATGCAACAGCCTTCCCCAAATTCTGCAGATCTCTCAACACACAGGGCTGGCTTGAAGCTGGTGACCAAAACTCCCCGTGAGTAACTGGCTGTAATTAAATGTAATTGAATATATCCCAGCCCTCCAAGCACTGTCTGTGCACTGCTCAGGCTGTAGATAAGGCTGAGCTGGGCTGTGACACCTGGGCTATATATAGGAGGTGACAGCTCCCTGCTCCTGGAAACATTTGGGCTGTTGCACTCTGGTTTGTGACTTTCATGAAAGAATTGGAGGAAGAGGATAATAACAAAGGGCACTGCCTCTTTGGCACTGCTTAACACTGCCTTTTGAAAAAACAGTTTTATCAACAGCAAAACACCATTTTTCTTTCTTTGGATGAGATATAGGGGTTCCTTGTTGGAGAGAATTTAGAAAGAGACAAAGATGAAATCACTCTTGAGGCTTGAGGAGGTTTGGACCTTTAGGAACAGTTTAACTGAAAGGAAGTGAGGAGTTGTTAAAATGCAAACAGAAAAGAAAGACATGGGGCTGAATCTGTGTGGGGCTGTAATCTGTGACCATAACAGATGAGAAAGCTGCCAAAACAGGGAAGGTTGGAATTGTCCTGTGTCTAGACAAAAAAATAGAAAAAAACTTTTGAGGAGGACAAGGAAAAGTGATGTTTAGAGCTTTTGCAAAAGCAGCTGGAGCTGCAGAGCCCAGCCCCAGGAGGGGCTGTGTGCTGAGCTGCAGTCAGGTCAATACAGAGCTGAACTCTGAGGCAGCAGGGGTTAAATCCAAACTGTGTGTCCAGGCACTGCAGATTTTGGGTGCTTTGAAAACCAAACCCCAGATAAGTAACTGGGCTGCCTGAATCTCTTTGCAGATTTACTCAGAAAAATGTCTAAAATATCATTGTCCAAACAACGCTTAATATCCAATGTTCTGTGAGAACAAAAGCAGTGAGCACACACCATGTATAAATGATACTCTTTTGTTCCAGGGGAAGCACAGGGGAAGTGGAGCCCTTCCTCTGGAAGGTTTGTGTTTGATGTGGAGCTGCTGGGATGCTGTGGCTGCAGCACTGCAGAAACAAAACTCAAACCCCAGCCCAGAAACAAACCCAAACCCCAGCTCAGTCCCCACCTCCCTGCCCTTGCTGAGACTCTGGCAGGAGATGCAGCCAGGCTGAAGGCTCCTGTGTTTCAGCATTAAAAAGGACCAGAGGTTAAAATCTTTTCATTTGAGCCAGAAAGCCAAATCTCCCCATTGCCCTGCAGGATTCTGCTGCATTTTGGGGCACGCAGAGTGAGCAGCAGCTGTGGTTTGAAATGAAGGAAGGTGAAGGCAGCACACTCAGGGGGATTTCTCCCAGCCTGGTGCTCCCAGCAGTGCTGGGACAAACTGGGATCCACAGCTGAGCACCCCCTGCCTGGGCAGGCACTGCTGGGCTCTCCAGGCCAGGAGCTGGGGGTGACACAGGTGTCACAGGTGTGTGTCACAGGTGTGTTTCACAGGTATCACAGCTGTGTGTCACAGGTGTGTGTCACAGGTGTGTGTCACAGGTGTCACAGCTGTGCTCAGTGCCTGTGGGTGCTGCACTGCAATGGTGACAGAGGCCCTGCCAGACCAAGGAATGCCCCTGTTTTGTCCCCAGGGTGTAAAGCAGCTGGCAGGGGCTGCAGTGTGTTCAAGGAGGGAGGTGGTACCTGGAAATCCCAGGGCAGGCAGGAGGGATGCAGCCATTCTGTTGGGAGGGGAAACACAACAAACAAAACACCCACAGCCAAACCAAAGAATGCTTGAGCACATGGAACTGTTTTCTTTCCTGATCTACTTGTTTTGCACGACATGGATTCTGTTTGTTTGCATGTTTCATTTCCCATCTGGCCCATGCCATTTGCATTTATTAATGTTTAATGCTTGCATGTGGCTGAGTTAGAGGGGTCATGGCTGGGCTGACCAAGGAGAGCCTTGCCTGGAGTGCTCAGTGTTGGGTGGGATTGACAAATCTTTGGGTGACCAGAGGGGACAGGGAGAGCTCCTGCATCTGGCATTCACCCATCAGCTCTTGCTCTTCATGTGAGACCACAGTGGCTCATCCAGCACCTGAGCCCCATAATATTTGGACCAAAGGAGTCTTGAGAGTGTAAAATTTGAGGAGCTGAACTGGCCAGATAGGCAGTGACACTGCTGCCTTGAGAGACACAGGAGCAGTTCTCCCCTAATTAATTCTGCCGTTAAATTCACACTGCCTGAACGCAGAATGGAGGGAGGAGTGTCTGGCAGCTGACTCCATCCTGGGAAACTGAGAAGATTTTGCTTGTTTTGAATGTAATTACTTCAATTTTATCTATGATACAAATCAGAGTGCAAGAAAACATTGGCTTGAATAAACAGCAGTGGCTGGAGGCAAGAGCCCTGATTTTAGAGAAGATTTGACACTTCTGGGAGGTCAGCAGATGCTCTGGCCTCACAGTTTTGTTCTTCCACTATGCAAACCCAGGGCACCACAGGGAATATTCCTGTGTCTGCTCTGGGTGCCCTGACCCCCAGGGCAGCACTGACTGTGACCCTCATCCATGGAGAAAGTTGCCCAGACTTCAAGATAGACTGGAACCCACAAAAGTGTGAAATAGATAGGTGGGGGTAGGATACCCCTGTTTCTAACCTAAGACAGCTATACAAAGAAGGGAGAAGTATTCTCAGGTTTTCTTGGGGGGAAAGGTGATAAAAGCAGAATTTACCAATAACTTCCACAAGTCTTTTGTGGGTTTGTACAGTCACACACCAATTTACAGCTGTTCCAATCAATCATTTCATAGCACAGAGAGGCAAGGGCCAAAGGAAGAAGGGAAGGGGACTAAAGAAATCTTGTTTAGGCTATGAGGGGTGTGGGGTCCCAGCTGTGGGTTTCTCTGGCTCTGCACTGAAGGCACTCCAGACAGCAGGTTCATGTTGGCACTCAGGTGTTTATTATCTCTTATCAGTAAAACAGTCTCACTGCTGTGAGTTCAGCAGCTTTTCATTAGAAGGCACAAAATGGCCAACAATCCCTTGGTACAAGGTCTATTAAGACTAAACTATCCAATTTAGAGCTGACATCTGGATTATTTTCCCTTTTAACCCAATAACTGATCCCACAGAGCCCACAGTGCAGACTTTCCTGCCCAATTACAAAATGCCACCCAAACCCATGGAGAAGGAGGAAGAAGCAGCATGAAGAAGAAACCCAGGACAGCACCCTGTGCCCTCCATCTTGCTGCCATCCACAACACACTAAAAATCCCAAACCCTCAATTTCTCACCCAGTGATACACCTGCACTGCTCTCTATAATCTATTTCACACTTTTGTGGGTTCCAGTCTATCTTGAAGTCTGGGCAACTTTCTCCATGGATGAGGGTCAGAGTCAGTGCTGCCCTGGGGGTCAGGGCACCCCAAGAAGACACAGGAATATTCCCTGTGGTACCCTGGGCTTGCACAGTGGGGCTGATGTCTGGTGGGGCTGAGGTGTCTCTTCTGGGCTTCTCCCCTTCCTCTCTCTGTGGAGCATTGATTACAGAACTTGTGCATTGATTACAGAATTTGTTGCATTGATTACAGAACTTATTGCATTGATTACAAAACCTGCTGCATGCTGACAGTGGAAGGGGTTTCATGATGACCTTGCTCAGCAAGGCTGGTGCTGGTGAACTTCTTTTGGGGTGGGAAGATGGGAAATCTGAAGTTTTATTGATGTGTGTGTCAGTTGTGGATGGTACAGAGCCCAAAACAAAGCCAGGCTTGCACAGGGGCCACGAAAGCTGAAACCCCCTCAGGAGCTCCTGGGTGGGCACAAAAAGGCTCTGGGGATGCCACAATTGTCCCTTCCCTCTCTCTGGACTCAGCACATGGTTTTAGGGTGCTTTAAGCTGTTCCTCTCTGGTGATGGTTCAAATCAGGCTGCTCTGCTTTGTGCTTTAATGGTGCAGGAGCTTTGCAGAGCTCAGCTGAGGGTGACTGAGCCTGTGCAATTCCTGGGAATGCATGTTTGAGGATGTCTTGGCTCTGAGCTTTCTCAGATACAAAGAGAACTGCTCTCCTTGCTTTCTACTAATATTTTAGCCAGAGACCAGTGCAAAAACTCTAAAACCACAAATTGAGTTAATTTTACACTTAAGAAACCCAAGGCCAGAAGGGATCAGTTAATATAATTACTTGTATGTTGTTGTTTTACTCAGTAGTTTTTGTTTGTAACCAAAGAAACTTGTATTTGCTTCTGGAAATATATTCTGTCCTACTTAACATTAAAAGAAAGGAAATTCATTACTTCTTCTGGTGTCTAATTTCAACCCTTTTCCTTCTCATTTCAGACACCCTGGACCTACTCTCTAGGTCTTGGCACTTAAGGCTCTACTTTATTGGAGTAAAAGACTTCTTGAAGCCACGACTTCCTCAGCTGGTAAGTGACCTACAGAACATCTGTGTAATGCAACATAGGCAGTATAACTAATCAAATCAGCCTCACTCATCATCTTGTTTAACTAAGTTAACTCAAGGCCTCATGCTCTGAGGTGTATTTTCATGTCTGAACGTTTTATGAAGCAGCTTGGGTTTTTTTTTAACCTCCTTAAAATGCAGTGCAATGAATTTCACTTGCTGAAAACTATAATGAAATGCTAATGTTGTGTAGGGAGCTAAAATCTGGAAGGAGAGAGACTGTTTTCCCCCTTTGCTTTTCCTTTAGCTTAGCTCATGCAGAAGCCTGAGGGGCCTAAAGTGGACAATTTAGAGACACAATCCATTTAGGCAATTGTGGACTCAGGAATTTGCTAGAGGATGCAACTTGGAGCCAGGCATCTCATGCAAAAAAAAAAAATAAAAATCTTAGGAGGCAGAGGAAGGGTAGGCTTGTCCTGGTTAAGGCAGCTGGATTAGTGTGTGAATCCCTGCTTTTTCATATGCTGCCTGCACCACCTTGGAACCATTGTGCTTCTCTGTGGAGCAAGATGATCCCTCCTGTCCTGGATGGAAAGGTAAGAGTTTGTTCCATCCCCACCTGTCAGAGCTGGGGCAGTTCTCTGCTGTCCATGGGGCAGTTTTTTCTTTATCTCTCCCCAGGAGATCTCTGCTGTCCATGGCCATTGAGTGTCCCTGCAGGGCTGATCCAATTCCCCCATCCCATGGGGAGATGCTCTGCCCAGGGCAGGAGCCAAGCATTCCTACCTGGATCCAAGCTGAGCCTGGCCCAGCACAGCAGCCTTTGCCCCCTGCATTGCCAGAGGAGCAGCTTTCTGCTGCCCTGCACTGCCAGAGGGAGCCCAGGCCCATCTGCAGCAGCCCTGGAGCTGCAGAGGAAAACTCCCCCCTTGTGCAGGATCCCTGCTGCAGCAGAACCACAGCTGGCACTGCAGGAGGGCTGAGCCCCCTGGGATGGGGCTGGGACACCACCCTGACACACAGGGGGCAGGGCATGGTCTGACTCTGGCAGTGTTTGGGTTTGTATTACTGCATTTTTGATTTATTTTTATTTTTTCCCTAATAGAAAACTGTTGTTCCTGCTCCTGTATCTTTGCCTGAGAGCCCCTTAATTTCAAAATTATAATAATTTACACTTTCCATTTCAGGGCAGGCTCCTGCCTTCCCTAGCAGACACCTGTCTGCTCCAACCCAGACCCCTCCCAGTCCCAGCCACCCTGCCTGGTGTGACTCAGGCTAAGCAGGGATGGGCACACTGACAGCAGATGTGCTGCTTGGCCCTGCTGTTTCCATCTCCAGAGAAAAGAGCAAGGAGCTTGGACAAAAGTTTGGGTGTGCTCCAGCAGCTGGACACAGATCTGTACAAGCTCTGTGTGTGCAGGGTGGGAGCTGCTGTGGGAGTGTGTGCAGAGCTGTGCTTGGACATGGGAACAACAACTGGGGAATCCTCAAACTGGGCTCCAGCAGCTGCAGCTGCCAGGAGTGGATGGCCTTGGGGATGTGGGGCTGTTACCTGTGCAGAGTTCACCATGATGTGGCAGGGCCCTGGGGGCCAGGATTCACCAGCACCCTCTCCAGCACTTCTCATGGGAATAAATCCTCCTTTTTTGTGATAGTGCAATACTGTTCTGCCCACAGCAGCATCCTGGATGGTTAGAAGTGTAAGCTGTGTTACAGACAGGAACCAAGTGCCTGCTTAGCACAGATCTCCTGTGTGATGTCTGTGCACCCCCTAGACCTGCTGCTGGGGCCTGGGCTGGTTTTACTCTTCTGTGCCTTTAACTGGAATAGAGACTGAAACATTTATTTGGAGAGGGGACTGCAGAGAGCTGCAGGATGCTCACTCGTGGGAGATGAAAGGTGCACATTGATTGGTGTGGTTTAAAAGCTTGATCTTGCCTCCTGGCCAGAGGCTCTGATAAAAGACCTGGGACATGTTGCCAGGAGGTTGGGAAGAGGTTTGAACTCCAAGTCCTCCCAGCTGTCCTGGTCTAACAAGGAGCATTTTCCCCCTGTAACAGGTGTGAGTGACTGACATACAAAGAGAGGGGAAAACGAGCCTTCTTTCCATTATTCTCCACCTGAATATCAAACCAGAGGAGTCCTGTTAGTGTGCTGCCTCTCTCTCTTGTTACAAGGCAGGGCACTGTCAGATCAGATGGTCTGTTTGTATTACTTTGGAATGGAAAAGAGTAAAGGCAGTTTCTATAAAGAAGCACTTGAAAAGGCTTCCCTGGTTTTTCATCAGAGCTGCTGGAAACCTTCCTTCCCCACACTGCCCCTTCCCCAGTCCCACCCCCAAAATCCTCACCTCCTCCTGCCTTTGTCAGGCAAGTGTCAGATTTGACACCTTTGCAGTAAGGTACAGAAATGCAAATGGACAAATCCAGCAACACCTAATCAGAGCATGTCAACTTTCTGTGAACCTAATTTGTGGATTAAAAAAAAAAAAATAAAGGCCATATTGGTACCACATTTCTAAAATGCTTTTGACACTATTGCAAAGCTCCTCAGAGTACTGCTCTGACCTGGCTCTTCCTTTCAGCCAGTCCTGCACCGGTGAGTGCTCGGGGGAAGGGCTGGAATCCCTCAGCTCCTCCCAGCCCCTCCAGCGTTGGAGAGCAGCTGTCCAGCTGTCCCAGCCCTGCTGCCTGTCCTTCCTGCAGCAGCCTGAGCAGGAACGGGGGAGGCAGGAGCTCCCACTCTGCAAGGGCATTTCTGCAGGGCTGCTGGGCAGGGATCACTGCTTGGAGCTGCCCCAGCCCCTGCTGAAGCAAAGCTGGCACCTGTGCATTGACTCTGGGCTGTGTTTCTGCCACCAAAGTGTCAGGATTTGTACTTGCTCTCACAGGGGCAATACAGAGAGCCCTAACAGAGAGTCTTCAGCCCAGCCAAGCTGCCCCTGGTGCTCCTGCAGCAGTGGAGAGGCTGCCTGGGGCCAGGATCATGTCCCTGTGTCACTGCTGAAGCCACTGAGCTCAGGCTCTGGGGGCTGAGTGCTGCTGTCCCGTTCAGGAGCTGCAGCCTCAGCTCCTCCTCAAGGGCCAGCACAGGACACGAGGGGCTCAGGCTGAGCAGGGTCACAGCAGGTGAGGCAGGGGCTGTGTGCGAGCTGCCCTTGGAGCTCAGAGGGGTGTACCAAACGAGATGTGAGACCTAAAGGAAACTGATGGAAACAAACCTGGACTTGGGCTGGGGCTAGAGAGGAGCAGCCTCGGTCCCAGAGCTCATCGGGTGTGTGGGGTGTTTGTTTTAGTGCAAGTGTCCATTTCCACTTCAAACCCCAAGCTCCCTAAAGCAGAAAGGTCCCTACAGAGCTCTCACCTCCCCTGGCTCAGCTGGGCTCTGCCCCTCTCCTCCAGCTCTGAGGGAACTGAACACAGCAGAAGGACCAAACACTCTGATGGACACTTCAAACAAGAACACACAGCCCAGGTAAAGAAAGTTACAAAGGAAAGGCCCTGCCAGGGCTTCAGTTTCTATTTTTGTTATTCCATGTGGTTATTAACAAAGGCACATGTCTAGTCCCTTGGTCATTGGGTTGCTTCCTTTCTTGCTTGTTCTATGTTTGGGAACTTCCATGTATTAAGACACTTTACAATCCTTCCTTCTCTTTACAATGACAGCTCTCTGAAAGGTATTGTACCACAGCAAAAATAACCTGGCATCTCCCCAAAGCAGGAACCAGCATAGAAATGCTGAGGGTCCCCCTCCACACCCCCAGAAACATTGAAGAACACTTTCCAAATCCACTGGACACTCCATTCAATGGAGTCTTTTTTTTGCTCTCCTCAACCAAAAAAAAAACCCAAAATGCAAACCACCCCGCTGTGAATTTATGCCTCAGGACAGGATTTGCCTAGCACTTCTGAAGTTAGGGCTGTGCATGTGAGAGCAACGCCTTCAGATGGCAGATCAAGTAGAGCAGGCTTGGGACTGGCATCCAGAACAACCAGCCCCAAACTCTGTGGCCTGGGACCAACCTCAGCCAGTCTGACCTTGCTCATTCAATAAACTTAAGTGTCAACTAGAATTAAACAAAAGAAATATTTGAATTCCAATAGTTAAGTTAACAATGCTTAGTACAAGAATTAAGTGCTTAATTACCAGCATTGTTTCCATGATATAGATGTGGGGGTGCTGAGAGCCAACAAGAGGGAGCTGTATTTTTTGTTTTAAAACGGGTTAGAAACACACCACATTACACAATATATGCCATGTTGTGAAGTCAAGGTTTTTTTTATTAAAGATTAAAAATAAAAAAACATTTGACATCCTAATATACATAAAGTCACAATAA
Source organism: Setophaga petechia (assembly GCA_024362935.1). Taxonomy (NCBI): domain Eukaryota; kingdom Metazoa; phylum Chordata; class Aves; order Passeriformes; family Parulidae; genus Setophaga; species Setophaga petechia. The sequence goes on from JANCRA010000018.1 coordinate 21,108,575, forward strand.
ACTCAAACGTGCTAAAAGCAAAATGTGCATAAAGACACTCATTTCTAAAAGGCACCCTGCCACCAACATTTTTTAAAATGTCTGTCTAATTCCACCAGCTTTCTAGCTTTCTCTCCCTTCCCTAAAGGTAAGACTTTAGACTGCTACCAGGTATAGACACCTTTCAGGGGTCTGTGCTATCACTAGAACGTTTGAAACCACGCAGACTTTGCTCCAGCTTCTCCTGCCATTACCTATCGTGATTCAAAACGCACAAGGACTTTTTCTTAAACAGTAGCGACGTTTGGGCCGCTTCTAAGGGCCAAGAAGAAAGAGACAGGGTTATAAAATAACTGCTGTGTCTCCACCAGAGAGCTTTGCTACTACAAACCACTTCCCTCCTCCCCCCATCCTCTCGTAAAAACAACCCCCGAAGTTACAAAACGCCACGCACGCACGGGGATGAAATGTTCACGCGTTCGCTATTAGGCTGTCAGGGGCTGACAGCGTCCGAGAGCCCGAGCCCGCAGCCACAGCGCTGCCAGCCGCGCACACAGACAGACACACAGACACTCTCAGACACACAGACACTCTCAGGCAGACACACGGACACTCTCACTCAGCACACGCGTGTGCGGGGCACGCTGCCTCCCCACAAGCAGCCCTGCGCTGGCTCCTCTCCGCTGTTACCAGGGTCTCCACATGGCTTTGGGCGGGCCGGCCGAGGGCAGGCCCTGCGTCTGGGACGCGTCCAGTCCGTCCGAGGGGGTCTGGCCCGGCCCGGCCTCCCCCTCGTCCGAGTCGGAGCAGGAGCCGGAGCCGGGCTCCTCGCTGGGGGCGGGCAGGGCCGGGCCCGGGCGGGCTGCGGCCGGCAGGGACAGCGCCTCGGCGGCGGGCCAGGGGCCGAGGGCCGGCTCCGCCACAACGTCCGTGATCGAGTCCGGGCAGCCGCCCTCGCTGAGGGGCATGGACTCCAGCAGGTGGTTGAGCAGCTCGGCGGCCGTGGTGGCGTCGATGCCGGGGCAGCTGGAGACGAAGGTGTGCACCTCGTGCATGCACTGGATGTAGCCGGCGGCGAAGCGCTCGCTGGCCTCCAGGAGCCGCCGCCCGCCCCCTGCGCCGCGGGGGACAGAGAGGGGCGCGGGTGAGGCGCGGGCCGGGCCGGGCGCCCCCCGCCGCCCCCCGGGCCCGCACTCACCGCGGCCGCGGCGCTCCAGCACGGCCCGCACCCGCCGCACCGTCCGCTCCAGCACCTCCGCGTTCTCCAGCTTCGCCTGAAACTGACCCGGGGCGCCGCGGCCGTCAGCGCGGCCCCGGGCCCCGCCGGCCCCCGCCCCGCCGCGCCGCCGCCTCACCTCGCTGTCGGCCAGCAGCAGCCGCAGCTCCCGCAGGCTCTCGTTGATGCGCGCCCGGCGCTTCTTCTCCACCAGCGGCTTCCTCGTCTGCGGGGACAACAGCGCCGTCAGCTCGTCAGCCCCCCCGCCCCTCCGGGCCCGGCCCCGCCCGCGCTGCCCCCGCCGCTCACCCTGCGGTCGCCGCGGGGCCCCGCGCAGCCCTCGCCGTGCGGCGGGCGGTCCGTGCCCGGCGCCATGGCCGCGCCGCTGCCCCGCTCCCTCCGCTCCCGCCCCGCGCCGCCCCTTTTATACCCCTCGATTTGCATGTCAAAGAGCCCATTGGCCGCGCCGCGCGGGCAGCGCCGAGCGTTGGCCGAACGGGCCAATGGCGGCCGCGCGCTTTGTCTGCGCCGGGGCGGGGCGGGCGGAGCGGCCCCGGCGCTGGGCCCGGCCCCGGCCCCGGAGCGGGAGCAGGAGCGGGCCGGGCCGGGCCGGGCCGGGCCGGGCCGGGCGGGAGTGGGCCGGGCCGGGCTGGGCTGGGCTGGGCCGGAGCGGGCCGTGCCGTGCCGTGCCATTCCGTGAGCCCACTGGCAGCGTGCGGCTCCGCAGGGTGGCTGGGCCATCCCTCAGCCCCAATGACCCCAAACCCCGTCGCCCGTTGCGGGCTCAGCGCCTCGGAACAGCCGCGTGTGCGGCTGCGGTGTCGGTGGAACGGAGGGCACGGCGGGGCCGGCAGCACCGACCTGGGCGTGCAGGAGTCAGTCTGAGCCGTGACCGGGAGGGGCTCAGCACGCACAGCTGGCACGGAGCCGGTGTTGTCGGGCCCCGTGCCAGCGGACGGGGCGGCTCTCGGGCCGGGTGCGGGGCCAGCCCGGCAGGACGCACCCGCTGTGGCCGTGGCCGTGCGGGCAGCGCATCCCCGGACACGGGCAGCCGGGCCCGAGAGCTCGGTGCCTCCCCGGCTGAAGGAGCCGGGCAGCTTTGTGCGGGTAACTTGATGCTGATGACAGTTGGCAGCTGCAGTTCCCCCGGCAGAGCGAGGCAAATAAAAGCGTTAGGGCTCGTCCCCGAGGAGAGCGACAGGTGTTCGCTCCCGCTCCTTTGTTTCGCTGCTTTTATTCTCCTCGCTAATGCATGTCATATTTTTGCCGCCCGAGGAAACGGGAGACGCGCTCCCCGCTTGAACCGGCGCGGAGCCGCTCGCTCGCCCCGCTCCGTGTTCGGCAGAGCTCCCCTCCTGCTGAGGCTTCCTCCCGGTTCGTCTCGCCACGGAAAGCCCTTTGGCTGAGCGTTCCTCCCGGTTCGTCTCGCCACGGAAAGCCGCTTGGCCTCGGTGGCGCTGAGGTTTTCCTTGCGGAAGGTCTGGCGGGAGCTGCAGCCACGCCGGGATCGGTGCGGGCGGGTCCCGAGTGGCCCCGCGGGTACCGGAACGAGCTCCGGGAAGGCCGGGCTGGCTCTCAGTGTTGGCAGCCCTGCTTTTCTCCTTCAAAGTGCCGTGTAAAGCTCCGTGCCTGCGCTGTGCTAATCCGTGTGGCACGGGAGAGCAGCTGGGATGGAGAGGCTGGGCACTGCCTGCCCCAGGCCATCCCGGAGTGCACACGGGTGAGAGCAGCCCTGGCTGGACGCCTGAGCTCAGGCCACTCTTCGCTTTGTATCGCACTGGACAGGAGGTGTTGTTATTTTCAGAAAGGTGTTTCTGGTGTGTTTTTTCCTTTTATGTTAAAGCATGGGTGCTTGGGTTTTGTCAGAGAGGCTGTAAAGGTGGTGACAAGTTTCCCTGCACCAGGCAGGAGCAGAGTGGGATGTGCTGGGGGCTGGGTGTCTAAATCTGTCCTTCTGCCTCTGAATTCTCTGTGAGACACAATGTGGAAAGCAGCTCATTCTTTTCGATGATACAATTAATGCTGGCTAAGCAGAAAGGCTGTGGACCAGGCCAGGTACAGAACATTTCTGTATTTAAGTAGAGACACCTGTGACCATTCTGTGCCTGGTTGATGCATACTTAGCCTACCTAAGTGGCAGGGGAAAACCACAATTGTGTGCATGCAAACTGCAGCAAAATAATGGGTGTCACGATTTTGAGGAACTGTCTTTGTTCTGAACCAAAACCAGGCACCTAAAGTCATCAGAGGAGTACAAAAACACAAAAATGCACACATGCATTTGGAAAACGTGCAGTAACACACAATGTTGGTAATCGTTGGTAAAATATGAACTCCAAACCTTTGTGAGCTTGTTTTCTCTTCAGAGAAAGCTCAGCTTTTCCTAGAATGGAGGTGGGGGGAAGTGGGTGAGGCTGGTTGCTGGCGGGGGTGAAACCAAACCACAGAAATCTTCACGTGTTCACTGCTCAGACAGTGGGGTTAACACTGCTCTAAATGGTGTGCAGCCCCCAGACCTCTTCACTGCAGGTGCTTGTCCCAGCTGTGTTCCAGAGCCAGCTTGGCTTCCAGGTGCTGCTTTGTTCATGCAGGGAAATGAGAAGTGAAGGAGCTCCTGAATTCACTCCAGCCGAGGTTCAGAAGTGTCAGGACCTGGGTGGGGAAGCTCTGCTGGCTGCTGAGCAGCAGAGATCTCTCACAAGCCTTGATCTGAGTTTTTGAGCAGTGAGGAGCTGGAGGCACAAGGTGAGCACTTGAGGAGGAGACTTGAGCAGCAAATCTTGGCTAAGAACAGCCAGAGAGAGCTGCCATGGCTACAGCATCCTGCTTCTGTCCTGATGTGGGTCCTGATGGCATTGTACACATTGCTGGCTCTTGTTCTGCAGCATGTCTTTTTGTATTTTCTTTGAAAAGCTGCAGGTCAAATGAGTTGACAAATGCTGGAGCTGTTTGTGCAGGGCATTAAAAATGTATGTGCCATAAATATCAGGACATCACTAGAGCTGCCATTCTGGAGGAGGAAGTCACTGCAGGCTATCTCCTCTAGCCCACAGGGACAATGTGACATTTTTGTGCTACTTTAAACAAGTTCCATCACATCAGGTGAAGCAAATCATGGTAACCTCATGCATTTTAATGGAAATGTCAACTGCAATCTAGTAAAAGAAAACATTCCTTAGGTACCTTGTCCAATACCTCGGTGCTTGTCCATGCATGGTGGTTCCTGAAGATTTCACTAAACCCATCAACTCATCTGTATTTTATCCAGGTTCAGCCCATCCTGCTCCCTGCTGAGGGGATGTGTACAGGCACTGCTTCCTCCTGCATGGAGGGTGGGAGTTTAAGCTTTGCTGGGCTAGGGAGCTCTGTCCTGCCAGAGACAGGCTCCTAACAAGCTGTAAGTGGCAGTTTAGCCATGGAGCAGCATCGTTTTTGCAGAGATAATGGCACCTGGGCCTTGCTGCATGTGTTCTCCTGTGTGTAGAGCAGCATAACACAGCCTATAAAACAGGCTTTCATTCTTTGTAGACGATGCATGAGCACTAATGCAGCTGTGGTGACAGTGGCAGAGGCAGCTGTGGGAGGCCATCCTGCAGCCTCAGGACTTGCCATGTGTTTTAGAGGCCCAGGTGAGTGGCAAATCCTCATTTCTGTCCTCACACGCTTCTGTTTGGGTTGGCAGGTGCATTTGGAAGATCTCTGGCTCCCAGAAGATCATTCACAGAGACATAATGAAGCTCAAAACATTTTTGAGTACTCTACAGGCAAGTGTGCTGCCATGCATGCCCTTGGACTGGAGTCAGGAGGTGACCCAGGCTCTGTGTGGATAATACAATCAGGGCACAGGATAAAGACATGATGAGCATGCACAAGGTCCATTGGAAATGCTTGAGTAGTTTCTTTCATAAATGGTAGAACATCTGTTGTCACTGGAGGCACAAGTTCCTGTCAAAAAGACACGTCATCCTTATAAATATTAATGGTGCATATAAATGGTGGTGGGTGTGAACTGTGGATGGGAGGTTAATGGGCGAGCTGCTCCTCAGGCATCAGTTGGCTGCCATCAGACCAATTTCTGCACTAACAAATACAAACTGTTTAGCTGGCAGAGCAAGCAAAAAGCTTTCTTCCCCCTCCTCCTCTCCCTGGGGTCCAGTCACAAATGAAATGTGTACTGTAATTAGTCTCTTGCCTTGTCACTGATGAAGATTAGTCCTGCTCGAGGAGCAGAGGAGTGAGGCTGGAGCTGCAGGAGCTGAGGCTGTAGGTGATAAATGGAGGGAATGAGGAAGGCTGTTGGGAGAAGGCTGCAGCATTCCCCATCACTGGACCCTAGCTGCCCTCAGTGCCATCGATTTCTCTGCTGTTAATAGCTGATGTTTAAGAGGAAAATAGGGTTGACTATCAGCACTGAGCTGCTCCTGGACTCCAGTCTGTTTGTTACTGCAAATTGTGTTTGCTGCCTTGAGCACTGAGTTCCTGCTGCCCTTTTCAAAAACCATAAGGCTTTTCCTATCCTTATTTATTTATCAGCAGACTTGGCAGCAGTGCCAGTGTTCATCAGCTGGGGCACAGAGGAACAGTTCATGCCAGCCAAAACACTAATGAGTAGCATTCAAAAGGGTCTTATGTCCATTCACAGCAGAGCCCCAAGACTGTTCCTGTGGGAGCTGGGGGTCCCCTTTGCCTGAGAAGATGGGCCCAGCCTTCTGCCAAAGGTGCTTTGACTTTCTGCCATTTCAGAGGTGGTGATTTCCACGTGGGAAAATGGTGAGAGGCTGTGCTGAGCAAGCAGAGAGGAGAGCAGAGCCTCTCCCCAGGGTGAGGGATGGATGGATGGGTGCTGTGCAGGGGGCACTGCCCCAGCAAAACCCTCTGTGCCACGTCTCTCACCTTGTCCCCCTGTTGGGCTCCTACAAAGAGAAGCCTGAGCTCAGAGAGCTTCAGCTGCTGCCATTTAGCTGTGTCTGTCATGGCAGGATCCTGTGCCCTTGAGGTTACAGAGGGCACATTACGTTTGTGGAAGGTATTTCAGGGAGGTGAGAACAATTGTCTGAAGTAAGTACAGAAAAAAAAATCCCCAGAGTCTTCCTGTGATGCTTCAGGGAGCAGAGACATTGTTTTTCCAGGGAAGCCTCTTGTATTTGATTTCTCTAATATTTTTGGTAATTGAAAATAGTATTTTTGGTAATCTTTATCATGGGGCTGTCTTCATCACAGGCTTTATGCTATGTTTGTAACAGGGCTGCATGTATCACAGTCCTCCTCTGCAAGATATTTATATTAGTTCCTAAATGCCTTACAGGCATCCTCATTAAAGTACATTTGCTTCAGAGAAGGCACTGAAGCCCTTAAACACAATCCTGAGGAGGGCTGAAAGCTTTTAAAGCGTGTACCCTTCAGATAGAATCTCCTCTGACATGCAGTGTGTGCCCAGGGTAACTCCCAGCTGTACCTCAGGCTAGGACACTCCACATTTGTTGACAGGACACAGGTTTTATTTTGATCAGATGAACATGTACATAATCAGGCTCTGAACTTCGCTCCTGTGTGTTTTGTGAAGTGCTCTGGAAAATGCCCCCTTTCACTGTCCCTCAGAGGTTTGCATTCACTCCACAAATTGCATATCTGTAGGTGGGGAAAAGTCCTGCTCCCTAGGGGAACTCTGTGAGATCCTTTTTAGCCATGACAGAATATATTTTATGGTCAATTTTGAGAAACACTGGTCTTTTCTAAGTCAAAATATTTTAGGAGTAGAGACCAACTGAGAGTCTTGTGTTTGATCCTGCTGCAAGGGATCCATGAATTCAGGATCCAGTTGAACTGGACTCTGAAATGGCTAGTTTAGGGGGTGAAGCCATTTTATTGGCTTCTGGGGATTACTCAATGTTCTATAAACTCCAGTAAAAATTTCTTAGCACAGCCGTAGCTTCTGTGTCCTCGTAATTGGTAGAAAAGCAAACACCAAGTTTGCACAAACAGGGGGTTCTGAGCACAGTGGTAGGACTGAATCCACTCAAGCCTGGTGCACATTGCTGGGACAAATCAAAACCCCAATGATCCACAGCCTAAAACCGTGACTGGAGGGCAGGTCTGACAAACAAGGTACAAGCTGAGAATGTGGGCAGCTCTGCTGGGCTATGCTCTGCTTCCTTCCCTGCAGCCCTCTCAGAGCAGTGCTGTGTGCTCTGCAGGGCTGTGTGAGAGCTGGGGTGGCTCATCCAGGGCTGCAAGCTCAGCTGGGCAGCAACAGCTCTGGGCTGTGACCAGCAGCCTCCTGAGTGTCACAAGAGCCATGGGCTAGAGCAGAAGGTGGCCCTTGCTCCAGGTGGGCTATCAAATGCCCCTGGCCAATGGGGGTACACAGTGCAGACTTTGTTAGGAATGTTGTGTCAGGCCCTAAAGGGAAATCACTGAAGCTTAGAGACACCTCCAGCTCCTCTTGCCCTGCTGGCCATCCCCTCTGGCACCTCCAGCTCCTCCTGCCCTGCTGGCCATCCCCTCTGGCACCTCCATCTCCTCCTGCCCTGCTGGCCATCTCTGGCTCCTCCCTGGGCTTTGCTCTTCAAGGCTTTCTGGACAGACTTCAGGAGCAGGGCAGAAATGCCCCTGTTAGTGCCCCAGCTCTGTGCTGGGTGTCTGGGACCAAGCCATCCCCTCCATGAGCCCAGCCCCAGCAGCTGGCCAGCACCAAACCCACAGCAGAGGGTTTGGTGAGCACAGCTCACTTCCTTCTCCAACCTGGAATTACAGACAAGCCTAGGAGAAACAGGGCTGGTCCTTGAAGAGCTCATCTGGATGATCAGGAAGGACCCAGCAGATGGTTTCAGTACAAGCTCTGAGGCAGGCTTAGGCTGGGGGGAAGCAGCCCTGAGGCCTGGCTCCAGATGTCAGTGCAAACAGCTCCTTGGGCACTCTTGGTGTGGAAAGCAAGGGCAGCACTGCAAGTCCCACCTGGCAGGACTTGAGATTCAGCCACACTGGGCAGGCAGGGCTGAGCTGCCTCCTGCAGCTCTCTGGCAGCACAGAATCACAGAATCAGAGAATCACGGAATCACAGAATCACAGAATCAGAGAAACACAGAAACACAGAATCAGAGAAACACAGAATCACAGAATCAGAGAAACACAGAAATACAGAATCAGAGAATCAGAGAACCAGAGAATCACAGAATCACAGAATCACAGAATAATGAGGCTGCAAGAGACCTCTAAGATCATCGAGTCCAACCTTTGCCCCAACACCTCAACCAGACTATAGCACCCAGTGCCATGTCCAGCCTTTTTCAAAACACATCCACAGATGGTGATTCTACCACCTCCCTGGGAAGAGCTTTATTATTCTTTCAGTGAAAAATTTCTTCCTAATACCCACCCTATCCTTCCCTGCTGTAGCTGCAGACTGTGTGCTCTGGTTCTGTCAGAGACTGACCTCACCTGTCTGCAGCCTCCCTCAGGAAGGTGTAGAGAGCAATGAGGGCACCTCTGAGCCTCCTCTGCTCCAGGCTGAACAGCCCCAGCTCCTTCAAACCTTCCTCACAGGGTTTGGGTTCCCAGCCCCTCACCAGCCTTGTTGCCTCCTCTGGACATCCTCAAGCATCTCAACCTCCTTCCCAAAGAAACTCTCTGGGCTAAATTCTCTGATAAATGTAGTCCAAAGTGCAGGTAGAAGAAGCTGTCATGAGTTTCTCTTGGCTCTGATGTGAGTTGTGTTTAGCAGGTTCTGCAGTGCTGGAGCATGTGGTTTCCTTCAGCATCTCCCCACAGCTATGCTGAGCCAGTCATCTTTCCTAGAATCCTTCCTGTTTGCTAGGATTTTCTCTTCTAGGTAAAGTTCCTGTATTATGATGACTCTCTGTTTTTCTATGCATTCATTTATTTCTTATTGCTTTTTATAAAAGAGTTACAAAGAGAGAGGGTTGAGCTCTGAGAAGGAACCTAACACCAACCATCCACACACAGTGTGAGACAGCTCAGTCTCTTGAAAAGGAGACCTAGGAAATCATATTCTTAGCAAGAAGCCATCTGGAAATTGTCAGAAGACCTTGTGTGGGTGTGTATGAAGCACTCCTAACCCCTGGAGCTGATTTGGGGTTTCAGAGAGGGCTCATCCATCCTGGATCTGGCCCAGCATGTCAGGGTGGGCATGCCCAGGGCTCGTGGGCAGCTCTGCTTGCACCAGCACAGGGGTGCCCTGGCTCCTGGGGTCTCTTGGCAAGCCCTGCCTGGCATCAAGCAGGAGATTTGCTTTCAATTCTTCCTTTTGGGCCAGACAAAGCCACCTCTTGGGGTTATGGAAGCAAGAAGGGAAGGGGAGCTGTGGGTTAGGGGTTAAGAGAGGGGAGCTCTGGTTTTGTGTCCTGGCTACAAGGCTGCTTTTATTCTGTTTGTGTTGGGTCCCAGGAAGAGGCTTTATGATGTTTGTGTTCAGGCCTGTGTGGGGAGGGCACCTGAATGATTTACTCCTGTGCTGTGTCAATAATGGTGTTTGCACTGAATTCATCTGAAGGAGGAAATTATCTTGAAAGCTTCCAAATCAGAGTTTCCTGCTGCTCCTTCTCCAGACAGAGGCACCACCTGAGGCCCCCCGAGGCAAGGGGACCCCATGGGGGTGTGGGGTGAGTCTCTGGGGAGGGCAGGACAAACCCATTCAATATTTGCAGCAGCCTCAGCAGGGCTGGCACCTGCAGCCAGGAGTTTTACACTAGCAGCTCACTGCTGTAAACTATTGAAAGGTCTGATTTCACCCTGAACTGCTCAGCAGGTCACTGCAACACCTCCACCATCCTCCTGCTGGATGGAATTCATCCATGTCAGGCACCAGGCTCCTCCCAGCCCCAGAAGTGCTGAGTGCTGGGCTGGGCAGACTCTGGATCTGTGCAATGACACCTGCAGGAACATCCAGTCCTGGAGCCCAGGGTGAGGAGGAGGAGGAGGAGGAGGAGGGTTCCAGCAGGGAGCTGCCAGCATGGCCAGGCCCTGGGGAAAGGGGCTTGTCCAGTCTGGTCAGGAGGAGCAGAGGGGAATTGCTGCTGGGAGTGTAATCACAGAGCTGGGATCAGGCTCTTCCTTGCCACCAGTGACAGCTCCAAGGGTCCCACAGTGCAGGGCAGGCATTGGGAACCCTCTCTGCACTGGGGCAGGATGCCCAGAGAGGTCAGGGAATCTCCCTCTGTCACAGACATCTTTTATGGAAAATCCTTTCCTTAGAATTTTTCCTCCTGAGAAGCTGAGAGGCCTCAGGAACAAAATGTAAACAATGATTATCTGCTGCTGTGGAATGCAACAGGTGCATCTGTGATTGGTCCCATGTGGTTGTTTCTAATTAATGGCCAATCACAGTCAGCTGGCTCGGACTCTCTGTCCCAGACACAAACCTTTGTTATCATTCTTTGCTATTCTATTCTTAGCCAGCCTTCTGATGAAATCCTTTCTTCTATTCTTTTAGTATAATTTTTATATAATATATATCATAAAATAATAAATCAAGCCTTCTGAAACATGGAGTCAGATCCTCATCTCTTCCCTCATGCTCAGACCCCTGTGAACAGGGTCACATAACCCAGATGGAGGCTGTCTGCTCCAGTTTCCAGGGCAGTATCATCTCCACATGGAGATTATTGGTCCAGGAAGGGAATAGATGTGGAGAGGAGTCACTTTTGCCCCCTGCCCAGGAGGTGGGTGTGAGGGGAGAGAGCTGTTCTAGCAGGCCAAGATGGCTGGAATTCTGTTTGAACCCACTCAGGATTTTGGAATAGAAGCAGGGCAAGGTTTTCTTGCAGCAGTAGGCCTGGTACAGTGTGCACAAGACCCTGGGGCAGCAACAGCACTGTCCTTAGCATTGTGTGACACAAGTGGCCAGTGAAAGAGAGAAGGGATGACATGAAACTATGTTTAATATATTTTGTGATGCACTGTGAGCCTCCAGGAGAAAGTTTCCTCCTTCACTTGCCTCCTAGGGAGCTCCTCTGGGAGTGGTGAAGCCTGATTCCCTGTGCTTTGTGCTGCCTGGCTGGATCCTCTCTCCTTGGTGCCCATCCTTTGTGGCTCTGCATGGCAGCAACAGGAAAACCCCCCTTGCAGGACCTCTCAGATGCCCATGTTGGCAGAACCTACATGAGCTTCATTTCCTCATAGTTTCTTTCCTTCCTTGTTCCTTTGTTAAATTTATCTGGAGAAGTTGAACATTACTGAAGGAGGATTGACTGAGGCTCGTGGCAGGATTTTTCCCTCAGGGGAGAGGAGGGGAAGAGAGTAAAAACAGGAGTCCAGGGAACCCAGCAGTTGATCCATGTCCTGTTATCTGCAGATCTTGAACTTAATCATCACAAATATGTCATCATTTCTGAAGTCATCATTAAGTTCAGCATTTTACTGTCAGCCTAATTGCATGAACCATCTTTGTGTCTTGGTTAAGTCTTGAAATACAGTCTCTTCTATGGGCTCTCTGCCAAGTGATTTAATTTTAATGCTGGTGGAATCAGGTTTTTAAAGCACACCTCAAGCAGAGTAAATACACCGTGTTCCCAGGGCCTGCCTTGTTTCTGTACACGAGTGAGATCAGCTGAACAAGCCAAGCATGAAGATGTTGTGCAGCTGAGCCTTTCTGCACTGAGCCACCTGGCTGTCCCCTGCCCCTGCTGCAGACAGCTCATGACACTCCAACCTTTTTACAGGAAGACCTGTAAAATTTCCACATTCCTTTCCTAAAATCCAGGTTGCCACAAGAGGTTTGTCCTCCAGTGAGCTGCACTTCTCCAGCCTGAGTGTTTTCAGAGCATGGCCTTGTCTCAGGGGGTGAAGAACAAGGACAGCTGCCCTGCAGGGTGCTGGGGAGGGTGGGGGGCAGCAAGGGGGGCACCCCAGGAGAGCCCCCAGCCCTCTGTGCTCAGAGCTGCTGTGGGATGGATGTGTCTGGGCAGGCTGGCAGCTCCCCTTGCCAGCAGGAGCTGTGGCTCAGCAGGGGCTCTGCTGGCAAATGCTCTTTGTGCTAATTAGCCCTGCTTGGCCTCCAGCCCTTGCTTGTTTGCTTGTTTGTTTTTCTTGCACTGGCTCATCTTACTCCAAAGATACAGCAAACATGTCATGAGCTGCCTGTTTCAGGCATCATCCATGTTGTTGCTGCTATAACATCCCATAAAGAAAAGAGATACAATTCCCACCTTCCCCACTGATGCCTGCCTGCTTTCCAAATCCTTCAGGAGCTGGGTTTGTAATCCAGCTCCTTCTGATTCCCCCTCTGCCTCAGACAACCAGCCTGGTGTGTGGGGCTTGCAGAGGAGCTGGGGTGCCAAAGGAACCCCCTGGTGTGTGTTCCATCCTTCCATCCCTGTGTGCTGGGACTGTGAGCAGCAGGGGTGGGTGTGTATTGTGTGTGTTCCATCCCTGTGTGCAGGGATGTGCTGCTCTCCTGCCTGCTGGGCCTCAGGCACCTGAGGAGCAGTGGTGGGCAGTGTGAGTGACCTGGGTGTGATGCTGAGGGAGTGATGCTCCACAGCATCATTGAGAGAGTGATTCTCCTCAGTTTCCTGAGGAGTGATGTTCCACAGCATCATTGAGAGAGTGATTCTCCTCAGTTTCCTGAGGAGTGATGCTCCACAGCATCATTGAGAGAGTGATTCTCCTCAGTTTCCTGAGGGAGGGATGCTCCACAGCATCACTGAGAGAGTGATTCTCCTCAGTTTCCTGAGGAGTGATGCTCCACAGCTGTGCTGGCAGCAGCGCAGGGCAGCAGGTGAGGCTCAGAGGAGTGGCAGTGCCAGCTGCTGGCTGGTCCTGTGTGCTGTCCCTGCTGTGGCACTGCAGCACAATGGCCTCTTTGTGTGGCAGGCCCAGGAGGAGCTGCCCTGCCAGCCCACAAGCTCTCAGAAACAGCATCTGTTGTTGCAGGAGATGACAAGAGGAAAAGGAAAGCAAAGGTAACCTGCACCTTCCAGAGACAGGACAACACCCCAGAACTACTCCTGAGCCACGTGTTTGTATTGGCCATGTCCTGCATCGTGTGGGAACTCCTGGAGATCACACCAGGCAGGTGAACTTTCAGAAATGTGCTGTGAATTCATTGCTGCCCTGATGATCTGACTGAGTGGCCTTCTGCTTGCCAGTGTGCCAGTGGTACCTGTGACACCACATCCTCTGCCAGGGCTTCTGCACAGCTGGATTGCTCTGTTGGAGCAGAGAGAAGGGATGGCCCCTCTTCTGTCTCACAGCAGCCTCCTCTTTCACTGGGTGACCTGTCAGCTGCTGTCTGTCCATCCTGTCACTCTGTCCCCTCTGGAGAGCTGCTGCATTCTCGTGGCAGTCACACCTCTGTTTACATGATGCCACTGATAAATTTCAGCCTGGCTCGAGCAGGAGCCATGGTCCTCAGCCAGCCCTTTGGAAGGTGTTCCAGATCCCTCCCTGGCAGCTGGCTCAGGGAAATGCTCTGCATTATCAGCCCTGGATCTGCCTGCTGGTTCTGACACTGCTGTGTCCTTGTGGAACACTCTGAGCAGATGCTGCATCTGGCTGGGGCTGCTCCAGGTGCATTCAGATCATATCTTGGGGCAGGCTGCCCACTCACACATTCCACTCCTTTCTGTGTGCCATGGCTCCATGGGGACCCTCCCATTTCAGTGCCCATTTGTCACAGACATCTTTTATGAAAAATCCTTTCCTTAAGATTTTTCCTCCTGGGAATCTGAGAGGCCTCAGGAACAAAATGCAAACAGTGGTTATCTGCTGCTGTGGAATGCAACAGGTGGACCTGTGATTGGTCTCATGTGGTTGTTTCTAATTAATGGCCAATCACAGTCAGCACAAGCCTTTGTGATCATTCTTTCCTATTCTATTCTTAGCTAGCTTTCCAATGAAATCCTTTCTTCTATTCTTTTGGTATAGTTTTAATATAATATATATAAAATAAAATAATAAATCAAGCCTTCTGAAACATGGAGTCAGATCCTCATCTCTTCCCTCATCCTCAGACCCCTGTGAACACTGTCACACCCACTGATCAGTTTGGGCTGAGCTGCTCCATGTGCACTCACTCCTGGCAGCCTCTGCTGCTCCACCCAGCCTTGCTCCAGCAGAGCAGGGAACCCCTGCAGCTCTTCTGGGGGTCTGGCAGTGCAGGTGGCACCCAGGTGTTGGCCTGGGTGGATCAGTGCCCAGAGAGAGCCAGGCCATGCAGTCTGTCTCAGGAAGGGCAGGGTCTGAGTGTCCTCCCTGTGCTCATTGTTTCAGGTATGAGCACCTGTCCCAGCTGCCATCTCACCACAGTGCCAAACCTGAGCTGGTGACTGACTTGTTGTGCCAGGGCCTGCCTCTGGTGCTGAAAAACCTCCAGGGATGCCTGTCCCTAAGGCCACTGCCCAGTACAGACACAGCAGCAGGCCCAAACCGTGCAGCCAGGCTGTGTCACTGCTCACTGCTCCCCTGCTTGTCAGGGTGCTGTGGGGGAGTTTTAGGCTCTCCCCCCTGTTTGGGTGCTGTTCTCTGCTACACCTTACACTTCACTTTAGACTTGGGGTTCTGTGGCTTAGGGTTAGGGTTAAGTAGTGAATAGTAGCAAGTAAGTAGTAGTAGTAGTAAATAAGGTGATTACTTCACTGATCACCTTCTTGTTGGGGACTTTTCATGTGGGGGAGTTTTAGGCTCTCCACCCTATTTGGGTGCTGTTCTCTGCTACACCTTACCTCTAGGGTTAGGGTTCTGTGGCTTAGGGTTAGGGTTAAGTAGTGAGTACTAGTAAGTAAGTAGTAGTAATAAGTAAGGTGATCACTTCACTTGTCACCTGCCTGTTGGGCTGTTTCAGTGTAGGGGAATTTTAGGCTCTCCCTCCTATTTGGGTGCTGTTCTCTGCTACACCTTACACTTCACTTTAGGGTTAGGGTTCTGTGGCTTAGGGTTTAGGGTTAGGTTTTAGGGTTAGAGTTAGAGTTAGGGTTAGGGTTAAGTAGTAGTAAGTAAGTAGTAGTAGTAGTAAGTAAGGTGATCCCTTCACTGATCACCTGCTTGTTGGGCCATTTCAGTGTAGGGGAATTTTAGGCTCTCCCTCCTATTTGGGTGCTGTTCTCTGCTACACTGTGCACATCAGTGGTGTAGCACTGCCAGGACTGGCAGACCCATGCACACCTTTGGGTTTTACATATGTGTGACAGCTGTGGCCAAAGACAACTCTAATTTCTGAATACAGCACACAGGTTATTGGGTAGGCCTGTTAAGTACAGGATTTTTTTCTTTAGTTTGCAAGCACTCTGATCTGAATGCTTGTGCAGACTGGGAGGGTTAGGTGGAGAAATTCCCCTAAAGTCACAGGCTGACAGCTGGCAGGTGTAGGAACAGCCCAGCCCTGCTGCTGCCCTGCCCACCAAAGCACACTGCTCCTGTGCTGTTCCTTCCATCATCTCCCTTCATCTACCTCCCCTCCCTTGTCCTTTCCTCCTTCCAGCCTCTGGGGCGAGGTGGGGCAGGGATGGGCATGGAGAGTCTGGGCTGCTGAGCTCCATCTGGAAGGCAAAGCTGCACAACTCCCTCTCCTTGCAACCAAGCCAGCTGGTAACAGCAATAAACTTGGCTGGGTTTTAGTAAATTTTTACCATCTCCAGATCTGGGTTAAAAATCCATCTTCTCCCCAAAGGGTACAAATGCTGTCAGTTGTCCTACCTTGTATCTGCACCACCCAAACCCTGTGGCTCAGCAGTGACCCCAGGATGGAGCTCCACAGGGTTCCTCATTGTGGGCTGCACATTGCACCTGAACTCTACCACCACTGAGGCACTCTGGCCTGCCTGCTGTTACATCCCCACCTGGAATTCACCACACAAGTCAGAGCAGCACAATAAAAGCCAACAGATGAGCTGAGTGGGACCTTTTGGTGCTTTGCTGTGCTCAGGTCAGGGCTCTGCTACCAACACTGGGGTTCCAACAGCAGGGAACTCCACACCATTATGGATGCCTGGTGGTTTTACCCTTCATGGAACCACTTTGTTGAATTTTTTTCTTTCAGTTCATCCCAGTTTTTTGGTGAAATATGCCTGCTGAAACTGCACTGAAGGTGCACGCTGAAATCAGCAGATCATCTTGGTATTTTTGTGCAGGAGTTCTGGCTTTAAATCAGCTGTTGTCCCATGGAAACCCAGGCAGTGTTGGTCATGACTCCCAGGGGATGTATTTTATCAGTTTTACCTGGCCTGGGTCTAGTTCACTACATTTAGCAGGGCTTTGTGTGGATGAAGTGCTGTGTGCTGTAGCTTGCAGGATCCATCTGCTCAGAGCAAACCTGGGCCATTTCTGTCTATTGCTCATTTTCTTTCCATGTACCTGTGCTGCTGGTCCCTTGACCATCTGAAGCCAGGAAAGGCTCTGCTGCTTGGCAGGACTGCCTCTCACACCTGATCCAGGGTGCAAAGGAGGATGAGCATTGCTCTGTTCTTGAATCACTGTGTGTCTCCTTTCTCCAGATCAGACACTGGAATAACATCTGCCTGCAAGCCCTCCACCACCCATAGCAGCTCCTGCTCTGTGCAGGCACCAGCCAGGGCTCTGTGTGCCCACACTGCCCAGAGCAGCTCACCTGGGCTGGAATTTGGCTTTGCTCAGCCTGTTGGAGGCCTCCACTGCTCTTGCAATCAGTATTTGTTTCCTAGAGCTCATTCAAGTGTGATTTCAGAGTTTCACTAGGCTTTTGCAATCACACACTCACTTGAAGGAAAGAAGGAAGAGGTGCAGCTTTCAGAGAAAAAAGTACCAGTGGGCATCAGTGTTTTGGTGGCTCCATGCTAGGAACCTGTTCCAAGCCCCTGTGCCTGTCCTTTCCAGGGCCCAGCAATGACCCTGAGTGTGTGCTCTGGCTGCCAAGAGTTTGGGGTCACCCTCCATCAGTATACTTACGCCCCAGGAGCTCTGGGGGCACACAGCAGCCGTGGAATTGTGGTGCTGCACAAACACAGGGCAGGTGCTGCTGGCATCCTCTCTCCTGTGTCGGGTGTCATCGCAGGAGCTGCCCCGTTTCCACCAGCTGGGACAGTCCCTGTGTTCCACTGGGTATTGTGTTCCCACAAACAGAGGTTGTCACAGCAGCCTGGAATGCTGTCCCCAGCAGCCCCTGGCTGCCCTGTGCTCTCAGACCCCGGCAGGGAGGAGCTGCTCACCCTGCTCACACTGAGCTCCAGCGGATCCGTGCGGCCACGGGGAGCTGGAGCAGAGGGATTGCAGGCTGGCTCCCCTCTCCAATCCCAGCTTGGAAAGGGCTGCCTGTGCTCAGAACCTCGGTAGGTATCTCTGATTTCTGAGGCTGGGATGTGGGGTCACTCAGAGCAGGCTGTTCCCAAGTGGAGCACATTCTGCACAGGGCAGTCTTTGTTGATGGCAGCTGTGATCGTGTTCACAGGGGTTTTCAATTGAGGGAGGAGATGAGAATGTTGACTCCATATTTCAGAAGGCTTGATTTATTATTTTATGATATATATTACATTAAAACTATACTAAAAGACTAGAAGAAAAAGTTCTCATCAGAAGGCTGGCTAAGAATAGAAAAGAGTGAATAACGAAGGTTGTGTCTCAGACAGAGAGCTGAGCTAGCTGGGCTGTGATGGGCCATTAATTATAAACATCCAACATGGGCCAATCCCAGATGCAGCTGTTGCATTCCACAGCAGCAGATAACCATTGTTTACATTTTATTCCTGAGGCCTCTCAGCTTCTCAGGAGGAAAAAATCCTAAGGAAAGGATTTTCATGAAAAGATGTCTGCAGCAGGCAGCTTATTGCTGTACCTGGTTTTCTCACAGGTGTGATGTACACATGTTATTTTTGGCCCCTCAAAGCAGGTTTGGTGGTCACCCATGCCAAAGTTACATGTGACACGAGGTATTTCCAAGAGACCAACATGGAGTTTCTCCTCCCCTGGCCTGCCTGTGCTGTGTCTCCTCAGAGGCACTTCACCTCCTTCTGTGCAGCTCTCTGTTCCTCTGACATGGATTTGGTACCACCCAGAAGGGTGGGTTTCACCCACTGGCTGTGTTGTTGTAGGCGGTGGGGCAATCATGCTCTGGTAAAGGCGTTGGTTGCGCAGACTTTGGAACCAGATCAGAATCCAAAATTCCCCTCGACTGGGGATGGGCTGGGGTGTCAATACTCAGCTCTGAAAACATCATTTCTACCAGTGAACAGCCACTGCTGCTCACTGCACTGAGAAAAGCTGGCAATCCCTGGGCAGACCAGGTGAGATGTGCTCATGTCTGGGGTCAGGTTTGCAATGGAGGAAGGCACAGTGGGAGCACAAGGTGTGGTGAAATTCCTGGAGAAAACAGTCTGCAGTGTTCCAAACGGGAATTCCCACATGCTGCAGGCATCAAAGCAGCCCCTCTTGTGCAGGTGGGAGCCTGGGCTGCTCCCCGTGCCATGGCCAGACTCCACACGCCTCTGGTTTTGTTACTCATGCCTTAATCTTTTCATTCCCTTGGGGAAACTCATAAAAGTAATTGTAAAATCTCTGGCAAGGCTCTGGGAGGAGAGGGAGGCGTGGGGAGATCCCTGCCCCGGCCTCTCTGTGGGTGCTGCAGCCACCTCAGGCTGAGCTGGCCCTTCCCAGGGGCACTGTCCTGGGGTGATGTTGTGATGCTTGTATCCCCAGTTATTGCTCTGTTTATGCTGGATATTCTGTTCTGTGCCTTCAGGACTGGCTCTGAAGAGCAAATGTTTGGTTTTGGTTTTGCTATCAGCCGCTCCCCCATGGCTGGTGGGACACACAGATGGGGCAGTACATGGTGCTGCTTTTGCTTTTTGCTTGGCTTTTCACTTTGCTCTTGCTCTTGCTTCTGCCTTGCTCCTGCTTTTGCTCCTGCTCATTAGTTAGTTTAGCTAAACTGTCCAAATTTTCCCTGGACTGTTTCTCCTTTCCCTTTTGTGGACCCACTCAAACCTGCTCTGGGCTGGGCCCTGGGAACACTGAGAGTTTGCACCTTGTGGCTGCAGCAGCTGCCCCAGCACAGGAGGGACTGAGGACAGAGCGAGCACCCCAGAGAGACTTTCTGAATTTGTCACCTTTGTCAGAGCAGTGACAGAGTGGTGTCATCTGCTATTGTTCACTTTGTGTGCTGGGGGTGCTGTGCCTGTTAAATAAACAGGTTCTGTCCACTTCTCTCCAAGGAATCTGACCCAGTTGGGGGAAGGTGGTATGGGTTTGATTTCTGGAGGGGCCCCTTTGGAGATTCCCTCCCAAATTTGCCCTAAACCAGGACAGGCACCCATGCAGGGCCTCACCCATCCCCTTCCCCTTTGGGTTGATCAAAAACCTCCCTGGAGAGCACGGAACCACTGCCAGCCCCCAGCACCTGTGGTGTCCTCACCCTGGGCTGCTGAGTGCAGGGACCAGCATAGGACACCAGGGACGGGACCTTTGGGAGAGCATCTCCTGCTCTGGGAGGCTGCACAGTCCCCTGGAAAAGGGGATTAGGGCAAATATTTTGTTGTGTGCCCCAGACAAGAGCACTGAGCACTGGGTATTTGATACCCTGGCAGGATCACTCTCTGCAGCTAAGCCCAGTGCTTAGCATCAGGAAATCCCTCACAGCCCTGCAGCCTTTGAAGGCAAGTGTGACCCTTTGATTGGCAGCCCTAAATCTGACTGGACTTAAAATAGAACCTCAACATCAGCTCTCTGAAATTCAGTGCTCCTCAAGCTTAATTTTTTTGGCCCTGCTTAATTCTGACTTCGATGTACAGGCATTATAATTAGGCAATTTGCAAATGGAAACTGTAAAAAGAAAGCAAAATAAGGTTGTGCTATGGAGTGACAGCCCTGTGCTAACCCTGTTAAGTCTTTCCCTGGGCCATCAGGGATGGGATGCTGTGTTGGGTGGGCTCCTACTCTCATCTACAGCAATTCTTATGCTCTGGTTTTGTAGCAGGTATTTTGAGCAATGGAGCAAACAGGGGAAATTCCAGTCTCTGGCCTGGCTGACAGACACCAAACACTCCTGCCCAGGTGTGTCCCACAGCTCAGAGGGTCTCCAGGCCAGAGGGCACCTACATCAGTCTCAGAGTACTGGTGGGTGAAGCCTCATGCTAAGAGCTCTCTTCTACCCTTCTGCCTCCATTTCCAGCTGCCTACAGTATTTCTGATTGCTTACCCCAGCCAAGGAACAGTGAAATCCACATATACTGCTCCCCAGAGCTGGGAGTTTTTCACCAGTAATTAAGCAGTTCTTTGTGCCTGCTTTGCAGAGCACCCCAAATGAGACACCTCACACTGCCACAGCTGCACAGCACAGGACATTGTGAGAGTCTGTCTGAATTTTCCCCCATCTGCCTCACAATTGTCATTGGGGGACCACTGAAGAGAAGACCCCCCTCACAATTTTCAATAGAGTTATTGTAATAAAAACCTCTGAGAGGTTTTGAGATCTCCCTGATGTAACAGGCGGATCCTTGACTGGACTGGACCAAAGGACTTTGTCTCTATGTTTGGTAGCTCTATCCCTCTCTTTCTCTCTCTCTCTCTTTCTCTATCTTTTTCTCTCCCTTAATCTCTCTATAGCATTTTGCTGTGGTTATTCAATAAAGGTGCATTTATTTTGATTATTACTGCAAACCCCCTTATACCATGTTGGTTTTTTGCACCCTGACATCACCCCTATGAACCATCACAACATCCGTTCACTAGGATGGATTGTGACAGACATCAGTGACCAAGATTTGTTTCTTTGTTTGATTTTAATTACTCTGCTTCACTGCAAAATCCCTGCTAGTTATCCCAGTATGAAAGCACTGGGTAAACAAAGCTGATTTTGCTTGTCTGGTGTGTTGATGGCACTGGTGGATTTTGCTGTGGTGGGGAGTTTTGCCAGGATAGCTGCAGCAGCAGAACTGGGCAAGGGCAGGTGGCAGGACCCCCATCCTTTGCCCTCTTCTATCCAACAACCTCAAAAATACCCCCAGCACAATCATAAACACAGTCAAAACTTCCTTTTTAATCAGCCTAATCCCAAAACCAATTTACATTCACTCCGGAACAGAAAGCCTCACCTCCTCCTGGGAATGAAAGTTCATCATAAGCTTCAAAATGCATCAATTGATTGGCAGCAAAGCTCTGCATCTCCTGCTCAGTCAGTGCTCAGGCACACGATGGGTGAGGGTGCTGGAGCCTCAGCCAGCACCCAGTGTGCTGTGAGCAAGGCAGGCTGATCCCTGCTCGTGCCAGGAATGTGAGGGGGCTTCCCAGCACTGGGGGCACAGGTGCCAGGGAAGTGTGTGCATGTGCTGTGGGGCTGTGCCCACATTCCCACACCCATCACACCCTGAGGCTGGGGGTTTTTCCTCAGGGCACCCCAAAGTGAGACATTTCAGCACTCACAGCCTGAGCTCTGTGTAAAACCCAGGTCCCCAGGCAGGCAGGCAGGAGCCTCAGCTGGGGCTGTGCCCTGCAGGTCTGAACGGGCTGCTTGCAGGAGAACATTTTTCCTGACCATTTCTGCCACCCTGACTTGCATTCAAACACTTCAGAGGCATCTGCTGGGGAGCTGCCAGTGGCCCACTGCTGCTCTTTGGGTCTGGGTCATGCACAGACACGCAGGGGAAAGAATTCCTCCCCTCTCCTCCTTATCTGCCCAGGAGGAATGCAGAGCAGCCTCCATTCAGTGCACACACTCCATGCTGTCTCCAGGAATAACCTTCTGAAATTACCTTTTTGGAGCTTGGGAGAGGGGCATGCTAAAGAGGAGCTGATGGTTTTGAGGGAGCTGGAGAAAGAGCATGGAATTTATTTGCATTTCTATCCTTCTTTTTCCTGAAAATGGTGGTTCTCTTGCTGTCACAACTCTGAAATATCCCTTGAAAAAAGGAGGCCCCTTCTCACAGCAAACAAGCTGTATGATCTTGGAAACCATTTCATCCTGCTTGTGGGTGCAGGAACTCTCTGGAAGGCTGAGATGAGGTTTCCTGTCTCTGCCCTGTGTCCAAGGGGCACACCAGGAGCTGAGCTGTGATTCCCTCACACCACCTGGGAATCAGAGCTCCCAAGAGCACCACAGCAGGACTGCTGGCAGTGTGTGCAAGCCAGTCTGCTGCTTGCCTTCTACACTTTACCTCCCTGTCTGTGGCTGTTTGTCTGTGCTCTGCTGTTGCAGTTTCACTGCTGCTTTGGGCTGGTTCTTCTGCCCTCAGTAGTGTTGACTTTATTGTGGAAAAATGTGGGGAGGTGCTTGGAGAAGCAATTATTTTGTGTGCTGGCTTTAGGCTCCTCGTGTTTTGCTGCCTCCTTATCTTTCTGTTTCCCAAGAAGTCTTACAGATATTTCTTTCTGTGTATGTTTAAATGCATGCACACCCATATATACGTATATATATTTATGTATATACACATTTATGTATATATATTATGTATATAGGAGCCTGATACCCACTCCTATCTACCTAATTAAGGTGTCCAGGGCATCTACACTGGAGTGTGGATACTTGCATGTATATATCTAGCAAAAACTAACAGTAAGGTCAGGACTAAGTCTTTAGTCCTTGGGTGTGTGTGGCAGCCATCTTGACATCTTCAGTGTCATGCTTTTTATAAGCTACAAGAACTAAGCTAAAATTTATAAAATTTATTTAAAAGCTAAAATTTGGTGGGTGATTGGTTGGTGATTTGTCATCATGGTTTGTATTTTTGTTTGGTTTTTTTGGGGGGGTTAGTTCTGGGGTTAGTTCTATGTTTGGGGGTCTTTGTGGAGTGATGATGACAGTTGGTTATTGTTTTTGATACTAGCAAATATAGAGGAAGGTTAATTGACAGTGTATTGATGACAAATGATTTGGATAATGTAGGAATATATGGTTTAATTATTTGACAAAAAAAGTATGTCAAGATTAAAATAAATGGATGCGTAAAATGGAATTTAAATACTAGTTCCTAGTAAATGGTACAATAATTAATATGTGTAATTAAGATGATATGTGTAATTAATATGATAAAATAATACACATGCACACATGTGGAGATATATATGGTGGGCCAAAGAAACTGCTGTTGAATTCCTGCAGTGTCCCTGAAAATGAGTGTGCATTCCCTTCATGTACTCACTGAGAGGGGTTTTCACTCATATCTGTAGGGATTTTACCAGATGTGGCAGTGGTAAGCACAGTCAGCAGGCACCACACAGCACTGGAGGTGCTGGAACTCAGTTCAGCCACGGATATTCCATGGCTCTGAGGCAGCCAGACTCCACTCCTCCCTGTGAAGAGGTGACAAGGCTGAAAAGAGCATTGCTGAAGCTGTGAAAGACCTCTGGGACAAGGACATCTTGCCTTTGAGGAGATGGTTATTGCCCACCTTGCTGTGGTGTCTGTCCCAGCTGGGGAAGGAGCTTTGGCTGGGAATGGCAGAGATGCTGGTGCTGGAGTGGAGCTGCTCGTGCTGTCAAACACAGCTGCTGTCCTGGCTGCTCATTTTCTCTGGTGGCAGCCACTCAAACCAGCATTTCCCTGTGAATGGAGAGTGCTGTCCCCTGGAGCTGGCAGCAGTGGGTCTGTCTGAGGGGCAGCTGTGACCATGTTCACAGGGGCTCTTGGATGAGGGAAGAGATGAGGAGCTGGCTCCATGTTTCAGAAGGCTGATTTATTATTTTGTGATATATATTACATTAAAACTATACTAAAAGGATAGAAGAAAAGGGTTCATCAGGAGTCTAGCTCAAAATAGCAAAGAAAGAATGATAACAAAGGTTTGTGGCTTGGGCTCTGTGTCTGAGCCAGCTGACTGTGATTGGCCATTATTTAGAAACAACCAACATGAGACAAATCCCAGATGCACCTGTTGCATTCCACAGCAGCAGATAATCAATGTTTACATTTTGTTCCTGAGGCCTCTCAGCTTCTCAGGAGAAAAAATCCTAAGGAAAGGATTTTTCATGAAAAGATGTCTGTGACAGGCAGCCTCTGGCCCAGGCTGGCTCCTGGTGCTGTGCTGATGGCACCTGGAGCTGTCCCTGCTCTCTGGGGCTGTGCTGATGGCACCTGGAGCTGTCCCTGTGCTCTGGGGCTGTGCTGATGGCACCTGGGGCTGTCCCTGTGCTCTGGGGCTGTGCTCCCTGGCCCTGGGCACAGCTCTGGAGGTGGCCACAGGACCCATCCAGCTGCTGGCAGGTGGGCACTACCCAAAGCCATCTCAGGGCTGTTTTCCAGTGGCCCTGCATGCAGGGTGTGCCCAGGGCAGGCAGATCCCTCCTGCCCAGACCTGCCCAGGGCAGGGAGTGCTGTCTGCCCGGGTTCAGGGCAGGAGAGCTGTCTGAGGCTGGGAGAGGCCCCTCTGATGTGCCTGCCAGCAGCTGCACACAGACACAGACAGCTGGATGAAAGGTGAAAGGTGTGTAAAATCCCCCCTGGGGGCGAGGATTGAAGCTGTGAAACCCAAAGCTTATGGAAACACTTAAGGCTCCATCTGGGGTAGCCATGTTTCCCTCCAGAAGCTGTGGGAGCTGAGATCATAGGCTCTAACTCTACTGGTGTTTCATTTTGGAGCAGCCATGTGGTTTTGAAGCAAATTCCCTAATTGTCCTCCTCTCAGCACACTCCATGGGCTGGCAGTGCAGTTTTCTGCAGACAAACTGGGTTCATTCTGGTGGAAACCAGGTCAGAAGTTCTGCCTGAGCTTGCACCAGATGTTCTCCAGCTGTGGAAGAGGGTGTGGTGGATGAAAGCAGCAGCTGGGAAGGACATCCATGTTTAGGGGCTTGCTCCAGGAGATTCAGCCTAGCTGGAAGTGCCATCCTCCAGCAGCACACAGTGTAGGAGCCTCAGAACCAACATCTCCAGCCAAGTGATCTCCTCTATCCCACACAATTCTCTGCTCTTGTAGGCACTGCCCATCAGCTTCTGTGACCTCAAGCCCTTGGTGAGTAGTGGCCACAAGTGGGTGTTGAAGTTTGGCCCTCCAGGGACCACAGGTCATCTTGTTTGTGTCCCACACCTGCAGCTGCAGCCTGGCCTGTGCTGGAGTGTTTGCAGGCTTTGCCCTGCCAGGGTGAGGGTCAAGTGTCCCCTTTGTGCTGGGGTCAGCATGGGCCATCAGGAGAGCCCTGGCTGCAGTTTTACACAGCAGGTGTTTGACAGAATGGCCAGAATGGTTTTCTTCCTCCCCTTCTTCTTGCTGAGACCTCCATCAGAACAGATGCTGGATGTTCCCTGGGGTGATCTGGAAAGTGATTGCAGCCACCCTGGGACACCTTGGGAAGGTCCCTGCTGCCTTCTGAGCTGTAAAAGCCCCTCTGCTGGAGAGGATCAGGGTGTGGAGGCCCTGGGCTGGCAGCTGGAGGAGTTTTGCTGTAGGGGCAGAGCAGCAGCTGCCTCAGCTGTGCTGTGCCCTGGCTGTGCTGCACTGTCAGAACTCAGCACATCCCTCTGTGTGTCCAGAGCTGCCAGGACCCTGCCAGGGGGCCCAGAGACCCAGGCACACAGCCCAGAACACCTGTGGGGTTGATTATGACCTGTGGAGCAAATTACCAGCTTTGTATGAGGACCTGAAAGTCACAGAAGTTTAAGTAGTGTAATAATAAAATTATCACTGGGCAAAGGGGTAGATTTTGGGGTTTTTAGAATAGGGGTTTTGGGGACAAGATGGAGGGACTTGGGCATGTCCAGCCTTTCTTCTTCTTCTTCTCTACCTCCATCTTCTGCTGTGATGTTGGCACTTTGGGATTGGTTTAGAGTAGAAGCTTGTAGGAGAACACAGTATGGGTAATGTAGAATGTAATCTTATCCCCTAGCGAGTTGCAGCTGGACCCAATTACTAAAGATTAGGAGCAGGCTGATGATAACAGGCCACACCTGTAACCAATAAGAACTAGTGGTATAAAAGAGTGGACTGATGGAAACAAGTCAGAGAAGTCATTTGGCTGCTGCAAGGACCAGGATGTGCTTAGAGGAGATGCCTGCGAGAAACTTCGAGGAGGTATGAAACTCTGGCAATATGGAATCCTTGCACTACATTGATAAAAGAACTCTTACTATAGAGGACAACAAACTATAATGATAATAGAACTCTTAATATGTATAACAGAACAGAAGCTCACTGTCTAACGTAAGTGATAGGTATTGGAAAGTAATTGCAAACATGTTATCTGTAGTTTGTAGTATAAAGAGATAACACTGCCCCGGGGGCAGGCAGAGTGCCTCTGTCTGTCCTGCTGGATGGACCTCGGCTGGACAGGAGAGAAATTTTCATAGGTAAGATATAATTAACAACTCTGAGCCCGAGAACTGAAGAGCTCTGACTCATTCTTGGAACGTGCGGGATGGGACAGGGACTGTTCACGTGTGTCAGGGCTGCAATGAACTGCAGAACTCCCAAGGCTGCACTGGGCCAGGGAGCAGCCCCAGGAGCTCTCCCCAGCTCACCACCTCCAGGCTCTGTGCCCCAGCTGCCCCTGGCCTGGGCAGGGCAGCAGAAGCTCCAGGTGAGGCTCAGAGCAGGGCCAGTTTCCTGCAGCTGCCAGGGAACAGCTGGAACACCAGGCTGCTCTTGCCAGGCTCAGTGCCGAAGTCTCCTGCTCCTCCTTGTCAAGCTGGGCATCATCCCAAGCACTCTCTTCTGCAGGAATCCCTGGTGCCTGGGTTGACTGGGCAGCAGGAAGGGGCAGAGCTGCTGCTCTGATAGGGATATCCCCTCCCAGCTGCTTGATAAGGGCTAGGATGGGAAAAAACCTCTCAGGAAAGCAGCAGAGGGTCACTGCTCAAAGCAAAGCACCTCCCAGCCACACACTAACCTTCCCAAGCACAGCTTGCTGCTTCCATGGGTTCTGTGTGTCCCTTTTTCCATACTGTAAGTGAATTAAGTTCTTTCCTTTATTCCTAAGCTGGAGCCTGCTTTGCTCTATTTCTGGTCACATCTCACAACAGACACTGGGGAGAATTTATTTTATATATGGGGGCTCTGGCATTGTGCCAGCATCAAACCAGGACACCATAACACCCTGATTCCTTTGTGTTTGCTGTGGGAGGATGAGCAGTGCCTGCTCTGGGTGAGCTCAGGGCTGTGCACAGTGAGCTGGGCACTGTGGGTCAGCTAGGAGGGCTGGGCACTGCCAACACAGGGGCAGGATGGCAGGAGAGCAGCTGGGTGTGCCATGCCTGGTGGGAAATGTGCCTTGGAGAAGGCTGGGAGCAGTGGGAAGGCTGGGCCAGGCACTGCCTGCCCTGGGAAAGGCTCCAAAGGAATATTTGCACAGAGGGACAAGGAAGAAGCCAGTGCTGGAGCTGGGGAGACAGTGGAGATGTGATTCATGTGGCAGCTGGTTGGAGAGGTGCTTTTCAAGTCCTGCCTCATCTCTTTAATCTGAGCAATCCCTGGCATCTTGCTGGTGCTTTTCATCTCGAGATCTCTGAGATGAATACAGCCCAAGCAGGAGGCTGGGAAAATTCAGGTGCAGAGCAGGTGGAGGTGAGAGCCAGGACTAAAACAAGAGCAGCTGCCCCACTCTGTGCTGAAACTGTCCTGCCCTGGAGAACCAGGGGCTGCTGAGCGAGCCCAAGGCTGTGCTGAGCTCAGCTGGGCTGCTGAGCTCAGGGCTCTGCCCTGGTGCTGTGGCTCTGTGGTGGAAAGGTGTGGGTGTGGGAAAAAAGCACATCCCTGCACAAGACTGGGACATATATTGAGATGGGACAGAGCCTCTAGAGCCAGCTGATTGCACTGGCATCCCTACAGATCTGCCTCTCTTCACCTGAGATCCACCTGGAGAGAGGGGAGATGATACCCAGGGGAAAAATGATCCTCGTGGGTCCCTTCCAGCTCAATATAGTCTATGATTCTATAAAAAAGGGGCAAGCACACCCAGAGTGGTGCTTTACCTGGCTTGTTGAGGAGGCCCTGCAGCTCATACTCCATGTCTGACTGCCACTGCTCCAGGTTCTGCTGCTTGAAGCTGCAAAGGAAGAGGGAAATGTTGGGAAGCACTGCAAGGCTCCAGAGAGGTGGAACATCACCCCAAAATACAGGGTGAGCTTGGAAAGAACCATCAACCTCTGCTCTTTCTGTGGGCTCTGATGGTCAAGGCAGGACAAGGCCCTGGGTGCTGCAGGGGTTTCTGACAGGTGTGTTTGTGAGGGCAGTGCCAAGCCATGGCAGATGCCAGGAGCCACTGGTGTCCCTGTGCCCAGAGTGTTCTGGCAGCAGTGTGTGTGGTTTGGAGAGCCTGCCTGTGCAGGTGCTGCTCTCCTTGTGTTCAGTGACCAGGCTGTTCTTCCCTCACACCTATCAAAATAACATCTCAGCACTTCTGAGGAGTACATCAGGTGATGTGATGCTATCCCAGGTGGACTGCTTGTTCTCACAGCCTCTCCAGTGGGGAGAGTACATATTTTACAGTGCTTTGCTTTGTACTTTAATACCCACATAGGCTAAGGAGGGCAGGGCAGGGCACAGAGAGGTTTGAGGTTGTGTGGCTGCTCCTGAGTGGTTTCTTCCCACAGTGCAGAGGGGCCCAGGAAAGTCCCAGCTCCTACACAGGGAAACTCTGCCCTTGGTTTGGGGCTGCTCTGTCCCAAGGACCTCCCCTGCCTCACATTTGCTCTTCTCAATGCATGGAAGACAAACAGCCTGAGCAGTGAAGATGGTGTAGACATGGGCAGGTGCTTCTGGGGCTGCCAACTGGCCATTTTCAGGTTATCCCAGCTGGAGTGAGAAATTGTCCTTCAGCACACTCCTGCTGCTGGGATGGAGGAGGAGGAGGAGGAGGCTGAGGAGGGAGGAAGGCAGAGAGGAGGGGGTTTGGAAGAACTCCTGGTATAGGAAGGGCCAACCTGGCCATAGTTTCTCTTACCCCAACAATCATTCCCTGCTGAGCAGCTTCCCAAGAGCCACCAAAGCCTCTGTGCTGCCATTTTCCTTTGCCTCCTTGGGAAGGTGTTGCCATTACATTGCAAGAGTTCTATTGTCATTACATTGTAAGGGTTCCATATTGCCAGAGTTTTGTACCTCCTGGATGTTTCTTGTGGGCATCTCCTCTGGGCACTGACTCTTCCTTGTCCTCACAGCAGCCAACTGACTGCAGTTTCCACCAATCCACTCTTTTATAACACTCTTCTTATTTGCTACAGCTGTGGCCTGTTAAAATCAGGCCTGCTCCTAATCCTTAATAATTAACCCAGATGCAACTCTTTTAGGGGGTAAAATTACTTTCTATCCTCCCCTTATTTACTTATGTTCTATCCCCCTGTAGGAATGGACCCTGGAGAGGAGGCATCATTCCATCAATGGCTTTCTGCAGAGCAGAGTGGACAGTCCTTCAGCCCTTTGAGCTCCTTCCTGAGGACCCAATCTCTTTGTGGCAGCAGATATGGGATTGATTGAAGCAGTCCATTTGCTGGGTGGTTTTAGCTGTGGAAAACTTGATGGAAATGCACTCTTCAATTCCAAATATGTGGTAGGATTTATGTAATTGATGCTGCCTAATGCAGGAGCCATAGGAGAGCTTCAGAGCAGAGTGTTCCCAGGCTCTGGTAGGGCTGTGGTGATGCCTCCAGCCATGTTCTCACCAGGACTTGGACTTAGAGGTTAAATATCTCAGCAGTGCAGAACAGATCCAGGGCTGGCTTCAGCTTCTGCTGCATTATTCATGAGTAATGGAAAGCTCTGAAAAATGTGACAGACTTTGGGTTAGGTCCTCAACACAGCATTGCTTCTCATGAGATGAAATGTGAGCCTGTCCCTGTAAGACAGGAGTGCACAGGCTGGAAGCTGTGGGATGGTGGCACAAATAAGGGGAAGGTGAAGTCTTTGCGGTTTGTTTTCACTTTCCTCCCAAGGAATCCCTTCTGCCAGTGACCTGCAAGCACTCCCAGCCATAGCAGCATGGCTCAGAGCAGTTTGGAAACATTTTAATTGCTTTTACATGAGGTTTTGCAAGGCCATATTTTGTTGGGGGTGCAGAGGATCAGGAGCCCCTGCAGGCCCTCTGGAGAGGCCACACTGGCAGCACAGTCTCCTTTTGCCCAAGTGAGCACTCAGCAAAGAGATCAGTGAGATACAGCTCACGTTCCCTCTCCCTGCCCTGTGCTCAGCCTGCTCAGGCAGTGATGTGCAGGGGCTCAGCACCACTCCTACAGCTCTAAAGCAGCTTGGCCTTGTCACTGAGGGTGGCTGTGGGACCTCAGGCTGGTAGGAGGAGTGAGGGAGAAGGCAGGGATGCCCAGAGGCCCCAGGGGTTGTGTGTGTCCCAGAGAAGACAGCATGGCAGGGCCCCAGTTTCTCTTACATACTGAAGAAACTCTGGGCCCCAGTTTCTCTTCCCTACTGATGAAGATCTGCACTTTCCTAATGGGAAAGGGTTTGCTCTTGTTTCTGAGAAATAGATGAGTATTTTCCTCTTGGTTTGCATGAGAGCAGGTCTGGGAGTGAAGTTTCCATGAAGGGGACTGTTGTGCATGTGGGTGTTCTGCCCAGCTGGGCTTATGTTGCTATAAAAATCAGTAATTGCTTTGTACTGAAGGCAGGTGAGGGTCCTGAGGCTCGTGTCTAGCCTTCCCCACATCCCTGTGATCTCTGCTTTTTGATTCTCCATTCACAAACACATGCCTGGGACAGCACTTAGGCAGGGGACAAAGCCCAGCTCTGCTGCTGTCCTAGCCTTGTGTGTGCTGGGCAGATGTGCTGCATCCAAACAGCTCTGTCTGGCCATGCCTGAGCCCAGGAACTGGTCTGGGAGCTGGTGCTGGCTGTTTTCAGCTTCATGTGAGGTGTCTGTGCCTCCAAGCCCTGTCTGTGCCTTGGGAATGCAGTCCCTGTGGCTGTGTTCAGAGGAGTTCTTGGATGAGGGAAGGGATAAGGATCTGACTCCATGTTCAGAAGGCTTGATTTATTATTTTATGATATATATTACATTAAAACTATACTAAAAGAATAGAAGAAAGGATTTCCTCAGAAGGCTGGCTAAGAATAGAATAGCAAAGAATGATAACAAAGGTTTGTGGCTCAGACAGAGAGTGACTGTGATTGGCCATTAATTAGAAACAACCACATGGGCCAATCCCAGATGCACCTGTTGCATTCCACAGCAGCAGATAATCATTGTTTACATTTTGTTCCCGAGGCCTCTCAGCTTCTCAGGAGGAAAAATTCTAATGAAAGATGTCTGTGACAAGTCCCAGCTGGAATGGGGTGCAGCCTGGAAGGTGCTGGGGTGTGCCCTGGCAGGGCAGGGACACAGCCACTGCTGCAGATGTGGCAGCAGCATCTGCCTGGGCTCTGCTGCTGTGTGCTGAGCCTCTGTGAGTGAGGGGCAGCTTCCACCAGCAGCTGCCAAGGACAGAATTCACAGAATAATGACCAGGTTGGAAGAGACCTTCAAGATCATAGAGTCCAACCCAACCCCAACTGCTCAACTCAGCCCTGGCACCCAGTGCCACATCCAGGCTTTGTTAAACACACCCAGGGATGGGGACTCCACCACCTCCCTGGGCAGAACATTCCAGAACTTCATCACTCTTTCTGTGAAACACTGTTGGAATCCTGGATGCTGAGAATTTTAAACTTCCTGTGCTGGAGGGCACAGACTCACAAGAGAACACTGCACTTGACCTGAGGCCATGGACAAGGCTTCCAAAATCGATTGATAGCACTGGGATTGTGGGTGTGTAGTTTGAATAGGAGTGTGTGATATCACAGGGTGGAAAACTTGGAATTTAGGGTTTTAGAATATAGCAATATGTGGGGCAAGATGGAGGTTTTAGAGAGGTGGATGGTTGTTGTTGTTGTTCTTCTCCATGGGTTTGGGTGGTGTTTTGTAATTGCACAGAAAAGTCCACTCTTTCTGTAAAAAACTTATTCCCACTATCCAGCCTGAATTTCCCTTGGTGCAGCTTGAGGCTGTGTGCTCTGGCTGTGTCAGTGCTGCTGCAGACAGAGCCCAGCCCAGCTGAGCACAGGCACCTTTCAGGAGCTGCAGAGAGTGATGGGGGCAGCCCTGAGTGTCTTTTTCTCCAGGCTGAGCACCCCCAGCTCCCTCAGGGGTTCCTCTCAGGGTTTGTGCTCCAGCCCTTTGGTGCTCTCCACTCTGCACTGCCCAGCTGGAGCTGCTCCCTTCCTTCTCCTGGAGGGAAGATGGGAGCACCTGGAAATGCATTTTTGGGTTGTCAGTGAAGAGGTGCTTACAATGAAGAGCAAAGTATTATTGCTCTTGTACAGTCCTGGCTTTGGTGAAACCAGATGGGTTTGAAGTAAATATGGAGTTCCTTTGTCCAATGTAATTAGAAGCTGAAATTCATGTGTTTGAAGTGCTGTGAGTAATCCTCTGTTTTCTTTCTGAAGAAACATCTTTTTTTTGTTGCTTTTACTGAACACTGGTGATTTGCAATGGATTCCTGCAGTACTGGTTGGTTAGAGGACAAGGAGATCATAAAAAGTCACCCTTGGTTTGAAATGAAGGCAATGAAAAATGAGTGCCTTGTACTGAGTGTTGCTGGAGGTTGCTGGCCAAGTATTGCAGTCTCACTTTCCTATTTTTAAAACTCTCTCACCAGCTGTGATGTGACCCTTCCCTCCACACCCACAACAGAAAAGAAGCCCTTACTGATTAGAAGCAGGAAACAATAAAACTCACTAGCCACAAAGTATTTTCAAAGACACAAAATAAACAAGCAGAGATAGTGGGAAATAGATATTTCCTGCTGATCTCCTTACAGCACAGTAACCATAACTAATAATTATAGTCCCTGGGGATTTACAGCTTTTAGAGGAATGTATGTTTTTAAGATGATGCTGTCAACCTGAAGTAAAATATTTTCATCAGAGTCTGTCCTAGCATAGCAAGAAGGTGGCCAGGAGTGCCATGAGATGCATTGGTGACACCTTCTAGGAGTACAGGAGCACTTGAGGCTGATCTGGGGCAGGGAGCTGCTCTCCTTGCTGGTCACACTGGTGTGCACTGGAGGTTCCCCTGGTGGGTGCAGCTGTGGGGGCTCTTGTGACCATGCTCACAGGGGCTCTGGGAGAAGAGAAGAGACAAGAATGTTGACTCCATGTTTCAGAAGGCTTGATTTATTATTTTATGATATATATTACATTAAAACTATACTAAAAGAATAGAAGAAAAGGTTTCATCAGAAGGCTGGCTAAGCTTAGAATAGGAAGGAAAGAATGATAATACAGGCAGCTGTCTCAGACTCTGAGCCAGCTGACTGTGATTGGCCATTAATTAGAAACATCCAAGATGGGCTAATCAGAGATCCACCTGTTGCATTCCACAGCAGCAGATAATCAATGTTTACATTTTGTTCCTGAGGCCTCTCAGCTTCTCAGGAGGAGAAATCCTAAGGAAAGGATTTTTCATTAAAAGATATCTGCAAGAGGCCCTCATGGCATGGGCTTTTATCTGAACTCAGCTGTATTTGTGACAGTAAGCTGGGAAGATCTTTTATGTGTTTTCTCTGCCAGGATTCTGCAGTTTTCTTTGCCTGGGTGGTTTCTCTAGCCATGAGTGTTCTGTGTGCTCTGCTGCTGTGGTTTGCTCGGGCTGGCCCCAGCTCCCACTCTCCTCGGGACCCTTGCAGTGGATCAGGATGAGGATGAAAATGATGATGATGTGTATTTTTCACATTGGTGATCACTCCAAAGGGCCCCATCAGGAAAGGGGGAATCTCCATTTTCAGGCAGAGGGTGGAAGCTGAGGTTGATGTTTGTGCAATTCTGGATCTGTGCAATTCTGTGTCTTTACCTGACGTGTGACCTGCCTTGCCTCCCTCCAGCCAGGTGTGGGCCAGTTGTTTCTCCTGCCACCCTCATGGCTCCTAATGGCTCTTCGGGTGGGCTGGATAAAAGGAAAACCTTCCCAGGAAAAGATGCTAAACCCGGAGGTGCCGGTTTTCACTCCTTCAGCACCTCATCCATAGATCTCTGTGCACAATGAGCCCCTGAACTGCGGGCCGTTCATTAGTATGCTCCGTGTTTGTTTAAGAGCTCCCTGCTCTTTTATTTCTGCTGTGAGCAGCTTCTAACTCCTTTGAGATGAAAAACGGGCACCAAATGATGCCAGAAAATGAGTAGATTTGTCCCAATCTCCTCTGTCCAGTTTGCAGGGAATTTCACCTTCTGCTCTCTAGATGATCTTTGTGACAGTAAGGGCTGTTATCAGTAAGAGCTAAAGCATGGATCCAGCCTGATAAAGCCAGCTCACAGGAAATTCTAAAGTGTCCCTGTGATGCAGGCAGGGCTGTCTGTGTGTGTGGTGAACGCTGCTTTCCTACAAGGTGTCAGGGGCAGCCCCAAACCAGCCCTTCAAACTGCATCCGGGAAAAACTCTTTGTGAAAGAAGCAAATCAAAGCAGATGCGCCTCAAACACTCTTTATTCAGAGCACACAGGACAAGGCTGGGAGAAATATCAGTTGTTATCTTCAAAAGGTTTATTTAAAACTTTTAGTTATGGAAACAAAAAAATCCCTAAATATAACTATATGGAAAATATATATATAACATATCTATATATATATACACACATATTCTCATAAGCTCTAGAGCAGTGTCAGGCTGGGAACAGCAAAGCCTGAGTGAGCAACCCACAGAGCATTTCTAAACAGCCTAAAAGGTCCAGACCAAGTCTCTCCCTTTTTCTCTTTTTTTGCTTTTCCCTCCTAATGATTGCAGCATTTTTACAGGACTCAACACTGGAATCTCCTACACTGCACAGGGATGATATTAAAAACACAAAGCAGAAGAGACCAGTTGCTTACCCTTTTATCAAACAAAGGGATCTCAATGGCTTATGTGAGATCTGAAGGTAAATTTGATTCCAGAGAGGTTTGTTGCTTATTGCCTTGTATTTTTTATTAATAGAAAGTTAATTATTTTAGAATGTAAGACAAGAAAACTATATCATTATTATACACTAAAGAGCACGAGAGGATTCTAGACAATAATTTAGATGTATTAAATAAATAAGAAATAATAGCAGCCTTCTACAATGCAGGCTACACATAGGTTTACTTCGGTTTGAAGTACCCAGGTCTTTAGTACACCTACAGGAACAGATTTGCTCCACAAGTGTTTTAAAGAAACATATCTATAAGATACATACGTAAGAGTGTCTAAGGTTAGGACAAAAATGGAAAGCACACTTTACCACGGTCTCCACATATCTAATGACCCCATTCTGGGGTTGTTATGGGAAAAATTCGGCTGCAGAACCTGTCTGGGAGGAGGCGCAGCATCAGCCTGGTTGCAAAGCGGCAGCGAGGGCAGCTGGAGGGGATTTTTGGCAGCTTGCCTGTTCTCCGCAGGGCAGAGGCGCTCCTGGGCCGGGTTGGAGCCTCGGGCGCTGCCCTTGGGGCTCGGGGCGCTTTTGTGCGTCGGGAGCGGCTGCAGGGCCGGGCTGGCGGAGCGCAGCGCTGCCTTGCAGGGCTCCTCGCCCGAGCGGGGCAGGGATTTGAGCAGGTGGTTCAGGAGCCGCGCCCCCAGGCTCTTGTCCATCCACTCGCAGGTGAGCAGCAGGTTGTGCACCTCGTGCATGCACTGGATGTAGCCGGTGCTGTACCTCTGCTGCGCCTCCA
Organism: Setophaga petechia; assembly: GCA_024362935.1. Lineage (NCBI taxonomy): Eukaryota > Metazoa > Chordata > Aves > Passeriformes > Parulidae > Setophaga > Setophaga petechia. The sequence goes on from JANCRA010000018.1 coordinate 21,144,275, forward strand.
GCCCCACCTTGGAGTCGGCTGTGCGGGACAGACACAAAGGGTGAGCGGGGCAGGGTCACCGCCTGGTGGCTGGAGCATCCCTGGGTTTGGAGATGCTTTGTTTGCGGGGAAAAGGTGAGCGGGGGGTGAGCCCTGTGCCCTGCTGCCCCGCGCCGAGGCGAAACTGCACCAAAGAGCAGAAATCGGCTCGGGGAGGGAAAAACGCCTCCCGCGGATTCAGCAGTGCCCGGCTCCATCTCCCCATCTAGTGGAGAAAGCCAAGGCCCGGCAGGCTGGGCCTGGGCGGTCTGAACGGGGCTTGTGCCAGGCTGCCAGGGGATCAGACCCGCTGGCACAGGGCACAGGGTACAGAGAAAGGGACCCGGCACTCACCCAGCATCTTGCTGCTCTGGATGTTCTGGAGGTGCTTCACCGTCATTTCCAGGATGTCTGCTTTTTCCAGTTTAGACTGCTGATAGGGAAAGAACACAGCAGTTAGAGGCAAAGAAGGGTTTGCACCATGCCCAGTTTCTCTAAAGATGACACATTTCCCTTCCTCTCCCCACAGCCCAGTTCCCCACCAGCAGAAGGACAAAAAGCAGCATAAAATGAGGACTTACATCCAGGTGAAATGCACCCACAACAGTCTCCTTCAGCTGGTCTAAGCAGTTATTAATCCTTTCCCTTCGCTTCCGCTCAATGAGGGGCTTCCTCAACTGGCAAAGAAAAGGACCAGGAAAAATCAGAGTTGATATTTTCATTTCCTCTCCCTGCTGCAGTCCAGCAAGGCCAGAGATCCCCTCTCTGTGTGAATCCAGAGCAGGGTGACACTGCTCAGCAGGGACAAGGTGTGCATGGAGCGTGTGCCCATCCCTGAGGTGGCATCACCTCTCCCTTCTCCCACTTCCAATCGTTTCAAACACAGAAACTCACTTCACCCGATCAAAACAGAGAGGAGGCAAAGAAAGGAAGCAGAAAAACACCCACATGAGTTAAATTCAGGGAAAACATCTTTCCAAGAGGAGAAAAAGCGTTTGTGACAGTAAAAGCTAAAGCATCGATCTAAACCTAAAGCGCTCCCTGTGCCCTGGAAGCAGTGGCTGGCACCCCTCGTTCACATGCCCAGCTCAGGGGACACTCACCTTCCTCTCCTCCTTGCTGCTGGCCACCTTGTGCGTGCCCGTGGTGGCCGTGGCTGTCATCCTGGGGCGGGCAGGTTCGGCAGGACGGGATGGGAAGGGATGGGATGGAATGGGAAGGGATGGGAAGGAGATGCTCGAGCAGTGGCTCGCTCCCCTTCCAGCCGGGCTCTTTGCTGCTCCGCTGCTCCTCGGCTGTATTTATAACCCCAAATTAGCATCTGAAAGGCAACTTTCCTTGGCGGGACTTCTTTTCCCACACGAGGGGTCGAGCCCGGAGGTTTGTGGCCATCAATCAAAGCTGACAGGTCACTGCTTCTTTTCAATGACCACGCCGGCCCCCCCAAACGGCGACAGATGTCCGGCCTCCGACGCTGGGCTTTGGAGGGATCCTTTGTTCGGCAAGAAGGGGAGGAAAATGGGCGCGCTCGGAGCAGCTTGCACGGCTCCCCGTTCAATTCGCACACATTCCCAGGGGGGGACACAATAGCCGGGAAGCGGTTGAATTACACCTGGGAAAATGCCTTCCACTCATCTTTTTCTCCTCCATCTCCTTGAAGCCGTGCCTGTTTTTACCTGCTAGGCTGACCCCAGTCGTTTCACATCATTGTAACAGGCTCTTAATTTAAGAATAGAGTACTTCAGCTAGGAGTTGCTGCTCCCAGGGATTATTGTTACAAGGAAATGATGATCGATTAAAAACTGTTGACAGCAGACACCCGGAGGATGGTTGTTTCCATCACAGAAATCCTCCAGGGAAACATGGGAACTTTATTTACCACCTGGGAACCTGAATTATGTGTTGCACCTGGGTGGATGTTGGTAATATGTAACTCTTGTAGTTTTTGGCTGCTCTGCAGAATTTAATATTAAATGTACAGGGTAGTGAAGATACTAACAGACCTAGAACTGAGTTAGTCCTATGGAAGCTTTACTTCCCTGTGTTTTTCCCCCATGCTGTGAGGCTTGGGTGGCTTTGTGAGGAAGGGGGTTTGTCTGTTTGCTGCTCTGGAATGCTGGGGCAGGGGATGAGGGGCCTTTTCAGGAGGCTTGGTGTGGGGTGAGAATGCACTTTTATACTTCCTCACTTCTGCCTGGCTTGGGGGAGAATATGAAGATGTTTTCATGACCTTGCATTTGCTTTCTGAAGCTGCTTTGCTGATGAGCAGGATTTGGCAGTGTCCTGTTGAGTCCCACAGGTGAAGCCCTTTGGATTGGTGTTGAATGTGTCACCTTATTGAAGTGGAGAGGAAGCAGCTGCAGCAGTTCAGAAGCACTGCAGGCCCTCCCAAAGCACTGGGGGGGATTTCCCAGCTCCCAGGAAAAAGAAATATTTTATTCAAATAAATAAAAAATAAGAGCAGCATTCTACAATGCAGGCTACACATAGGTTTACCTTGGCTGGAAGCAGCCAGGTCTTTAGTACAGCCACAGAACACTCCACAAATGTTTTACAGAAACATATCTGTAAGGTAGATGGTGCGTGGCTGCAGAGGGTTGTGTCCCTCCAGCTCTGGGTGGGGACATTCCCCAGTGACAGCAGCGAGGACATCACGCTGCTCCTTGCTCAAGCACCGTGTGGGTGTGAGTGTGTCAATGCAAACATACCTGCAGCACGTCTGCACGCCCTGCTGCCTGGGCTCATCACCAAAACATGTCCCCAGCCATGGGACCTGGCAGG
>JANCRA010000018.1:21152073-21188473 GCA_024362935.1 Setophaga petechia
GACCATCAGTTCTGCATGTTGGACCTGCCATGGCCCATCTCAGCCCTGTTTGCAGGAGGAATGTGTGTCCTGCAGCCTGGCCAGGACAGGATCACCAGATGGAAATGGGTTGGTCAGAAAAGCAAAGGATGATTTATCTGTTCTGGGATGTGGGGAAGAGCACTGGCAGAGCACAATCCCAATGAGCAGATGTGGGGAAGAGCATTGGTTGGTCAGAAAAGCAAAGGATGATTTATCTATTCTTGGGATATGGGGGAGAGCATTGGGAAAGCACAATCCCAATGAGCAGATGTGGTGAAGAGCATTGATTGGTCAAAAAAGCAAAGGATGATTTATCTGTTCTTGGGATGTGGGGAAGATCATTGGTTGGTCAGAAAAGCAAAGGATGATTTATCTGTTCTTGGGATGTGGGGAAGGGCATTTGCTGTGTTGAGGGCACAGTCCCAATGAGCAGACACCACCCACAATGGGAGGTGGGCCCAAGATCACCATCAGAGCTGAGGGAAGCCATGGCTGTGCTGAGGAGGCTGCTCTGACAGCTCTGTGCTGGGATCCTTGGGGATGGAGTGACACTGTGCGTGCCAGGTCACAGTTCTGGCAGGGGTTGGTGGTTAGGTGAGCCTTGTGTGGTACCTGGGGAAGAGGCACAGGGCATCTGGCAGATGAGGGTGGTGTCTGTGGTGGCCTATCAAAGCCTGTGAGTTCACTGTGGTGTGGGCACGGAGCTCACCTGCTCCTCCTGCTACAGCTGAAGAGAGAGAGGTCACACATGGCACTGGACAGTGCCACATGAAGTATTTGCATCACAGAGAAAGCCCAGCTCCAAAGTAGCACTGAACATGTGGAAATTCTGTTGAGATCTCTAAATCCATCTCCTTTACCAAGTGCACCAAACCCCTCTGGCCCCAGCTCAGCCTCCTGGGTACCAGCTGGCTCCACCATCCTTGGGAGAGAACTCCTGGGACAGGAAATAATTACAAGGCTGGTACCAGCTGAGTAATTCTCAGCTTTTCTTTCACACACCCCCATCCAGCCTTGGTGTTAAGGATCAGCTGATGCTCTTGCCATTGCTCAAGCTGTCTCCTGCCTGGCAGGTTAGCAGCGCTCCAGGCCCCACAGGAAATCTTATCTGCTGCTTCTCAGCTAGAGTGCTTGAAACACAGCTCCTGGGCCAAAAGCACCTTATAGGAAGCAGAAAATCTGATAAGCTGTGTGGGTGGTGGCAGGCTGTAAGGGTTAGCCCCTTGACTGTGCTGAATTTTACATGGCCTCATTATGGAGAAGGCAAAACAAGTGCAAACTCTGCTTTTCTTCTTCCCACACCAGCCCATGCAGCAGCACCCACCTTCTCACAGCTCCTGGCTGCTCTTCATCTTGTCAGGGCCATGGTTTTCCTACCCCCAAGGTGACTGTGCCCCAAGAACTAGCAGGACTTCCTACATCTTTTGGTTCCTCCACAGCAATGAGAAATGCTCATCCCTGTAATAAAGGAGTGTCTCCTAGATACACATGAAGAGGGGGGAGGAAGTGAAGAAATTGAACAGGACAGTTGTTTTAGAAAGCAGACAGAATTCATAACAAAAACAAGATAGTATAAAACCTTTTGCTTTGATTGGTAAAAAATTAGTTACTAAAATACAGATTAAAAAAAAATTTAGAGAACATCGTGAGGTTTTAAACACCATCCAGGATGGACTTGGTTTACACAGACCAGGCTGCAGAGGTGATACAAGGAAGAAGAGCCAAACTTCATGAGGAGAGCACCTTGAGGGACCACTCAAGGAGAACACTTGAACTTTCTTTATGCAGCATGTCTTGATTTATTTCATTCAGGAGAGCAGTGCTGGGTGTTCTCACACCCTGGGTGAGTTATTTCATTCAGGAGAGCAGTGCTGGGTGTTCTCACAACCTGGGTGAGTTATTTCATTCAGGAGAGCAGTGCTGGGTGTTCTCACACTCTGTGTGTGAGATGTTACCAGATGTCACCTGGTAACAAGCCTGATCTGTAATGGAATAAACCAAGTGCTTGGTTTATTCAGTAAGCTTTGCTTTGACAGCAGCATGGATGCCTGACTCCCCCACACTGGACCCCAGGCTCAGCACCCTGCACACCCCACACTGCAGCCTCTGCACTTCCCACACTGCCTGTTTCTTCTTAGCTTCTCAGTTCCTGAGGCTGCAGAGTGATGTGGGTTAAGATTCATCTTTGTGAGAAAAATATCTCTTTGAGTAAATGTGGCTTTTGTGCCAGCCTGGCCACATGCCAACGCCTGCTTTTTATAGTCCGTGTGTCTACGTGTGCTGTCACCACATCCTGAGGCCTGGCACAGGACACCTCGTCAGCAGGAATGGGGCAGCTCTGCAGCAGGAGTGACCTGTGTGCTGTCCTGGGCACAGCTCTGGGGCTGCCAGGGGGCACTGCCCTTACAGCAGCATTCCTGACTCACTGCCCTCTTCTGTTGCTGCAGGGCTGGGCTTGCAGCACCCCAGCAGTGGGAAATGCTCACCTGGGTGTTTGGCACTTGGTGGTCCTGTCTTGGCACAGCCTGGCTGCTGCTGGGACAATGGAAAATGGGAGGAGGGGAAGGCATGAGCTGTAGGGTCTCTGCTCTGTGTAAGCCAAGTCCATCCTGGATGGTGGATAAAGCCTCATGATGTTCTCTAAATTTTTTTTAACCTGTATATCTGTAACTAATTTTTTATCAATTAAAGCAAAAGGTTTTATATTATTTTGTTTTTGTTTATGAATACTGTCTGCTTAAACCAACTCTCCTCTTCAATTTCTTTACTTTTTCCCCACTCTTCAGGTGTATCTAGGAGACACTCCTTTATTACAGGGATGAGCATTTCTCATTGCTGTGGAGGAAGCAAAAGGTGTAGGAAGTCCTGTTGGTTCTTGGGGCACAGTCACCTTGGGGTAGGAAAACCATGGCCCTGACAAGATGAAGAGCAGCTAGGAGCTGTGAGAAGGTGGGTGCTGCTGCATGGGCTGGTGTGGGAAGAAGAAAAGCAGAGTTTGCACTTGTTTTGCCTTCTCCATAATGAGGCCATTAATTAAAATAATAATAAAGCCCCCACTGCCACAACCCTTTTTTTTCTTGCTTGTTGATTTTTAACATTAGGAGGTGTACCCTGGGTTTGCTCTGTCAAAAAGCAAAAGAGGCCACGAGACACAAGAGTTCCCTAAGGGGTTTTCCAGAAGAATACCTGTGATCAGCTGGGTGTCTTGTGTTTCAAACATGATGTTTCATCCCCTCTTGTTGTGTTTCAAAGATGATGTTTCACCCCCTCTCCCCATTCCAGGTGTGTCTGTACACACACATGCAGACAGTGATGCCCTCTCACAGCTGCACACAGACAATTTTCAGACTATACAGTTTTGTGGTCTTTTTCCAAAGCAGTGCCTGCCTTGGAAGCTTGGGACAGCAGAGCTCTGGAGTTCTCTCCTCACTGGGAGCCAGGGGTCCCATCAGGAGCAGGAGGAGAGCTGCAGAAAAGCTTTAGAGAGTCTCAGGACAGGTCATGTGCGTATTTGCTGGTGTGGTCAAGCGATATGGCCAGGGCTCCTGTGCCAGCTGAGCCTGAATCCAGCTGAAGGGCAGCACTAAACCCGTGCCCCTCACAGGTTTCTGCTGTAAGAGCTAATTAATTCATTTCTGCAAAGCCCTTTGAAGGGGTAAAGGGGTAAGCAAGTGCACAGCAGTGTTATCCAGAGGCTGCGAGCTTCAGAGTTTAACAGGCAGTGCTTAAATATCAACCAAGTCAGTCACCTTGTAATTTCTTTAAAATGTAAAAGAAGAGGGAAAGCATCTAAAAAGAATAACCCAACAGTAATTTTCAGCAGTGTTCACAGCCTTTTGTCTTTCTGCTTGATTTGGGATTCTTACTGTATTTGCTTCCAGTTCTATTGAATTAATGGCCGTATTTGACTGGATTTTGTGGATGGTGTTTTGGTTTTTTGGTTTTAGCTCAGGAAATACATTTTACACTAGTGCTGTTTCTAGCTCAGGAAATACATTTTTCACTAGTGCTGTTTCTTGGTGTGACTTCTTTTACTTCCTTTCATGCTTACAATGCCGATGGAAACCTGGTTTTGGCTTTAGTAGTAGATCCCCCCTGGAATGGATGCTATGCTTTACAGATAACTTTGAATTGTTCCACAGTAATAAAAAGTTTATTAAAATGACTTGCTCTCCAGGAAAGGGATTTGCAACAGATTTTTTTTCTATGATTGTTCAGGTAATTGTTTTTTTTTTTTTTCTGACGATGTTTACATACTAACACTTAGTTTTTGTGGTTTGCTATAATGTTTCTAAAATGTGTTCTAATTCTGAAATGGAACCTTGAATTAAAGATAAATCATGGAATGTCCATGAGGAAAAAAAACTCCTAACTGATATGAAAGACAATTACATTTAATTGTGTTTTCTACCGTAAATAGGATTTTGGGGGGGGGTGTGAGTCTGCTCGTTATTTATTAATTGAATGAACTGAAAGATAAAAAAATACCCACAGACATTTCTTTGAGAAAAGCTTTAGGAGTCTGCAGTGAATGTCTCCAGGCAGTAACAGGTGAAATGCAGTTTCAGGAACTGTCACAGGCACTTGTGAAACCTGGTGATTAAATTCAGCCACTGCAGCTTGGTTCAAAGTCCATGGAAATACTCAGGATTCTTCTTCTGCTGGACTTTAAACAGAAAAAATTCAGCATAACTGCAGTTGTCCCTACTTCTAATATTTCCTCCCTGAAGCGCCTTGTCAGGAGCCAGGAACACAGGCTGTGCTCTGGGAACCACATCACTCCATGCCCAGCTAAACATCACCTGGGGGTTGGTTCTGTTCTCCCCTCCTCGTGTGCCCCTCCAGACAGCTGGCAAGTTTTTCCCCAGTTTTGCTATTTTTCAGTGCAGGATGGTGATGGGAGGGGTTAAAGTTGAGCTGCAGGGTTCCCTGAGCCTCCTACCTGCAGCAGAAAGACCCAGGATCCCATTCAGCTCTGTCATTCCTAAGCAAAGCACCTGCATGCTTGCCTTTCTAAATACCTTTTCTTTTCCCCAGTGAAGTAACTTGGATTTTTTAAATGTTTACTCACTTCCTAATTTGCAAGGATTAATTAATTCACAATGGCTCTCTCAGTCATGGCTATGAATTAGCGAATCATTAGTGTGCCAAGAGCCCTCTCACATGCTGTATTTAATCCCTGCTTCTAAGAGCTTAGGAAAATCATGCTCTCTCTGCTGAGGGATTTCTCTGCAGTGTGCAGGGATGGTGATTGCACTGAACCCATTTCTGGCCTGGTCTCCTTTCCAATGGTCATTTGTAGAGCTGTAGTGTCTATCCTCCAGGAGCTGATATTGAATCCCTTTAACAGTGCTTGCCTTTAACTCCTCCTCCTCTCTCCTCAGTACCCTGATTATTATGTTTAAACTCCAATGGTTTTAGCCTAAGTATGGGTTAACAATTTGAACTCAGATATACACACCCTTTCCATGTTGGCTTTGAGATCAACTATTCCCAGTTCACAAGTGGGATATATGAACTGCCATAATTTTGCTGACCACACGTTGTGAGTCGAGGTCCCATCACCTCACCCAGGCACCACGACCCCTCCTGCTTCAGGTCCAGTGTTGCTGCATCTCTTACATCTTCCTGCAACAGCAGGTAAATATTTGAGGTAGATATAAATAATATTAGGAGGTAAATATAATAAATAGTAGGGATAAATGTAGTAAAATTAGGAATAAATATAATAAATATAATAAACATTAGGAGGTAGATATAAATAAATGCTAGATATAAATAAATGCTATGCATGCACACTTGTTTTTACCCCCATGTCCTGTCCCCTGGGGTGCTGAGTGTGGCAGGATTGGCTGGGGCAGCCCCCTGTGGCACCAGCATGGTGCCAGACTGGACCTGGAGCCCGTGGTACCTGTCCAGGGAAGTGTCCTGTGAACCACCCTGTTCCACTGCCCCGTGCCAGCCCCTCTATTCCCCTGCTGTCGGATGCTGGGGTGGCTGCAAATGTGCTCAGATGCATTTTCCATGTCTGAGCTGTAGCACAGAGCTGATGGACACCCCCAAAGAGGCCAGAGGCAGCTGTGCCCACCCACATCTGAGGTTCAGCAGCCAGGGAATGGTGATGTGTGGAGCTCAGAGCAGCAACACCGAGGAGCCCAACCCAAACCTCCCCAGCAGTGGGACAGGGAAGTGCAGCAGGGGGATGTGCAGCCAGGTAATCAAGAAGAAGCTGAAGATAGAAGCTGTTGGCTCACCAGAAGCTTATGGACATTTTGGGAAGCAGGTCCCACGTGGCTGTGTGCCAGTGCTGCATCAGACCTCCTGGGGCAAGGTTTGTAAGAAATTCATGACTTGTTCCATTAAAAATGTATTTTCTGCTTTAAACGTATTATATCACACTAATGGACAATATCAACTTGATCTCTGCTGGGAGAGGTGTGGGCTTTCCTCCATCCAGGCTAATTTGCATTTGTCACAGTGCCAGTAATAGATGAGTGTTACACACAGGGACAGGAAACCATCTGGAGTCCTTCCATGCCATGTTGGGGAGTGCAGAAAACCTGCAGGCTGTAAATCAGCAGCACCTGATGCATCAGGACAATCAGAGCACGTCCAAGGCACGAGTTCCAACCCCACTCTGAGGGTCATAGCATGGAAAAGAAGTTTTGTGACACTACAGAGGGTGTAAAGGTCTGCAAAAATAGTGAAAAAAATAGTAAATACAAATAACAAATGAATAAATACCAATAAATAAAATTTAAATAGTAATTACAAAGGCAGTTAACTACTAATAAAGAATAAAGGAATAGGTTGCACTTTGATTTCTGCATGGTTTGGGGCCCTCACTTTTAAAAGGACATTGAGGCACTGGAGCGTGTCCAGCAAAGGGCACCAAGGTTTAGAGAGGTTCAGAACCCTTGTCTGGTGAGGAGTGGCTGAGGGAGCCGGGGCTGTTCAGTCTCCAGGAGCTCAGCAGGGACCTCCTTGCTCTGTACAACTCCCTGGCAGGAGGCTGTAGTGAGATGGGGCCAGCCTCCTCTGCCATGTCTGCAGTCAGAAGACCAGAGGAAATGGCTTTAAGCTGAAGCGGGAAAATCAAATGAAATATTAAAATATATTTTTCCCTGTTCAGGGGGTCAGACATCAAAACAGGTTGCCAGGGAGGTGGAGGAGTCCCCACCCTGGAGGTGCCCAACAGGCACCCACACCTGGTGCTGGGGGATGTGGTTTAGTGGCTTAGGGGTACAGTGGCAGTGTACCATGGTTGGACCGGGTGATGTGAAAGGTCTGTTCCAGCCTGGTGGCTCTGTGACTCCAATAATAACGAAAAGCACCGTGAACAATAACACGAGGAAATAACGAGAGGCGCGGCTCGGCAGCGCCCTGGGTCCTCCGCGGCGGCAGGGGGCGCTGTGGCGCAGCGGCGCGGGCGGAAGCGCGGGCGGGAGGGCCGGGCCGGTGCGACGCCGTGAGCGCGGGGCGGGGGGGACGGGCCGGGCGAGCCGGGGCCGCGCCGCCTCTGCCGCAGCCGCAGCGCCGGAGCCGAGAGCCGCCAGCGGGCGGGCGGGGCCCGCCGGACGCACAGGTACTGGGGCGGCCGGGGCCGCGGGGGGCGAGGGCCGTGGGCATTGTCCGGCGCGGGGCCGGGCCGTGCCCTGCGGGCCGCGGGTAGCGCGGCCCGGCCGGTGCGCGCCGCGCTCCGGGCCCATTTGTCCGCTGGGCGCTGGGAGGGACCGGCCGAGTTCCGCCGGCCTGGGCGGAGGGCAGCTCCGGGGATAGCAGCCGCTGCCCCGGGGGTGCCGCGCGGTACGGCCGGGCAGCCCGAGGGAAAGGGCACGGCCGGGGCTGCGCTTCCCGTGCGGCAGCGCCCCGGTCCCCAGCCGCTCCAACGTCGAGCCGGGAGCGATCAACGTAAAGCCGCGCACGGCCCGGCCCGGAGCGAACCGCAGCGCCCGCGCCGCTCCCGAGGAGGGCGGAGGGGCCGCGGCTGTCCCGTCCCAGCGGCGCCGGGCCGGGGGCGCTGCCCGCGACCACCGCTCTTTGTTCGGCCCCGGGAACACGCACGGAGCGGCCGGAGGTGCGGGGCCGGCACTGCCTTGCGCGGCCTCTCGGGGTCCGGCTCCGAGGCCTCTTCCTACAATTGTTGTTGCTGTGGTGGCCCCGCTAGGCCTCCGCAGCCGTGGCTGTGCGGGAGGGCTGCTCGCAGCCCGTTCTCTGTGCGGACTGCCCCGCGGACACCCAGCGCGGCCTCTTCTCTGCTCCGTGCGATAAGAAAAGTTTTGCCATTGTTTTTTTTTTTTCCTGCAAATCCCTGGTATGCTACCGGTACTGAAACTAGGATGTATCCGGTTTGGGTATTTTAAAATTTTTTTAGATTTTAACTTCTGGTGAAGGATCATGTAGGTGCCCAGGATTTATTTAAAACCTATATGCTGTCTTGTGGGAATGGTGTGATTTAATTTGCATGATGAGTCAAAGATTAAATTACATGACCTAGGCTCTTCAGTTTCAGTGAGGCAAATAATGCGTGGAAGAACAGTTTCAGTGTAGATCAGAAATAAAATTTGATTAACATCAAAATGTTGTAAAGTTTTGTCTGCGCATGGGTTATTTTTAAAACTTACCTGTCAGATACTCTTAATTTAAGATCCTTAGTGTGGTTTATCAGGAAGTGTGCCTTCCTTTTTAACACCTAGAGCTCGTGCAGTCAGAGGAAATTTAACATCCTGAGCTTGCACCTTGGTATCGCAGCTTTTAAATAATAGATTTTTACTATTTAAAACACTGTGTACCTTTAATTAATAGCTGTTACCTAATACCTGTTGATGTGGCACATGCCTTTAACTGCAGAAGAAAACAAAGGCCACCGAATATTTTGTGAAGTAGGATAAGCATGGTACCTATTCCGGGCTCAGGAGTAAGTTGATTTTTTGTTGATTTCAGTTGTCCTGTAGAAATTGGCAGCTAAGGTGACCTGTAAGTGACATGATAGTGACATGATAGGTTTCTGCCTGCTGTAAGAATATTGTATTTCACAGTTTTAGCTTCATGGTTTTCATGTGGTGTGAGAAACTATTGGGTCAGCCAACTAGGATGCTTTTGGCTTAAATTTATTTGTGTTTGACGTGGATCTCATTGTTAGTGTAACATTCCCGTTGTTGGCTTCCCTTGGTCAGGCAGAGGCACCTTGGGACAGGAGGGGTTGTGCCTGGTGGTGTTGGGAACAAGCAGGACAGTGTTAAAATGTGAGTTTGTACATATGGACTGTGCTGCTGAGCTTTTCTGAATGCTGACAGCATTGATTTTTCTTTTTCCTTTTAAGTTTAATGACATTCTTTTCTTTATGTTGACACAAAGTTGTGAAATTTTGATGTGTTCTCTTTGCATGGAATGCGCAGTTGTGTAAAACAGAATTTATATTTGTAAAAATATATGTGTTTACAAATAAAAGCAGTTGAGTAATACTTTGTGACAGTATGTCTTTGAGAGATAATTATACTCTTTGGGTATTATCAAGCCCAGACAAATGTATATTCCCAGTGGGGTGTGATAATATTAAAACTGCACCTCTTGGAATTCCTTGATTGGCTTATTCAGGAGGGAATGGTATCTATTTTGCATTCTGTCATGTAGCTCTTATTAATTAATGGCTGGTAGTTAAATGAGACTTGACTGTTGCCCTGTATGTGCTGCACTTCCTAAGGTTTTTTAGGGCATTTTGGTGAATATGAGAATTACTGGCCAATGTCTTCCCTTCTGAATCATTTCTTTGTTCAGTTTTTGCAGATTTTTTTACATGAATTGTTTGCAGCCTGTTTGTTTTTTTTTTTTTTTTGTGTAAAATTTTTCTGAAAGCTGATAATCTCTGTATGTGCGTTAGAGGCTTTAGAAACTTGCTAAAATAATGATTTTTTGGTGGATTTTCAGAAAGCTGTACTAGCTGGTGCTGCTTTGAGGCAGGGGGCAGGAAGAAGCCTGGTGGCCTTTTGAATTCCCTTCTGGCCCTGCTTTTCTGTCCTTGTGACACTGTGTAATATGGTTTAATTACAAGAGCAGCTATTAAAGTATGATTATCTTAGTCTAATTGGAGGCATCTTGCAGTTACCTATCAAAAATAAGATTTGACTCATCTGCTCCTTCAAAATTAATAGTTCCATAACAGCCTGCAGCTATTTATGTAAATAATGTGCGAAGCAAAAATGTGAGTTGAATATTTTTCAAATATTACTGCTTCTGCACGGTACAGTTGATATTTTGTATGTTTAATTCTCCAGTTGATATTTTGTATGTTTAATTCTCTCTCTGGCCATGCTCTCTCTCCACACCATGCTTTGGCACCACGAGGTGCAGAGGTGTGAGCCAAGGGAAGCTGAATGTCTGCAGTGAGAAGGTGAAACTTTATGCTGAAATCCCTCCCCACCCCCAAGTGCAAACACAAAGGTTAAATTAGAAGATGAGGCTGTCTTGAATTATTTTAAAGGACTTGAGCTGGGCTGTTAAATGCACGATCAGGAGTACCTAAGGCTTCCACTGGTGTCATGTGAGTTTGGGCTTTCTTTAGCCTGAGCAGAGTTATGTGCTTTCCTTATTGCACCTTGAGATAAAATAACACATTCATTGGGCCCTGTTTAAATACTCCTTATAAAGGCTTGAATTGAGGATTGATCCCAACTCGAGGCAGCCAAAATTCTGTGTGTTTACAGGAATAACTGTGGTTGTTCCTCAACAGCCTTCGTGGCCTCCTTTTTTCAGACAGTGTTAATTTAGGAAGTAAATGGCTTAGGTTGAAATAAACAACTGCAATTTGCTTTCTAACTCCCCTGGTCTGAGCATTCTAGCTATGCTTGATATAATCAAAAGACACTACAAAAAGTTCCTGACTGTTGACTTCAAATTTGCTAAAAGGGAGCAAATATTAAGCCTATCCACAAGGGCAGAAAATTCTGGGGTATATTACTGGATGTTGTAGTTAATCTTTCTGTTTATTGAAATTCTGCTATTTGTAGTTAAATTCCAAGGTCCTTTCTAAAGATCCATTTCCTCTCTAATCCTTCCCTGCCCTTCAAACACTCAGAGAATTCTTCACCAAAAAGTTAAATATAGCAAGACAGTTCAAAAAGTGGCGAGTTATAATTAGTAGAGGAGTGTAGTATTAGTGTAAGATGTTTTTCTAAGTTCACAAACATCTTTGGATGAAGAAATTTAGGAGTTACTACATAGATGTTTTAAATATTGGATATTTTAAAACATTCAGGTATACTGCCAAGTGTGGGAAATGGCTGCATCAGTGAAAAATTACTCTGTGCTGCTTTTGATCCTTGCCCTGTTGTGTATTTTTTTAGTCAGCCTTTATTGATAACAAATTGTTTTTTCTTACTAAGAGAATGTAACAAATTGTTTTAACTGCAAACCCTGCAAGATTTGAAACACGAGACTTAAAAATAGCTAAGATAGAACTTGGCTATAAATTAAAGAGAATTAATTTGTCAGCTTTTCAGGGAGTTGAATGTATGTGACTGTGAGAACAGTACTTATGTTCAGTCACTCATGTGTGAAATGCCTTATCTCCTTTGAAGTTTATCTGTGTTAAAACACAGAATGAAAAAATGGAGGAGCATTTCCAGAAATGTGGAATGTGAATGTGTGATCTTTTTCTGGCTGCTGAAGCTGCCCAGACAAACAGCTTGACATCTGAAGAAACACCTTTCTGAGAAGATTTCATTGGTTTATTTACTGATTTTGGAGTGAAGCATGGCAGTGCATAGATTTGGGAGGAGAGGCAGCTGCACAGAGTTGGGGAAGGTCCCTCTGACACCCCAACACTCTTGCAGCCAGGGTTCCTCCAACTTTCTCTGTCATTTTCTCTTTACTTTCCTGGCCAGGTGCACCTGGGAAGCTCCTCATGGATGGATTTATTGTTCCAAATATTCATTCAGCTCATCTGCTGAGGAGCTTGCTGTGAGAAAAGCCTGTAGACAGGGAGTTGTGAGTGACACCCTGTGTGTGCTGATCACACCCATTCAGAGCATCCTCCTGCACTGGAGCTCTGAGCTCTTCCCCTGCCTAAGCAGTTTCAGGAGGTTTTGCTACACTTGTAGAAATGAGGCAAAAATTATTGGTCATTCTATTTTATTTTTGACTGTTACATGTGAAGTTACTGCTCTGGCAGATGATCTCCTTTTAATAGATACCTGAAAATTTAATTTTTTTTCATGTATTGCTATAATTTATAAAATTAACCACTATATTAACAGCCACATAACATTGTGACTTTATTGAATATCATGTACAGACAAAGAATAAGCACAAGTAAAGTCTGTTCACAGAGGCACAAAATTTTAGCAAAGAAAACATGGGGAGTTTTATTGTACAAGAGGCCTTAGGGATGCAGACATGCACTGAGTGGAACACAGGGATGCCTGAGAAGTCTCTCCCACATGGTTTATGAATGCCTGGCTCTTCTAACCTGTCACACCTGCTCTTCAAGTCCTAAGTTTCTTCTGACTGGAGTTTGGTAGGGATGGAGAAACTTCTCAGGAGAATTTAAAGAGATAACCTTGGAGGAGGGCACCTGAGGCATGGTTCTTGATAAAGACTTTGTGTATGCTTGGACTATATTAGACAAATGTTAAGAAAGCAAAGTCAATCTCTCAAAAATCAGCAAATAGCCCAAACCTTGCTTTGCTTACACTGATTTGGTACAAAATCCTTATATGATTGATTGTTCCCAGGTTTTTTCAGCTCACTGCACATAACACCCTTTGAATGTGCTGGTTTAGTTGCAGTGTGTTTGGTGAATACACCAAAGACACTGCAACTAGAGACAGGAGATTCCAGATCCTTGGGGGTTTTTCTTTGGGTCACAGATACTCATGCCAGTACATTTCACAGTTTTCTTCAGTAGCATGATGCTTTCCTCCCTTTTTCCAGAGAATGATGCTTCAGTATAGAGAATTTCCTCCTCTCTTTGGGTGTGTGACATTTGTTATTCATGCTGTCTGCTGGAGCACTTGAGAAACACACACTTCCTAAACTTTTTTTCCAGTGACACCCATTTGTGATGTGAAATACATAGATATCTGTGGTTATATTTTAGATATTCCAAAGCACCTTCTCCTAGAGGTTTGTGATTTTCTGACAGGGCAGTTGGAGACCCAGCTGTGCTGTTTGGGAGCATTCACAGTGCTGTTGGTCCATCAGGCACCTGAGCTGTGCTTGATATTGCTGTTAGCCTTGGAATCTCATCCAGAAGAGGATGAACACTCAGGCAGTGACCATGCTATAGGCACCTGGGCTATGTGTTGCCTCAGGAGAAAGGCAGCAGAATTCAATCCCAAATCTTCCTGAGTCTTGTCCAGGACACTGGTTTTGCTGTCCTCTGCCTTGTTACCTGCTTTCCAGCTTTAAAAAAGGAAAAATTCCTATAGAAATTTTCATTTTCTAGTCTAGTATAGTTTATCAGTGGAATGAGTGAAGGTTTCTCTTAAGAAAGTACAACTGAGGAAAACTAAAATAATCAAGATAATTAGAAAACCTTAAATCAAGTGTTGGCTGTTGGATTTCAGGGTTCAAATATGAACCTGAGAAGTTCAGCTTGTCTTAAAATATGACTGAAAGCAAACACAAGCTGCAGTCACCAGGGTAAATAGTCTTTTTCCATGCATCACAGAGGTAATGATTGACAGCAAAGACAGCTTCTTGAGAGCAGAACATGTTGGCTAAACAAGTGCTGTTCTGGAGGTGATTATTTAGATTTGTAATCTCTAAGAAAAGCAGGAGATTGACTCATCAGAATTGACTAACATAGTTCCGTTTTATGTCTGTAATTGACATTGAGCAATATCCAAACCCTGCTGGCTCTGTAATAGGGTGGAGCTGGAGTAAACAGTTTTTCTCTGAGGAGCTGCCTCCATTCATGGAGCATTTTGGGCATGGCTGTGCTGTCTGTGTTACCCTTAATTCCTGTTATGATGACAGATCCAAAAGAGCCTCTTCAGTACAGGGCTGTGGAATATTTTCCCAGAAAGTCACAAAAACTTCAGTGTATTTGTGTGCACTGACATGTATTTGTGTGCACTGACAAACTCATGAATGTATTTAAGTTTTAAATTCTCTGAGAGAATTTATGCCAGTTTTCTTCATTCTTTTAACCTAGACAAACCAAACAAACTTCAAGCTTCTTAATTTGTGATTGTAGTTATTACTTCCTGTCTGTATATAGATAATTCTTTTTTCTGTCAGAAAGAGAAATAAACTCTGTTTAGTGAGTTTTCCTTCTTGCTTGGGGACTTATGTGTGTGTGCAGATATGTAAAAATAAAAAGAAATATTAATAGCCATTTGGAGCTGGATTTATAGTTTACATCCAACAGAGATTGATTAGGTTTTTGCTTTGAGGCTGACCATGCAAGGCTCTTTGCCTCCCTTAGGAATTGTGTTGGGAAGGGTCTCAGAGTTGTTGGACTCTGAATAGTTCTGCTCTCCCTTTAGCCCTGGCAGCCACTCCTTGAGTTGATGCAGGTTGAGGATTTAACACTATCAAATCTAGGAGAAATGTCAAATCTGTGTTTCAGAAGTAGCTGCTCTTGAGCTCTTTAGTGAACAAGGAGAGTGATTGTTGGCCAGAAATACAGAAGCTTTTCTCTTGAAATAGGGTGGTTTTAATTTTCAGAATTACTAGCAAGCATTGAGAAATGTTAGTAAGCACAACAGAAGTTTCTATACCTTGTCTTGTATTTATTGTGGTACTCTGACTTTCAGTGCTGTGGATTGATGCCTCTGAGATTTAGACCAAAACTCAGAAAATCCAGACTTTGAGCAAGTCCCTAAATTAGATAACCAAGCTAAACTAATTTCAAAATGACTGTGAAGGGAAAATGAAAATCTATATTTTAGGAGCTAAAAGGGATAGTTTGAAAATCCACAAGTTCCAGTGTCTCTCACATTGTTTATTTAAATCTTCTTTGACTTAGTAGCAAAGAGTTATTTTAATAGATTTCAGTACATCTGAATTCTGTGAAATCTCCTTATTTACTTCTGTTTCTAATGGATGGTTGGTCAGATTCCAAAATTGTCACTGCATGCCTTTTATTTTGTAATTTCTGAGGAATGTAAAGGTTGCATTAGAGTTTATGGGCTGCATCACAAGCAGTGAGGGCAGCAGGGCGAGGGAGGGAATTTCGATTTCTTGACCATTTCATCATTTGATTTAAGAGCTCTTGTTTGATTGAAGCCTCTTAGTGATATAGAAAGTGATGATATTGTACTGTTGTACTCCTATTTAAGTAATTTTTGTAATCCCTAATTAAATAAAATTTTGTTAAGCTGGAGCACCAATTAATAATTTCAAGAGTTGAAGGGTTTTTGTTTTATTTTTCCACATGGCCCTAAGGATACTGACATAGCTGAAATAAGTAAAATTGCACAGTGTTAGGAGTATAGGTATCAGCTAAAATGCAAGTAGTTCCAGCCAAGCTTGGTGTCAGCCCTTTAGAGGAATTACTGTCCTGCAGAATGTTTTTTTCAGTCATTTCAGGTACAATGTGTGACCATTCCTTGGGTGAACTTGTAGAGATGGAGTGGTGAAGTTTCTCTTGGTAGCATTGCACAGTGATTGCATTAAGAGGAAAATTGGGAGTTCTTGTTTTGGTATTGTGAAACAATTTGGTAGTTCCCTTTTCCAGTCCAGCTCTTCTAAGCAGATAATGAAGGGAACTGTCCCTCAGAGGTGCTTCCCACCATGTTAGCTGATCCAATTTTAGTCACCTCTTGTAGCAAACCTTGTTTTGCAGTGCTGTCTGCAGCCAGGTAGCTCTCAGCCAGTTTTTCACCTGTGGCCCTGTCCGTGTGTCAGGAGTGCTGATTCCTGTACGGACAGACCGACAGTGTCTGTCTGTCTGTCACACCTGTGAGCCCTCAGGGCTGCTGTGCCTTGGACTGTCCTGTCTGCAGCCCCTGTTGGGAGTTGCTTTGAAGTCCAACCATTGGGAATTCTTTCTTTTGGAAGGGTGTCTTTCCTTTCTGCCATGTGATTCCCTCCAGGCTCCTTTTTCTTTACATGCAAACACACTTTTAGGAACTTTTGGTCAACAGCAAGCAGGAGCTGTAAGGTACTACCTTGTGAGTTTTGGCTGCAATAAATTTAGGTGTTAAACTTTTTATGAAGATTTTTAACCTGTCTGCTCCAAGGTTGGTATTTTCTTGTATTTGTTACTCTCATGGAAGCAGAGGTTTGCTTAGCGTGATGTGGTCTGCCTGGAAAGAGAACTCAAGTGTCCCCAAAAAGAGAAAGACAGATGAAAAGTAGTTTGTATCAGCACAGACCTCTGACACATTGTTTATCTTCTGTTTTCAGTGATATATAATAACTTTGGGTTACTGAGCACTCAGGTGGTGTCAGGAGGGAAAAGGATTTTGACCTGGGATTTTCAGGAATGGCTGACTGAAGTACCCTGCTGAACACAGATCTTTGGACTGGAGTCTTGTGAGTCACCAGGAGGACTCTTCATTAGGTTGCCATGGCAAGAGCTTGAGCACATTTTGGGAGCAATCTAGATCATTCCCCCTTTTTGATTCTTGTGCTGCAGAGCATTTCATAACATGAAGTGGAGTTCATGGGTTAGCTGAAACTCTTCTCCCTCTGCCTCAAAATCTATACAAGTAAAATACAAAGGCATGGTATTAAGTGTTGTGACTCTCACCTCATCTCTTCTGACTCTGATAACTCTCTTAATCCTGGGATGCATCACCTCTGCCATTAAAATACCTTTCTATGCTCTGTGTTGCCCCAAAGGAGCACACCTACCTTGGCACTGGAGATGTGGTGTGGTTCATGTATCAGGAATTGAATTCCATTAGTGACTTTGGAGATTTAGACCAAACATTTAAACTGGCAGAAGAAGGAGAGGTCATTTAGGGGAACTGTGCAAAGTACACTTTCCTACAGCCTCTTAAGGTATATTGTGATGTTGAAATTATTTATGTGACATTTCTGTATTGTAATGGCTGGTTCTTTTCCTGGGAGAACAAAGTGAATTCTCCTTTAAGGTCTAGGTTTTTTTGCTTGCTTGTTTATTGGCACAAAATCTGGTCACTTATTGAATAATGGTTTGTTGTTTAGTTTTAAATGGAGACAATTTTATGATAGAACCATTGAATTGTTTGGATTGAGAGAGGACATTAAAGACTGTCCAGCTCCAGCCCCCCTGCATGGGCAGGGACAGCTTCCACCAGCCCAGGTTGCTCAGAGCCCCATCCACCCCAGCCTTGGGCACTTCCAGGGATGGGGCATCCACAGCTTCCATGGGCACCCTGTGCCAGGGCCTCTCTACCCTCACAGGGAAGAATTAATTCCCAATATCTAATCCAGCCCTGACTGCTCTCTGTTTGAAGCCATCCCCCCTTGTCTGAAGCCCTTCTGCAGCTCTCTTGTACCCTCTTTGAGGTCTCACCAGAGCCTTCTCTTCTCCAGGCTAAACAACCCCAGCTCTCTCCTCCTCCTGTGCCCGTTGCAGAGATGCTCCAGCCCTCTGATCAGCATTTCATCTCCTCTGGCTCTCTGCAGCATGTTCCTCATGTGCTGGGGCCCAGGGCTGGGTGCAGCATTGCAGCTGGGGGCTCAGCTGGGTGCAGCATTGCAGCTGGGGTCTCAGCAGGGTGCAGCATTGCAGCTGGGGGCCAGAGCTGGGTGCAGCATTGCAGCTGGGGCTCAGCTGGGTGCAGCATTGCAGCTGGGGTCTCAGCTGGGTGCAGCATTGCAGCTGGGGGCTCAGCTGGGTGCAGCATTGCAGCTGGGGTCTCAGCTGGGTGCAGCATTGCAGCTGGGGGCTCAGCTGGGTGCAGCATTGCAGCTGGGGTCTCAGCTGGGTGCAGCATTGCAGCTGGGGGCTCAGCTGGGTGCAGCATTGCAGCTGGGGCTCAGCTGGGTGCAGCATTGCAGCTGGGGGACAGAGCTGGGTGCAGCATTGCAGCTGGGGCTCAGCTGGGTGCAGCATTGCAGCTGGGGCTCAGCTGGGTGCAGCATTGCAGCTGGGGGACAGAACTGGGTGCAGCATTGCAGCTGGGGGACAGAGCAGGGTGCAGCATTGCAGCTGGGGCTCAGCTGGGAGCAGCATTGCAGCTGGGGGACAGAGCTGAGTGCAGCATTGCAGCTGGGGCTCAGCTGGGTGCAGCATTGCAGCTGGGGCTCAGCTGGGTGCAGCATTGCAGCTGGGGGCTCAGCTGGGTGCAGCATTGCAGCTGGGGGACAGAGCTGAGTGCAGCATTGCAGCTGGGTCTCAGCAGGGTGCAGCATTGCAGCTGGGGGCTCAGCTGGGTGCAGTATTGCAACTGGGTCTCAGCTGGGTGCAGCATTGCAGCTGGGGGACAGAACTGGGTGCAGCATTGCAGCTGGGGGCCCATCAGGGTGGAGCAGAGGGCAGAATCCCCTCCCTTGCCCTGCTGGCCATGCTGCTCATGATGCAGCCCAGGACACGGGTGGCCTTCTGGGCTGCAGTGCACATTGCCATGTCACTGCCATGTCACTGCCATGTCACTGCCATGTCACCTTGAGCTTCTCACCAGTCACCACCCCAGGTCCTTCTGGGCAGGGCTGCTCTCAGTCCATTCTGTGCCCCCACAGTGTTTGTGCTCAGGATTCCCTGTCCCACAGGCAGGCCCTGCAGCTGCTGTGCATGAGCCCACGTGTCACCCTGTGCCCACCCTGTGGATGGTGTCCCTTCCCTGCAGCCTTGCTGAGGGTGTGCTCAGCCCCACACATGTGAACAGTGCCAGTCCAGCTGTGACCCCTGGGGAGCACCACTACTTGTGGGGTGTGATAATTATCAAAGTGTTGTCTCTCTCCTGAACCTGGATACCAGGCTGCATTTTAACCAGCTGCTTCTCATGAGTTCATTTCTCACTCTGATGTCTTGGTAGCAATGAAACAGATGTGTGCCTGGATATCACAGATGTGTTGTGGCCTGTAATGCATTGATATTTTTTTTCTTTTGTCTTTCAAGTGATGCTCATGAAATTAATTCTTGAGTAATTAGGAGAAAAATATCTCCTGGTTATCCTCTAATTTTGCTGCTCTTTGTGATGTGTTCCCCTTTGCCACATTGTCTTTGGTACAGCATACCCGAGAGGAAGCAGGAATTCTGTCTGAGGATGAGCTGTGTGAGAGTTCTGTACTGAAAGGCACCTCCACACAGCCAACTTGGGAAAATTGGACACTTGATTGATGGTGTACTGATTCTGGCTGGCAGTGTGAAGGAAGGAGCACTCTTTATAAAAGTACTTAACCAGTAAAGCCCTGGCACAGTTGCAGTTATCATGGTCAGAGGTTGTGGTTTTTACTAATCTAAGCTGTATCTGCACTGGTAGGATTTGCTAGCAGAGCTGTGTCAGTAAACCCTTTGTACTGTCATCAAAACTGTCTTTTAAGTGTCAGGGACCATGGCTAAAAAAAAGAGTGTGGTAGAAAGCAGATTTGTGAGATGGATAATGACGTGTGGATCAGCACAGGTACTGCCTGTGCTTCAGCTCCCTGTACTAGGTAAGAGATAATTGAAGGGAAAAAGGCCTGAACAACTCTTTTCCTTTACTGAATGAGGATGTAATGAACTAGAGGGAAAAGATTGCCAGTAATGGTGGTGTCATGATTCTCAGTTGTTTATTGATTGCCCTCTCCTGCTTTCCCTGTGTCAGTACATAGCTCCCATAGGTTATTTGTCAGGAACTCCCTTTTGTAGAGGAGATATGGATCACTGGATCATGCACCAAATTGTCTTGGTTTTGTGTACTGAGAATCAGCTCGGATTCATGAGAATTGATCTCCCAGTGATTTACATTTTAATCTTTGTGTCACTACTGAGACCTCCCAGCTGAGGTGACAGTGGCAGAGCTGAGGAGTCTCAGCCCTGTCGGACCCGGCTGCTGTCTGTGCTCGCACACGCGCAGGATGGTTCAGGGCAGCCGCGGCTCAAAGGACGAGTCTGGACTCCTCGATACTTTGGTCTTGAAATTGTTTATTATTTCTTATCAAATAGAGTTTCCCTCTCTGCCAGCTGGGATCTGACCAGCAAGGCAGCCAAGGGCACTCTGACCACCCACGGGGTGGTCGTGTCTTTTTATAATAAAAACTCTGTACATCATATTTACCTTTTATCCCCAATACCTTTCACCCTTGGTAACAAGTGCACCTTCACCACAAACCAATCCCCAAGTGCCAGCACCACCACAGAAGATGGAGACAAGAAGAAGAAAGAAGAAGCATGAGACACGCCCTGATTCCTCCATCTTGTCTCCATAACCCCCCTGTACCAAAATCCCAAAATACAGATTTCACCCTGTAAATGCGTAATCCCTCCACCACCTAAACTGTGCTCATTCTCATGTCCTCACACACACCCCCAGAAGGGTCAAAGTCCAGCCACCAAGAATGCCTGGCAACATTCCAGGACCTCCGAGCCCCCCAAGGATTTGCTCAGTCATTCTGGACATTAGGAGTGATGTGCTGAGCTCCCACACAGCCCCCCCTGTGCACTGTGAGCAGCTCTTTGCAGGGCAGCTTGCTGTGCTTGGCTTTCAGTTCCACCCTGCCTGAAGCACAGAAGTGAGCCCAGGTAGATAAGCTCTGTTTGATTGCCTGGTTTGTTCCTTGTGGAGGTGAGGTGAGCTCCACACTTTCATTGTGAGCTCCCAAAAGGATTCTTTTGGAAGGGAAACCTTCTCACACAGAAGCAGAGATGGATGGAGTTCATTCCATGCTGCCTGTGGCAGGGACCAGTAGTAATCACTGTGGGAAGAGGGATACTCCTTGGTGTGTCTTCCCAGTCAGTGTTTTTAGGATGTTCCTGACCTATGTCACAGTCATTGCTTTACTGCTCATAATGTTAGTGCTTTAATATTGTTGTTCTTTAAGTGATCTTATTTTGTAGGTTGTGTTTGTTAAAAATGTGTTCATCTTAAGGTGCATTAGATGAACAGCTATGTTATGTTAAATTTTAAAAAACTTGGATTGAGCATTAGAAGTTACTAGCAGGCCACAGAATATGGTCTCCAAAGAAAGTAAAGAAACCATGGGGAAAATACTGTTGAATTTCTTTAAAGTTAGTTTTAAAAATGATGCACTTATTATTGAAATTGTATTTGGGTAAATACTTTATTAATTATGATTTTTTTCCCCCTAGCTTTGTTATTTCTACAATTCCCTGAAATGTGGCTGTGCTCAGGTGGTCTCTTCCTTCAGGCAGCAGCAGACAGAACCAGTGGACAGAGTCTGAAGCTGTGTCAGGGAAAATACAGGTTGGACATTAGAAAAAAGGTTTCCATGGAAAGAGTGATAAAGTTGTGGAATGGCTGCCCAGGGAGGTGGTGCAGTCCCCATCCCTGGGTGTGTTTAAAACCAGACTGGCTGTGGCACTGGCTGCAGGGTTCAGGTTGAGGGGTTGGGGCTGGGTTGGATTTGATGTTCTTGGAGGTCTCTTCCAGCCCAGTGAATTTGTGCTAGTAGAGAATGGCTTTACTGAGTGTAGGTTTTTATTTGAGAGAATATCCTCTAAAGAAAATTGTGCCTTAGAGGATTGTGGCTGGAGCATCCCAGACCTGTTCTTGCAGTTTCATTGTTCTCAATTTCTGTTCTGAAGGTGCCAAAGCACACGAGCACCTCCCTTGTGCTGGTGCTTGGGATTCTCACCCTCTTCCTTGTGTCACCAACTTGTGTTTAAAGTGATGTTTTCCCCCAGCCTTGCACCAGTGCTGATGTTGTGTGTGGTGCTGGTTTCCTGTCCTTCACCTGGGGGGTTTCTCACACTCAGTTGAGTTCTTGGAAGGTGTGAACTCCAGGCTGTATTTCACGATGTGAAATAAATCAGAAATGAAACTGCAGTGTCCTTCTGCCTCCACTTTTGCCACTGCTTCAGTCTCAAAACTGACCCTTGGATGTATATCAGAAAATCTGGTACAAAGAGAACCTCTGGAAAGGAATGGGAATAAAAAATGCAAAGGACTAGAAATAGTTACAAAGGAGATTCTTGCTTTGCATTTTTGCTTCCCAGGGTGGGTAGAATGGCACGTACAGAATTGCAGCATTTTTTGTCATGTAACAAATATTCTGGGGTTTGTGATGATGCAGTATGGGCAGCTGAGCCATCAGGGGATTGACTGGATACCAGGTTAGGATAAAATTGTTTCAGCTTCTGCCTGGGCAGAAGTGGGCATATTGTCTGACAGCTTTCCTTGAAGCTCCAGGTAAGTTCTTTGGTTTTTTGTGCCCAGTGTGCTAGAGATAGTAATTGTTTTTTGTGATGAAGTGTAGGATTATTATTGTTTTTATTAATTTTTAAATACACTTCCCAAGGAATGGGTGAGGCATTCACATGCCTGTCTGTATACCATATTGCAGTAGAGCAGTAAGGTTTGTGGGGGAATGGATGGGTGGGGTAACCCTAAACAGCACACCAGGGAAAGAAGCTGAGTCATAAGATTTCCTTCTGCATGGAGACAGGCTGGGATCTCACATTCTGAGCTTTAGTATTAACAGGCTTTTCTGCTTAGGCAGAAGCCCCTTACAAGCAGCAGTGCTATTTAAAATCAGCTTCTACTTTATGTTTCTGTATCTGTGTGTTAAACTGCAATTTCTGTAACAATCTCCCAGCCACAGAGTGTAATGTGATTTTAGGGGCTGCAGGGAGCTGGTGGAGCCCAGTGGCAGTGGCTGCCCTCTTCTTTTTCCTTCCTGGAGAAGGCAGAAGGATCAGTAAATAATTTGAATGGCAAGAGAGAAGCCTGCTTAATGGAAGGAATCAGATGGCATTTGGTGCTGAAGAAACAAGCAGGGCTATGAACTGCCAGGGTTTTAATTGTTTGGAAATATTCAGAAAGTAAGAAGCTATGTTGCAGTATTAATTTCATGTTTATATAGAAATTTATTTTCCAATGTTACCCTTTTTCTTATCCATTGAATTAATTTTTTTGTTCCTCACTTCACTGTAGGAGGAAATTTTTTCTTCATGATTTTAATTTTTCCCTGAATTAAGTTGCCATTTTTAAAGAGGGGATATTTTTTTTTCCATTTTAATCTTTAAGTGGGTCACACTACAAATAATTCTGTGATGCAGAGTTGTGGAACTGCTTTTGAATCACATTAAAGCTTTTGTGTGCTGCAGACTTGATAGAATAAGTTAATAGTGAATTTTAAGAAAGATGCTAATGTTCTGTGCTGGGTGGGACATGCCAAGTGTGAGGTGAACATGCCTGTCCTTCAGGAAAACTTGTATGTATGATTTGTATGCCTCACAAAATTATCACAACAGATCCAGACAGATCATTTGTGTCATTCTTTATTCCACATTTTAAAGTTATATTGTAGGAAATACTGAAAACATGTGTGGAAGTATTTACAGGATAGCAAAAATGCCTTAGAGCTGGACTATAGTGTTAAATTTTGCCTGTAATTATAATTTACAAGCAGAGCCCTGCTCTACCATGGCTACATGGAGCAGTTCAGTGTGGTGTGGCTCCTGCTCTTGGTCACTCTCATTTCCTTTGGGACAGGAAAGTTTTGCAGGTGAACTTGTATTAATAAACTCTGCTAGACACATGTTTTGGATGAGAGGCTGTTGAGTTTCAATTCATTTAACATATCCAAAAGAAAAGAACTGCTTTGCTACAATACTGAAACTCTGGAAAATCTTTTCATCTAATGGGAAACCATATATCCAGAATGAGGATACTGAAAGATGTAGAACCCAGCACATGAAAAATGTGGAGGAATGTGAGTACTGCACTGCAATAACCCACTGCAGGAAATGGTGGCTGCTGCCCTTGGTGACTGCACTCGTGCACTCAGAAGTGCTGAGGCCTTTCAGGAATTGAGCTCCAGGCTGGAATTTGCAGTGGTGAGCTGGCAGCAATATTCCAGCTGCTTCCCAGTGGCACCTGGCTGCTGTCCTGCACGTGTCTGGGACAAAGCACAGGCAGGAGCTTCAGCTGCCTAAATACCCTGATAGCTGTGACATTTCATCATCTTGTACCAGAGGGTGAATTGCTAATAAGGTGTCACTTCTGGCTTTGAAGTACTCATATTTTTTTTCCCAAGGAGCATGGTAGCTTGCATAAAAAATGGTTCTTGGATCAAAGGCATGGCTGTCAGTCTTCCTTTGGGATGCTGGGCATGTCTGAGTGAGACAGTGCTTTAAAAAATGCATAATTTCTGATCTCTTCCTGGTTTTATCATTCCAACCAGACTTCACAGTGGTGAATTCTAGCTGAGCTAACAGCCCCTTGTAGCAATTACACCTCAAGAAAACTGATTGATGTTATTGTTTTCAATACTGGCTTAATGATCCCTGTTAATCAAGAAGCATTCAGCAAAAGAGTGAGTTGTGAGGGACATCAGGTCTATCAAGACAAACATGACCTTGCAGCATTATATTTTTTTAATAACAGTGTGCCCCTTTTTAGCAAGATGCAACATGCTGTGTCAGTAATAGGCTGATAAATTGTCAATTAAAAACCCACTTGCAGTGCAACCCCAACTGTTTATTGTCAAACTTGGTATTTTGCCTTTGTAGACTGATTAGTTTATTTAAGTGTGTTTGCTTAAGCCATTCTCCAGTGTGTTAGCAGCACTGTGGAAGGTAATTGGCACATGATATGATTTCAGGATAGGAGCTGGCAGCTTCCCTGTACCTGGAGGAGGAGGAGAAGCTGCTGTGCCCTTCCCTCCTGGCTGCCCCAGCCCTCTCCTCATCCCTTCCTCGGGCTGGCTGTGGCTCACACTCAGGTGCCTTGTGCTGCTTTGTCTTAAAAACCTTTCAGAATTTTTATTTATTGTCCCTCATTTCTGTTGGCTTTGTCTTCTGCCATTTTGGTCGGTTCAGTCAGCACTCTGGGCACTGGGACAAATATCAGGCTTCTCAAAATAACTGATGGAAAGTGACCTTGGCCCTCCAGCCCTGCTGTTGATTTGGCTCCAGCCTCACCATGAAGTGCTCCTCTGGAGAGACCAGGAGTGAGGGAGCTGATTGACAGCTACTTGCTGCTCAAAGGGATGTTGTTCCTACATTCCCTACACTACTGATTGTTTATTTTCCTTTTACATGTTGGTTTTCTGGTAGCCTGGTCATGGCTCAGCTCCTGGATGGCCCATGGGCAGGGGAAGGGGTGCTGGGAGCTGGAGGGGAGTGGGACCTTGGCTTATCTGCCCTGGGCAACCTGACTGGTAATTATTTGGCCTTACTAAAATTATGTTGGTTTTGTTTGATCTGCAGTGGTTTTCTTCTTATTGCACATTAAATGGATGTTCCATGGGATCTCTCACTAGGCTTGGATTTTTTTAATGTGTGTAGTTGCAGCCAGGAAATAGCTGAAGGGTTTTTTCCTCCTCTTTTCCTCATTAGGAGCTTGTAAAAGCAGTCACCTTAAACTCTTGGTGTTTATAAATAAGGCAGAAAGATGCTGCTGAGGAGTTAATATAGTGCAATTAAATGGTGAGGCCACAATAGAATAAGGATTGAGTTTATTGCACCTGTTTGTTTCACAGAATTGGAAATGTAGGGCTTTTGTACATTAGTTTAGGAGCATTTTGCATGGGCATAGATGGTGGTTTGCTCTCTGGAGCTGGAATATATGTGGATATTTAAATAATGCTTTATTTATGGATTATACTTCTGTGCAGACAAAAAAAACTTTAAGCTTTATGTTGTGGTAAATTCATGGTATGTCTAAAGTAAAAAGACTTGAGTTTGTATCCTTGATTATGGTACTGGTATGGCTTTCCATTCAATTTAATCCCTTTTCCTTCTTCCCTTTCAAAGTCTGTGCTGGTGAGACTTGGGTGCCACAAGTTCATTTGTCTGCTGAGTAACTGCCCATGTTAGTGCAGTCAGGAGTGTAATTGTACCACTTCTTGTACCTGTATTGTTCTGAAAATAGTAATGCAGGCCTCTCACAGTAACCAAAATGTACCTCCCAGAACAGAAAAAAACACTTCTAGGAAGTAATCAGGGTTTAAATGGTGGCACACACTTCTGTTAGAGAGGTAGCAAATTTTCTGACCCTTCAAACAAAAAAAGCTCATGACAGACCATAGTCCAGGCTAGTGTATTTATTCTTTACAGAATTTAAATTAATTAAAGAAAAGGAATTTGTTTATCATGCTTCTGTATTTGTTCCTGTGGCATTTTTTTTTCTGCTGGAGGGTTGTCCTCACTGAAAAATGATGTTTCTTTGTTTTGTTTTTTTTAACTCAGCAGACACTTTAAAATCTTATAGATTTAAATCAGACATTATTGATTGTGTGGTCAATCCAGTGAATCAAAAATTACAACAAGCAAACTGCATGGATGGCTGGTGCATTGACAGAGCTGGAGGTTATATACTATCCACAACAGTGGGGCCACTATCTCTGGGTGTCACAAAAGCCCCAATGTCCCAGAGTGCCTGAGAGTGTCACTGCAGCTTCAATCTCTGCATGTTGGTCCTGTGCCATGCTGTTGTTTGATGCTTCATTGGCATTGATAAATCAACATTTCTGTTTGTGGCTGTGACCCCAATGCTTTGAGGAACTTAAATTTTGTTACCTTTAACCTGTTGAATACTGGCAAAATAAAAGGGATGCATGAAAAACCTGATAATTGCATAAAAACCTGATAATATTGTCCATGGTCTCTTTTAACAAATGATGAAAATGAGATTTCTGGGAAGGGAAGATAGAGCAAAGGAGCCCAGCAGAGCACAGAGCTGCCCATGGACTTGTGGCAGTTTAACCCTTCAGGAATCCTGGGATCTTTATTTACCCACAATCAATGTTTTATCCTGAATTTACAAGGCAGCCAGGTGCTAGCATTGTGAATCAGTTATCATTTGACATGATGTAAGGCCTATTCTTATTTACAGAAAATGTCATTTGATGTTGTTCCCTTTTTGTGTTGTGCTGCAGATGTGCTGGTGGCAGCTCTTTCCGATGCCACACAGATGTTGGCATTGTCTATTGTGCCCAGGGTGCTGCTGGGGGTAGTTTTGTGGGTGAAAAAGGAACAGCCTGTCTGTGTTCTCCTGCATGAAGTACAGCTTTGAGACAAAGCATTGCTCCTCCTTTTTTTCCCCTTTTTTTTCCCCTTTTTTCCCATTTTTTTCCTTTTTTTTTTTTCTTTTTTTCCTTTTTTTCTCCTTTTTTTCCCTTTTTTTCCTTTTTTTTCCTTTTTTCCCCTTTTTTCCCCTTTTTTTTCCCTTTTTTCCCCTTTTTTTCTTTTTTTCTTTTTTTTTCTTTTTTTTTTTCTTTTTTTTTTTTCCTTTTTTTTTCCCTTTTTTCCCTTTTTTTCCCTTTTTTTCCCTTTTTTCCCTTTTTTTCCCCTTTTTTTCTCCTTTTTTTCTCCTTTTTTTCTCCTTTTTTTCTCCTTTTTTCCCTCCTTTTTTCCCTCCTTTTTTCCCTTTTTTTCCTTTTTTTCCCCTTTTTTCCCTTTTTTTTTCCTTTTTTTTTTCTTTTTTTTTTTCTTTTTTTCCCTTTTTTTTCCCTTTTTTTTCCCTTTTTTTCCCTTTTTTTCCCTTTTTTTCCTTTTTTTTTCTTTTTTTTTCTTTTTTTCCCTTTTTTCTCCTTTTTTCTCCTTTTTTTCCCTTTTTTCCCTTTTTTCCCTTTTTTTCCCTTTTTTTTCCCTTTTTTCCCTTTTTTCCCTTTTTTCCCCTTTTTTCCCCTTTTTTTTCCTTTTTTCCCCTTTTTTCTTTTTTTCTTTTTCCCCCTTTTCCCCCTTTTCCCCCTTTTCCCCCTTTTCCCCCTTTTCCCCCTTTTCCCCCTTTTCCCCCTTCTCCCCCTTTTCTCCCCCTTTTCTCCCCCTTTTCTCCCCCTTTTCTCCCCCTTTTCTCCCCCTTTTCTCCCCCTTTTCTCCCCCTTTTCTCCCCCTTTTCTCCCCCTTTTCTCCCCCTTTTCTCCCCCTTTTCTCCCCCTTTTCTCCCCCTTTTCTCCCCCTTTTCTCCCCCTTTTCTCCCCCTTTTCTCCCCCTTTTCTCCCCCTTTTCTCCCCCTTTTCTCCCCCTTTTCTCCCCCTTTTCTCCCCCTTTTCTCCCCCTTTTCTCCCCCTTTTCTCCCCCTTTTCTCCCCCTTTTCTCCCCCTTTTCTCCCCCTTTTCTCCCCCTTTTCTCCCCCTTTTCTCCCCCTTTTCTCCCCCTTTTCTCCCCCTTTTCTCCCCCTTTTCTCCCCCTTTTCTCCCCCTTTTCTCCCCCTTTTCTCCCCCTTTTCTCCCCCTTTTCTCCCCCTTTTCTCCCCCTTTTCTCCCCCTTTTCTCCCCCTTTTCTCCCCCTTTTCTCCCCCTTTTCTCCCCCTTTTCTCCCCCTTTTCTCATTTTCCTTTATTTTTTCCTTTTTTCTTGTTTTTTCTTTTTTCTTTTTTTTCTGTTTTTTTCTTTTTTTTTCTTTTCTTTTTTTTTTTTTTTTTTTTTGTGCAGGATGTGGCCCAGGTTTTTCAGTAACAGAATTTTGCTTCAGGGTTTGTGAGATCTTCAGTCTTGAGGCCCCAGATGATGTTCCCAGCAGTGCCATTGCATTCCTTCCAGTAATAACACTGACATGGCATCAACAGTGTATTTACTCCATTTTATATAATAAAAGAAATACCTTGAAGCAGAATGTCATCTTCAGTAATCAAGGATGTAGATTTTCCTTCTTAGTGGTGCTGACAGTCATTCCTGATTTTTCTAAATTGCTTATGAGAGGTTCATACAGGAACTTACCTGGATTGGGAGAAAATGTTTAATATGGATGTATGCTGGTGAGCTGTTATTAATTGATTATTTTCTACTAGATATGCTGGTATATAGAGTGAGGCTTGTTATGACTTGAGTATGCATGTTTGTATATCTGATTTACACAGAACCTGGAAGGTTTTAGCAATAAATCAAAGCTACAGATTATTGTTAATTTAAAGAAAAAAATGGGCACTGTCTAGAGGCAAATCAAGTTTTGCAAACCTAGACCTTTAGCACACATGAGGGCAGTTATTTTTCAATATTTCCACAGGTTTTGTGTTATCCATGTAGTTTTTAGACTTTGGGAGTAGCATTGTTCTGATCCAGAAATTGAGTGTGCAGGGCTGTTTCCTTTGGTTTGATTTATTTTATTTGTATATTGCTGTCATACCAGATTTTGTGGTTCCATATGTTTTTGTCCTCTCAGCTGTTTTGACTCCTAGTGGATTTTCTTCTGTTTTAATGCCTAATCCAAGGAATTAAGACTGGCAATTTCTCTTTGTACTGGGATATATTTGATATATTTGTACATAGGTTGTCTGATTGTTAGTTCCAGTTTTGGTCATGGATTTTTGGATGAGCCAGTCCTTCTCTGTTACATGGGCATAGCCATCATCCAGAATGAACAGGCAGAGTAGTTGTTAAATACTGTTACTATCAGTGCTGATATACAAACATGAAAGAATCCAGATTTGTTTTCAGGGCTCATCTTCATTTGGCAGAGTAGCAATCTAAGGAAGAGATAAAGAGAACATTTAAAATGTTGCTGTGATGCTTGAGGTGTCATCTGTGTTGTGGGGAAATTGTGTTTATTTTCACACTTTCTAGGAAAAACAGTCCTGTTTGGAAATACCTCCATTTTCCTTAAATATTATTTTAAATGCCATTATATTTTCATTCAGTCAGTAGTGGTGCTTTGCTTAGCTGTAGGTTTCTGTTCCACTAGATGTGATCAAGTTTGAGGCATAAAATCCTCTTGTCAAAAGAAAGACCTGTGGGCACTTTTTGATCTCTTTTTATCTCTTGCTTTTGTAATTTCAGTGTTACAGACCCTTCTTTATGCAGATTGTGAATGAGAGGTTACTGTAATGACACATACTAGAAAATAAATGCAACAGAAAGTCCTTGTGATGTGTTAAAGAATGGAAATGGCTGGTGGAAGGTCCTGTTTCAGCCTTCCTGCTGGTACTTCTATCTGGAAGCAATCTAATTAAAAATGACTTATGCTTTAAGTCATTTGTAGGCATGGAACTGTGAATGTATGATCTCTGTAACTGCTTACCTGAAATCTCTATTTATGGAAATTTACTTGGTTAAAGATCCAAGTTCCTCTGTTCTTACCCTTTAAAGTTTTGCCCATGGGCCAGCCAAATTTATTTGTTTAAATAATAGAAATAACTCAAAAATAGCATTACATTGGGATTTTTTATCCCTGATCAAAACTGTTGAGTAAGATGAGGAGTAAGGTTTGGGAGTTCCTGGTGGGTGAGCTGATATTTGAATCAAGGAGCAAAGTGCATTGTGTCAGATAAGATCCTGTGACATGTACTGGTTAGAGTTGCCTTGTTTCTCACCACACAGGCACTGCAGGGAGATAGAAATTCACCTTTCAGGGTGATCCCCCTTCTTTGGGATGACAGTGCAGGCCCTGCTCTGCCCTGCCAGCTTCAGCTGCCTTTTGTGTCTAGCAGAAGTAGCTCTGTCAGCATTTTAAATGGAGGATTTCCTGTTCTCTTCTGGCTAGAGTAGAGTTGTAGAAGTATATTTCATGTATTTCACTTGTAAGAAGGTTTTATTATTGTTTAAATGTGGACTTCATGTAATTCACTTGTAAGAAGGTTTTATTATTGTTGAAATGTGGACTCATGTAATTCACTTCTAAGAAGGTTTTATTATTGTTTAGATGTGGGTGTATGTGTTTAGTGACAAAAGCTTCAGTACACTCATTTATTCCAGTAGTACTTTTCTATTTTGTACACAGAAGAGAGGATGTATATGTGTGTGTGTGAAAGTAAATATGTGTAAATATACAGAAGAATAAATGTATATATACAGAAGAATAAATGTATTTGGATTCAAGAGCCAGATATTTTTAGGGAGGGAAACTTTCTCCTGTAAGACATGTTTTATCTTTTTGAGTAAGATACACACGAGGTGTTGGTTGTATTGTTTTCAAGTGCTGTATGTATCCCTGCTAGGTGTCAAATTTTATTTCCCATCAAATGTGTGAGGTTGAGACTGTATTTCAGTGTGGTTACAGATCTGAGAATGCCAGGCCATGCCAGGTTGGTTACAGGAACAGACTGTGTCTGTAGCCTTGCCTGTTTTGTGTTTGTGGGTCCTGCACTGAGGTGCACACACACCTTGGGGTCTGCTTTGCATTTGCAAATTCATTGTGGAGTGAGTCTGGGTAAAAGCATCTACCTGTGACAGCAGGAGCTGTGTGTCAGACACCTCGTGGGAGAAGGCATTTGGCTTGACAGCACTAATTGGAATAATTGATCCTTGTAAGTCTTGCCCATATGGGGCATGTGTGCACTATGTGGCTTTGGATATAATTAATGTACTCTTTAATTTGCTCCTGAAGCATAAGATGATTATCTTAATGTGAGTTTTTCAGTATGTATCTTGTATTTCAGAAGAAATACAAGAATTTAGGTTTGTCATGGCAAGCTCTAGTTCACCTGGCAAGGATCACTTGTTCCATGTATGAGTATCTTTGCTGCTCTCTCTTTGTGTGTGTTATGCAGAGCTCAAGTTTCTATTTTTGATGAACTTTCTTTCTCCTCCTGTTCCAGGTGAAGCAGGAGCCACAGAAGAAACACCTTGGGGTTTGCAATCATGCCATTCCCCTTTGGCAAGTCCCACAAGTCTCCTGCAGACATAGTGAAAAACCTGAAGGAGAGCATGGCAGTTCTAGAAAAACAAGACATCTCTGACAAAAAGGCAGAAAAGGTACAGTTGTGATGTTCCAGTTGCCAAACTGTATTTGAAAGTGGGGGAAGGGGGATTTACAGCTGTTGAAACTGAAACAGTTAGGAATTATTTTGGTGGTTTATACTGTGATAAAGGGTAATTGATGTACCTTTGGACAGGTGTGTGTCCTGTTGGCTGGTTGGCTTACACCACTGGCAGCTGATAATGACATTTAAAACGATTTGGCCCTGTTGCATTCTTTTAATGAACAGCTCACAGCTGTACAGTGTTCTGGTCTTGTGACCACCACAGTGCCCTCACTACTGCACAAGTAGTTCTGTCTCTGCTTGTCCATGCAAATCTTCACAGAGCAGAGTGTCTCTTACTGAAGCTGAAGAACTTTGTGTCTTCATGGACAGAGAATCTATTTTGGCTTTCCTGCCTCTTCTTCAGCCCACAGTAAGATGTGAGAAGTTCCTGTGCTAGTGCAGTTTCCTTTTCATGGGTGTCTTGTACTTCAGGCTGTGTACCTGTCCCCAGTCATTTCCTTCTCAACTGGCACTCTGGCTTTTACAGCTTTACAGGAACTGACCTCAGAGTTCAGCCTGAGTGCAGCTACATCCCACCTGGTGAATTGTGTGGCAGAGGTTGAGATGAGCACCTTCCTTGGGGCCTCTCCCTGCATTATTTAACTATTGTGTGCCATTCTTGGCATCCACTGAGTCCCATATTGGAGTTAGTCACAATCTGTTCATGTTCACCTATATTTTTAAGCAGAGTGTGGCCAGCTCTTCTACATTCAGTTTCACCTAGATTTGGCTCTACTACTTCTAAGGGTCCTAATTAAATTGCCATCTTAGTTCTGCTATTCTGTAATAATTAGCATCTTCCACCCCTTTGCCACTATGTGATGTGTTCCAGGTGTCTTGCAGTGTACCACAGTAGTTTGCTCTAATGCTTTTTCTCTCCCATTGTACAGAAAAATGTTACATTCTGTTCTACAGGCTTGTGTGAAGGCTGGGAGGTTTTCCTTTGCTGCTGCTCTTCTTCCATCTCTAAAAGAGCCTTCTGTCAGGAGAGGAGGGATAGGTGCATTCTGATGAGAGTTGGCACTGCCTCCTTTATCTTGGCCCCATTATTAGTTCCTGGAGATGTGGCCTGGTCTTAAAATCTGTGTTCTTTTGTGTCCTCTTTTTGCTGGGACCCCTAATGGGGATCAGACCAGCTCATGCCATGGAGTGTGGCTGTGTCCTGCAGCACGTGCCTGTGTTCCTGATGCTGCAGCTGGAGTTGGGTGTTACCTTTTCTTCTTGCTGGCCTTTGGTCCCACACCTCCATCTTTTTGAAAGACCTCATTTCTATGAGGCTGCTCTCTGACAAGAAGTAATACAGCCTGTGGAGTGGTTTTTCCTGTGTCAGACAGGAGGTAACACGTTGTGCCTGAAGAACAAAGGCAGCCCACATTCACTGGGTTCAATGTGAGGAGGGTTAAATCCTGACATCCAGGGGAGTGAGCCTGGGTATGGTGCTGCTGTTCACAGAGGAGCTGGTGAATCCCAGCACCCACACCACCAGTGCCCACATCTCCATGCAGAGATTCATCAGGAGGTGTTTGTTTCCTTGGCAAGCCAAGACTTCAGGAAGGTGACTCTGGTTGTGACTCTAGCTCAGGAGGTTTGTTGGTTTGGTGGAGAAAGTTCTGCAATGTCTGATGGACCAGTCATCAGATGTTTGAGGGCACAGCTCTGTGAGCAGACACCCTGAATTTGTGCCCTCTTCCTGTCCAGTCTGTAGAAATGGCTGGAGTGAATTTGGAATTAAAGGACAGTGGCCTTTATTAGAAAAGAACAAGCATTTCTTTCTGCCCATATCTCAGTATTTAGACATCTTTTTCATTACCCCTTTTATTATGATGATCCTTTCTGCTGTGTAACTTTTTGGCCTCCTTTGGAGAAGAATTCTGTGCTGGTGGCAGGGTGAGTTCTGGGGCTAGTAGTGGGACAGAAATAGAAAAACTCACTCTCCATGAAGCACAAAAATTGCTAAAAGGGGAGAAGGATGCAGAAGTTGTTCTTGTTTTTATAACTTCACTTTTTTAGTGATGGGATGTGTATAAAATACAGTGTGTCTCACTAATTTTTTCATTATTGCTGTTTGATCCAGGGGTGTGCTTTTGCAGCTTGTCACATATCAATGGTGCAATTTCAGTGCTGGGTCAGCATGCTAAATACCCAGTATTGGTTATAAAAATCCCTATTTGGGTTAAGGGACTACCTACTTTTCTTACACACTTTCATTTCTTATACTGAGTTTGCTACTACATGGAGAATGCTCTTTGACAATTTTGTTGCACAATTGGAAATACAGATTTATAAGAAAATTAGGCAAATGATTTTCCCTGGAAGTTGTAAGTGTAATTATGCTTGAACAGAATTCCTCATTTTTTTTCAGTGCTTAGGCTGAAATTTACAACCATTAATGTTTTTTGAGTGGAAACAAAAAATCAAAAGAAGGTAATAAAGATGTTTAAATCTTGGACAGTGTGTGTTCCTGTCCATTCTTTATAATCAAAATAGAAGATATTCTTCAAAGTAAAAGATATAAAACAATAATAATGTCTTGTTCAATTATGAAACATTTTGCCCTGTAACACTGGAAAATTTGTTTTATAATCAAAAATCTGAAATTCAAGTGTATCTTAGTTACATGTTAATCCACCTTTTGAGCTCTGTGAAGACTGGAGAAAAATTAACCAGGTAGTTCTCCAGGCCATTTGAAATGTCTTTAATCATGTGGTGCTGGTTTAGGAGCTGGGCTGTGGCTCACTTGTCCCTCCTCCCTCTGTGCCACAGCTCTGGGGCTTGCTGCTGCACTGCTGTGCTTAGCACAGAGCTTGTTTCTGTCAGTGTTTGGGAAGGGAAATGAGATGTCAAGTGCTTTAGAACTGCAAAGTGTTCATCATTTATGCTGTTTGTTCTCCATTGCCTGTGCTCTCTCAGAAAGGGGGCCTAAAGGGAAGGGAAAGGAAACCTCCTTTCCCATAAGCAGGACCTACCCTTGTTCTACTCCATCAGTCTTTATTCAATCTCTTCCTCCTCTTTGGCTGATACCAGCATTTTTCTCATACTCCACTTTCCTTGGTGTGTGGCACACATTTACTGTGCTGCAGGTAAATATTTACTCATGCAATCAGGCTGTTCTTCCCTACCCTGTGACCTTGGCTTGCCCTGTCCCACAGCTCCCTTTGGGGCCCTGCTGTGATCCCAGGCAGGCTGCTGTGGGTGTTCTCTCTCCTGGATGTCACAAGGCACATTATAAAAGTGAAATGTAAAGCAAGGAAAATCAAGAAAGTATTTTCTTCTCTATGTTTATGAAAGACAGGAAGATGCAATTCAAAACCAGCAGCACCACGAGCTGCTTGGCTCAGCTGTGCCAGGGTGATGCTGTGCCATGCTGCCAGAGGTCAGATTTCATTCAGGGAGTTAATGCTGTCATTCACAAAGCAGTAAAATCCTGGATTTGTTACGCATGTGTGTACAATTAATCTGTGCTTGCAAGAAGGCTAAAGGTGAAGTCATGTGCCTGGCCTGCAGTGTGGGGCTGGGACTCAAGGGGTAAAGCTGAGCCTGCTTTAGAAAGTGGCAGGTGACACAACATGCTTCTCTTCTAATTGAACTTTTCTGTGCTGTCTCCGTGCTAAATGGTCACTGGAAAATCATACAATAATTTTTGGCCTTTAGATGTGCTACTGCACTGATGTGGTTACTGATACATTTATGGAATTGTGTGTTTTTGTAAGCATTTTGAAATCCAGCCAATTTAAGTAGTTATTGAAATAATGCTTTTTAGTTGTGATAGATACTGCTTTAGACTACTGAAATTATTCACCCAGTACAGGTTTCAAAGCTATATCTGGTTTATCTTTTTGATGGATGTTTTCATTAATGGTGCAGTTTCTGTAACTGCATTATCCATGGGTAGAGAACCCCCAGGCACTGGGGTTCCATGGGCCTGGAGACTGCCAGACTCTCTGGAAATATTTCAGGACTGGCCATGTCTTCTTTATCTTTTTCTACTGTTCACAAACCCCAAACAATCCAGCTGTACAACTCTAGATAGAGTATTTGGGGTTGGCACTGCTTACCATTTAAGGAAATACTCAGTTTTAGGGTATTTCACTGATCTTTCCAGAGACTGCAATAAACCATAGCTATAAAGATGTGCAGCTATTCTGGTGTAACAGTCATGTGTGTGACTTCATGGTGTCTGCTTTTATTTTTGAATAGTATCTTCCTGTCTTTCATAAACATAGAGAAGTAAATACTTTCTTGATTTTCCTTGCTTTACATTTCACTTTTATAATGTGCCTTGTCCTCAGATGGTATTGATTTTCTGGCACCATTAAATTTCAAATATGACTTGCCATGAAAATTTTCTCTAAAATTCAGATTGCTCCTAATCACTGTTAAGAGCATATACAGATGTTAATACTTAAAAAATAAACATTTTAACATATAAAATATATAGTGTTTTATATATACTTACATAAAATATATGCTTGCACTCTATAAAATATATAGAGAGTCTAGGTATTCTGTATATATAATACACCCTGGTCATATATTGTACTGGGTATATTTTATATACTTGTACATATGTTGTGTGATTGTTAGCTCCACTTGTGATCATGGGTTTTTGGATGAACCTCATTGTGTATTTTGATCTTTCTGTCTAGAGTTTTTTC
>JANCRA010000019.1:0-25000 GCA_024362935.1 Setophaga petechia
GAGACTGCATAAAGCAGGATCCCTGAGGACTGAAAGGGAAAACAAACAGCACAAAGCACTGTGCAGGAAAAGGGATTATAAATCAAACTGGAGACAATAAGAGAAAGTGTATGACACATTGTGTCCCTACCAACAGCATATATGGCAGCAATGCAAAAGCTAAGTGTCCCTTTCCTGATGGCAGAAGGGGAGAGAAGGTGCAGTTGAGGGTTTCTCAGTACTGCACCATATTTGATCCTGCATTCAAAATTCCCCCAGTGAGATCCAAACTGACATATTCTAGAAAAGGCATCAGGCTCAGAGCCATGCTAATTGGACCCTTTTGCTTATAAACACAGCATAGAGGATGACAATGTGCAAGTGGCTTGAGTTATTAAATTAAATGCTGCAGGAAGAATACAGTGTGAAATGCATTAACATCAGAGAGAAGCACTATTAAATCCATATTTTTATTGCCAATCTTTTGTAATTGACTAAATGAATATAGTTCAGCATCTTATCTATCCTTGGTTACAAATATCACAAAGAATTTTTGGAACTTTTCCCCCCCATTTATCCTTTATCCGTATTCCACAAACATCACAGGAATTGTCAGCAATTAACATAATAAATCATCACCTTTTCAGAGAAAGCTTCAGTACAAGAATTTCAGATGGTAGCAAAAAAATATTACTAAATAGCTCATGAAGAGCCTGTTCCATCCCCCACAGAAGTCAATGGGAATCTTTTACACTGACTTCAATGGACACTGGATCAGACCCAAATTGAAAAGATCAATAGCGCACACATTAGGATAAAAGAGCAGCCATGCCCTCCTCCAGAAAAAAGGACATGAAGTTCAATTCAAACAACAGATTACAGGAAAGGAACCAGTTGGGGAGGACCTTTTTTCTCCTCCTTTGAAAAAAATCTGCAAGAGCACAGCAATTCAAGATCCTGAGAGCTGAATCTCGCAGAGTTGTAAGTAACTCACATCTTCCACTGTCCTCTGAATAGGTGGGGGTGACTGACACTGAGAGATTGGGAGCATTATTTAATAAACCAGCTCCCTTCTCCTCATTCCAGTCTTTGGTTGAGAGTACAGAATGAAGATTCAATAAAAGCAAGTTTACTCCTTCCACTGAACTGTCAAAACTTCAGGGAAACACATGGTGATATTTTTCAAATGCAAAAACTAGAAGCTGGAGTATCAATTTGAGAAGCTTAAGTGGCAGGTCCAATTCTCAAGCATGTTACAAGGTTGGTAGAACTAGGGTGCAGTCAAGACACTGTGACCACACAAATGTCTAAGTTTCATATTCAGAGTTTTACTAGAGGGTTGCCTTAAGCCATTGTGTTTTCATCCTGTTTGTTCCATCAACATAACTGTTGATTTTACCCAATATAACTGAATGGAAAAAGACCATACCACTGTACCAACATGCACAGTTCGTAAATTCTCACAGTGCTGCTCCCTATGCATCTCACAGAGCATCTCAGTGAAGCTCAGGAAAATCCAGACAAGCTGCAGCAGCTGGCTCAGCCATCTGAGAAAAGGGATTGGAGGGCCTTCACAATTTGAATGTGGAGTTCAAAGGATGATGGGCTCTGGCATTTTTACATAATGGACATCTTAGGTAACTCTTCCCTGCCTGAGACTCAGACTGGAAAAATTTCATCTAGATAGATGATACACTCCGCCCTCCTCCAGAGAGGACATAGTTGATCCAAACAGCAAAATACAGTAGAAAAAATGCAAAATTTTTAAACCTCTTGCCCTTTCATTAACAACTTAGCAACAGACATATTTGTTAGACTTACTAGTAGTCACCTTAGAGTGTCTCCTAATTTCAGTGGGACTCCTGCAAAAGGAGACAACCAGAACAACTATGTAAGACCCTGTGGCATCAGAGGACTGTGATGAGAAAGAGAGGAGCAACCAGCCCTTCTTGATAACACTTTCTTTAAAAAACCTTTGAGCATGGCACCCAAAGGTGCTTGTGGAAGAGAAAGACAAAAGTCCAGGGAGTTTGATTAAAATGCTAAAATCAAACCTTCTTTTTGTCAAATATATATTGTGTTTCAGAAAAGAAAGGCTTCTTTCTGTCAACTGTTTGTCACAGATTATCTAAAAATATTCTCATCCAATGAGGTTTTTTTGAATGTTGTGTCCTTAGTGTGAGGTCACATATGCACCCTAGGACCCTGCATTGGTAAAAAAAAGTATTTTTTTGCTTAACAAGAAATCCTCAACTCCAGGCACGTCATTCAGGCCCCTTTTTCAACTCTAAGGGTGTATTTAGGTCATTTATATTTAGAAACAGAGGACAGTTGGCTTTTTGTCAACTTTGTACTCCAGAAGGGCGTGTAGTTTCAGTTTTTGTTCACTTCATTAGCTTTCAAACAGCCTGGTCTCTACCCATTCACTATCACAAGTTTCCTTGAAAGAGAGGCAAAGATATTTTTAGGAACTTAAACAATTTCCTTCAAGATTAATTTTTATTTCCCCATCCTCTGCTATCATATGTGCATTCCTACCTTCACACATGCACCTCAGTATCTTTATTTTCACTCTCATTTAGCAACACAGCTCTCAGCAAGAACTGCTAGTACAGGAGCAGTGGTCCAGGATTCTTCCTATTTACTGCTTCCCTCACCTGCTTCTCTTCAGTTCTTAACCCAAGTGTTCAAACACTGTTCAGTGCATTCTGCTTGCAGCTTTAAAGCAGAGAAAACACTTGGTAGAAGGGGGCAGCGACTAGCTAACCAGAAAGGAGAGACAGCTGTATCACAACAAGGTAAAAAACCCACATGGATGAATAAATGGGATCTGAGACAGTGAAGGGGAGACTCAGGGGACTCGGGCAGAGTGAGTTCTTTCTGGGAGAGGAAAGGAAGAGACATGTTAAGCCACTAATTTTTCAACACAGAAAGAGAAAAAGAAGGAAGTATGAAGAAAAAGAGAGAAAAAAGTTTAAGTTATTCCAAGTCAAGAGAGAATATCCATACTGCAAGAAATCATGAGCACTATAGAAAAATACATTCTGGAAGTTTGTAGGAGTGATTAGAAAATGATTTAATTGATTGTATCTCAAGTCAGAAATACATTTTACAGGCAAGAAAAGGCAAAACTGTATATTAATAAAAGTAAATACTTTTTGCTGCAGTAGATTTTCATCTTCCAAAATTTGAAGTGAGGATTAAATCATTTGACAGATCCACATTACTTCCTCAACCTTTTTCTGCTCCTGCCCACTTATTCCTCTTCTGCCCATCATCTTTTCACCCTCAAGAGTGGTACTGCTATCTGACTTTTCTGTCTCATTCTGACAGGACTTAGCCTATGGACCTATTGGAACCAAAACTCAGGAAGCTCTCCAAACATGAGCACACAGAGACACTTTCTAAAAGCATTGCCAAATGGAAAGGAAATTTTCTTACCTACAAAGTCATAATAAAAAAAGGTTTTTACAAAACTCCACTACACAATAAGTACATTTTACACTGTACAGGCTAAAAATAAATCACTAATTAAAAATGTAAGTGTGCCTTTCTCTTGATACTGAGCCTGTTT
This sequence comes from Setophaga petechia, assembly GCA_024362935.1. Classification (NCBI taxonomy): domain Eukaryota; kingdom Metazoa; phylum Chordata; class Aves; order Passeriformes; family Parulidae; genus Setophaga; species Setophaga petechia. The sequence continues at coordinate 3,554 of JANCRA010000019.1, forward strand.
GGACTTACAGTGTATACCATAACAAAAATCTACTATATTTAAATTTAACAGATTTCACATGGTTTTCTCAGTAAGGGGGCTCTCTACAGTAATTTCAAAGAGGAATCTAGGTGGTAGATAGGTCCATTCACCCAGCTCTACTTAATTCAGGAGTATCTGATCAGCACTCAGTTCTGCTCCTTCACTGAAGCCGAGATCTTATTTTCCCCTCTAACAATTTGCTTAATTCCTCTCAACTTTCAGTTACTGATTACTGTACAGTCATTAGTAGTTAACAGATTAGAGTAACACAACATCCAGCTCAGATCTGCAACAGGCCATTGTGCAAATTCATTCATTATGTGACATTATGCCACTTAAGCCCCACTTACAAATGCCCTCTGAATTTACAAGTGACCTAGCAAAATACACGTAGAAGCAAAACATGGAAAGCTGTACTATATGAATCTAGAAAACAAACACAGCAGTCATATATCCTTTGATATTAACGAAATTTATAATGCTCCATTTACAGTATAATCCTGTCCCAAAATCTGTTTATAAAGGTCTCAACCAAGCATTCAAGTGCAGGAATAAAATAACTGAAAAAGGAGGGGTATCAGAAGCAGAGGATGGGAATCAGAAATAGAGCAGTGCACAAAGCCACCAAGTGATAAGTATTGTTTACCTGTCAGTTGACATTGATTAATCTTGTGTTCTGTGATATCGCTCAGTGACTCAAACACCTGGAGGCAGCTGTCACAGCTGTGCACAGCTTCTTCTTCTAACTCCTCCCCTTCATCCGGCCTTTTCTTACAGTCTAGCACATCTCCATCTTCTGCCTTGTCTTCTAGTTTACAGTTAGGGTCTGAAAGAAAATCAAGACTGTGATGTCAGGTGTGTAAGAAGAGAACACTCAAGAAGAAAAAAAAATCAAAATAGGTTGTTGTGCTAATGATGAGAAGAAAGCTATTTGGCATGAGCCTGCAGCACACTGTAGAATTTATTGCTAAATAAGCAACAGAGGCTTTTTTCCTTTCTTTTTTTTTTTTTTTAATCTCAATGAAAAGCAAATTTCCCTTCTACTCCCACAAATGCAGCTCCGTTTCTCGCTCAGGCTATTCTTCCATGCTTCAGTGTTAGAATAGTCAATTTTATCACAGCTATTGAAGCTGTTTTGATCATCATAAGAAAGGATAAACCACCTATGCAATTAGGTTTTCCATGAAAAGAAAAATCAGATCAATGAGTGTGCAGGAACTTCTTTTCACTGTTAACTACAGCGTTTCACAGGAAATTACCAGAATTAAGAGACTAACAAATTTGATTTACATAAACATGAAATTAATCTTGATTTTACAACCCACTCCAATACTCCATCACCACACTATTTGACACAAACAAAGCCCTGGAAAGCTTACCCTGGGTCAAAATGCTACTCATGCTCTGAACTTGTTTATGAATTAAAGGCAGTGCTCATCAAGTTCTTGTGTTTGCCAGATTATGGAAAACTGGAAACTAACTACTCTAATATAAAAGCTACAGAGTGCACAGAGAAACGTGTATCTGTTTGACATATTAACAGGTATTTGGGGGATAGCAGGATAGCTCCAGCATCAGATCAGCAGTCCTGAGCCCAACTGAAGCTTCTAACTAGAAGAAATGTGCAGCCTCACCACCGAGCCATGTGTGCAGAGACACCTCACAGCTCACTGCACTCCCTCAGTTCTGCAGATGACCTGCTCAGTGAGATTATGTGTGGCCTAGAACTTTTCTTCCTCCTCTGAGGAGGAACACAGTAGCTTTAACTACTCCTGACTTTTTGCCCATTTTACTAAAAGCTTCCTTCAAAGACAGAAATAAACCAATCTGTCTTTCCTAATAAAGCAAGTTGGCACTTAACTTTGTTTTTCCTTGGGAACCACAGTACAACAAGTGAAAAGCAGAAGAGAAATGGTTATGCACATTCCAGCACAAGGAATGCAAGTGTTTCACCACTTTTTTTTGCTTTGGATGCCTCATCTTTCCTTTTAGATATTTGAGAGAGCTGAGACTGAAACAAGTAATTTTAGAAAACAAGGATGAACTCCTATAATAATAGGATATTGTGCAAGTACATTTTAAGATGCTACACTCTTTAGCCAAGCGAGTGAGTAACCAGGAGTAGGGTCCCTGGCCAGGGGAACAGAGAGGTGGTATCTGTGAACACACTTTATTTGGAATTGATTAGGATCATGCACAACTCCTTGGAAGAAGAGAAAGTAGAGCATGCCAACGCAACATTCATATTGAGGTAGAGTGGTGTGTGAAGAGAAGGCGGAAGGCAATTCCACTTTAAACAACTCACATCCGCTCTCAGAACCCTACAGTCATCTGGGCACCACCATTCCTGCATTTCTTGCTGCCCACAACCAAGGTCAGAGCTCTCATCATCCCTCTGTATCCTCTGGTCCATACTGCTGCACCCTGCCCTTCAACTGTGCAAACACAGATGGACCCGCAAGCAGAAACTGGAAATGACCCATGTCAGGAAGTCTTTCTCATGCCATGTGGCTTGTGATCAAAACCAAGGAATTTCTTTGACAGGGGTAAAGGGCAGTGTTTATTTTTAAGGGAATTATATTACAGAGAGAAACCAGATTATTTTTTTTTAAATAAAAAACACGTTCTGAAAGCAAAAATACATTTGCTGTGCAAACACCCTGTCTATACACTGAGTCCTTACATGACAAATTACATTCACAAGGTTCTTTCAAGAGTGGAAATTTCCACTTGGGCAGCTACTTCCAAATAGAAAAGTAGCCTGCACATGTCCAAACCGAAAAAGGTATGCTAATTATAAGAAGACTTTATGGCATTTTAGACATTATTGAATATTTTAAATCTAATGACTTCCATTGCTTCTTCATTTTCCAAAATAGTTTGAAAGATTAATAAATGTAGCTAGGAGATCTCAAAGTTCTAAACAGCTCAGAAAATGAAATAATTGTCTTAACTGTTGCAAACTGACCCCAACATCATTAAACACTTGTTGGAAGGCAGCATGTGCACACTGCATACTATTAGTTGTTCAGCTCAAGCTCCCAGTTTCATCTCATAAAATTGACAGCACTCAGGGAAATGTGGGCACTAGGTCTGAATTTTAACATGAGTATTTAAATGCTGCACATAAAGTTTACAGACCTGTTTGTTTTAAAATAAGGGTAGTGTCTGACTCTGCTCTAAGTATGCTGAAGGAAAGAAAAGGGAGGGGAGGGAATACTTGAGTCTCACTATTCAGAAACACTTGCATTTTACAGGAATTCAGCAACACACACACAAACGTAGGCACACATGCACCCCTTAGTGCACAAAAGCCTAAAGGATCACTCAATTTAAAGCTTCATACTTAGCGACCAGTTATTAAAATTAGAATCATTTTAAGACTAATAATGTTTTGCTTCTCCTTCTGCATTTGCAGATATAAACTCTACAGGGACAGAAGTCAGTCAAGCTTATTCCCTTCTGCTGCAACTTTAGAATACATGCTCTAGCCAACTGGCACATTTGTTTTTAGGTCAACACTTAAGTGGGACCCTCTGGGACCTAGGTTCGAGTTTAGCCTATGACAGCTTTGTGAAATGAGTTCTGGCAGTCTCAGCCCCTCTCAATGAATGTATTTCCACTGTGATCTGCTTCTGTGAAGAGATGTCACCATCAAAATAAAAAGATGTTTAAAGAGAGCAAATATCATTTGGAGGTTTTGTGAACAGATAGCTGTTCTGTTTCAACAACAAATATCTTCCATCAAGAGCTGGTCTAACCTTAAATACTTACTTAAATTGAGGATAAGCTGCCTTATTTGAGCAGCTCTTTTGGAAGACTAGAATAAAATATTTTATAAATACAATATGCATTCATCTGCACTTTCTCCTTAACCTCTTGTTCAAAGCTCAGGCTCACATACAGGCTTCAAGGCAAAAGTCATTCAACTCCCACATTTCTTTCTGCACACTATCTGCAACAATCACAGCCACAATTCCCTCACTAAGATGGTGTTCATAGTAAAATTACTTTTCTCAACATCTGCAAACACCACTGTGATTTCCAGAGGCTTCCCTGCCCTATTTTGGAGGCTGCTTGTGCACCAACTGAAATTTTTCAATACCCATCAGCAACAATACACACACATCCTCTCCACCATCAGATTCCATTGGAAATTATCTAGTGTAGAAATAAATGAAAGTTGCTTTTTTTGGAAGAGAAATAAATTCTGCCTATTAAGGCACTTTAAAAAAATAAGAGAAAGAACAGTTGTCTTCTCTTCCTGATTATGTTAGCATTATTTATAAATGGAAATTAAAAGAAGCATGATTTTCTCATTACTATGTTCCCTGGCAGGTGGTTCCCTCCTTCCCTTCTTCCTCCTTCTCATAAGGGATGTTATTGCTGTAACTTGGTCTAATAAAACTGCAACTTCAGGGAAAATGAAAAATTGCATTGGTTTAAAAGTGTTGGAGGCAATAAAGCAATGGACTTCAATTAATTTCAAGTATGGGAGCGGTTTAAGGCCAACCAGCAGAAATTCTATTCTGCCCATGTAAAAAAGAGGTTTCACCACATTTACTTTTTATAACCCATATAAAAGTCAAGTAAAAGTAATGAATATCTAAAAGTCATCTCAGTGGACTGGCAAAGACTGTCTGTATTCTTGAAACTCATCTTACATATTTCTGCCTATGCTGCAAGGATCCATAGATAATCCCAACTAAAACATCAAACTACCAAGAAAACAGCCTCCTTTCCAATCCATTTCACTGCCTTGCAGTAGACCTCCTTCCAAGCCACTTCTGCATGGAAAAGTGCTGGCAGAAGAAAGGAAAACTTAGATCATGTGGTTGTAATTATTACCAGGCAAGGAATATTTCTTCAGCTCAGTGGTAAAGTAAAACTCTGTCGCTCTCTGCTCCCAATAGTGTCCATCGCAAAACAACTGCCTCATTAAATCTCTGCAGTAAGATTAATATGCCGTAGCTGCACTACATTATAACTTGGTACTCTATAAAAAGCACATTTAATGGTTAGAGCCAGAGCTTAGATACAAAGTATTACTATAAAAACTTCTGGCAGTGTGTACACAGCGCAGGCCTTCTGTACTGCTTGCTCTATCAGGTTTTTGTTTTTAATATTGGCCCTGCATTCTTGCTATGGAGAAAAGCAGAATGTTAAATCCTGCCTAGAAATAAACAGAGAACAACACAGGACATGATGGTAAATAAAGAGCTAGCAATGCAACTTAACCACTGAGAATTATTTTAAGACAAAAAAAAAAAAAAAAAAAAAAAAAAAAAAGCAGAAGAGCCACTATTCCTTGACATCAATCTCTGGTTTTGCATTTGCTTATTTTTTAACTTCATGTGTCCAAAGCAGGACAAGTTGGCTTTTTTCAAGAATTTGCAGATAGTTAAATGGAGACACATATACGCTGAAAAGATTTGGAGAAATTTCCCATTAAAAAGGCAAAGAACTCCCTTGCTTTTATTTACTCTCTTCAAACAATCTGCTTTATGCACAAAGCCATTAGAACCTATAAAAGGCACCAAACCCACAGGACACACACAGAAATAAAAAGGTGAAGAAAAAATTAACTGCATTCTTCACCTTCATGAGAGGAATAACTCCAACAGTTCTCAAACAGATTACCTACACATATTCAGACATGACTAGCCTTCTAGGAATATCCTTAAGGAGCCAGTCCTTACTCCAAAAGGTGACCTCAGCTGAATGAATAAGACTATGCAGATGAGTCAGTCCTCTCTTCAGATAAAATTCTTTGAAACCAGTACCAAAGACAGAAACAAATTATTTCTTGCATTCTCCAACCATGTTAGAGAACAAAGAAGACCTTGTTGTTTTGGGGAATTAACAATTATTGCTTCATGATTATTAACAATATTTTTCCTGGTGATCCTGACTCAAACAACAGTTTGTCCACCCAATCTTATCTAATACAATTAAAGAGCCCCTAGTTAATCTCTGTCAAGAAATTATACAAACATTCTTTAAAGAAATCACTCCTATCCACATATTTTAGAAATACAGAAATAGTTTAAATGAAATTAATAATAAAGTTTATCTGAAATGATATGGGGGGGGTGGTTAGATGAGGAATGCAGAGAAGGATTAAATTCAACAAAAAAGGAAATAAGAAAAAATGAAAAGCATGCTGTACTTTAGAAGCATCTCACTTTCACTCAGCTGATTGACAAAAGGCAGAATTTCTAATTGTGAGAAATTGAAAGGTAAGGGGAGAGAAGCATTATTTTCCATTGCAAGCCCCAAGAATGCATTCTAAGCTGAAAGAGAGACAGAAGAGTGCTGGCTTTGCAAAAACACCCCAGTACAAAAATCCCTCACACTGTTGTCAAATGGAAAGCAAGCACTAATGAAGGAATTCAGCATTACCAGTCTGTGCGGCTGTGTGTCCCACACCTGCCTGATGGTCCTCTGTTTCATTTTCTTCTACTGTCAGAAAAAGGTAAACAAAACAAAAACAAAACAAACAAAAAAGATGTTAGGTAGGTAGCTGAAGTGTTTGAAGCATCTTTACACCAGCCTCAGTTCTGAAAGCCATCAATGCTTGCACAACACGGGCAAGAAAAGCTGCACTGCGAAGTGCGAAAGTGGAGACCAGACCAAGACAGAATACATTGCTGTATGGAAGCTACAAATCTGAGAGCACTGTGACCAAATCTTTTTCATGGCTTAAAAAAACAAATCCAATTTCCTCTGGAATATTTGTCTTCAATGCACTTTACTGTATTTGATTACAGATCTGAATAAGAGAACAATTATGGGCTTTAAGATTCTGCTTGCTCCACACAGATAAGAGAAAGCCTTCTCCTGGCAGATGGGAGAGGTGTGTGTGCTAGTTCACACATAAGCTTTAAAAAATAGTAATAATCCTATATTCAGTAGCAAACATCTCAGCAGTGCAGACAGCCTTGCAAAGGAGAACTAACCCCATGCTGTTTTACTGTATATACCATGCCAGCATCTTTCCCTTGGCTCACAGCTTTCCAGAGCAGTAGAACTAAAAACAATACAATTCTTGTCAGATTCACTATTCAAAACTTGTTGGGTGAGTGAACCTAACAAGAGCCATTCTGCTGCTACTTTGAAAAATTAGGGAGCGCTGTTCTCTTACGTTCTGATACGATGCCTAAGTAAGATTGACTCTCCCAAAGCAAAAGCAAGGGAAGAGCTAAAAGGCAGAACCATTTCCTTTTTATTCTCCCAAAGACCGAGTTCTTTGAGTCAGAGAACAGCAGAGAGAAAAGAATTCATTCTGCCTCCACAGGGGAAAAAGCTGAAAGGGGAAAGACTGCACTTCTGCAGCATTTCCACTCCCAAGAATTCAGATCTCAAAAAATAATCATGCAACTGAATTAAAAGTCCAAAGAGTTGAGGCATTTTTCCTGGTTCTTGGGACAAGAGAGTGCAACACTTAGGGATCACATATAAATCTAGACATATATGCAAAAGAAGAGATACATATACACACTCCACAGGTACCTCTTTTCCTCCTCCGCCAACCCCAAGGCTTCATACAACTGGTTGTTTCTAGAATCTGAGTTTCTAGAAAAAAAACACCAGTTTTCATAAGGACACTCTCAGAACACCAGAAACTTGTAATACAGTGCATATATCAGAAAGAGTCAAGTACAATCTCTGAAGGACTCTAAACAATCTATATCTCTATCCCAGAGCCATGGCTAGCAAGCAAACTCTTCTCATCTACAGAGATCTGATAAAATTTCCCCAGCCCTGCAGTCAGTCCAGTATTTCACAAAATATGATTTTATGAGCTAATTTATGAGCTCAACTTGTGTTTTGCAACCACGATGTTACCAGTACCTCAGCTGTGATAACACTGTAGGATTTTCTTTGTTACACTGAAGCAGTCATCCCAGCATCCTCACAGCTGAAGGAAACCGGTCAGACAAAGAAAGCAGTGGGAAAAGCTCACGAAAACCTGAGGTTTGGGGTACATGTGGTCAAACACAAACTAAGCTAAATAGAGATTTTTCTCTAAGGTAGCACAGATCAGTAAGTTTCATTAATAAAGCAAGAAAAATAATGAATAAAACTAGTATACAATTAAAAAAAAAGATACCATCTATTGTGACCCCCTCAAAATTCCAAGGAAAACCTCTGCAGCAGCCTAATCTGACCCTATTTATGTCCATCATTTGCTGCCGATATATTTCCAAAAAATGTACTTAAGAAAAAGCTCTAAAACTGAAAATGAGTCCACTCTTCCATCCCTCAAGAGGAAACTCACTTTGATCATCACTACCTACTAATCAGCCTTATTAAAGGTTGTAGATGTATCTGCTGTCCTTAACCATGGTAAATGTCCCTTCTCAAATCAAAAATGCAGTTTAAGAACTCTACCATTTCTTAACTTTCAAGATGGAATTGAGGTCTTCAAACATGAACTTTTCAATAACGGATTGCGAAGTGGCTACCTGCTGAGAAGTAAACAAGATCTCCACTATAAAGTGTAAACCAAAATGAAAGAGTTAATTTTTTCTGCTGTTCTGTCCTCAATGTCTACTGCCACCAGCTGCAGTACAAGAATCTCTCATTGCTCCTGAGATCTGATTGCACAGTGAAATGTACTCAGCTTCACACTACTGACTGAGAGATACAGCAAACATTTTTAGCTCCTAAAATGGAAAAAATAAACATGGATGCTGCCTAACTAATTGTTTCCAGGTATGCAATTTTGTACCATGAAAACATGGCAGCGTATGCCTTGTGAAAACAAACATTTTACAACTTCCCTGCTATTTTGGGATCTGAAAATTCTGTGAGAGCTGAGGTTTGCTTTCAACAAAGGCTGACAACTATGTCTTTATTGCATAAAGAATATACTTTTAAAAAAAGAAAACAAGTATAAAAGCAGGTAGCATTGGGGTTAGATTTTTCTAAACCCTTGCTCATCCCTTTAAGGATTCTCAGTCACAACAGAAACAAGTAGATCACAACAGGCCATGGCACAGACTTTTCAATAATAGTCAATTAGACTGACATATTTGTCAGGAAAAATTAAACCATATATCGGGGGGAAAATGGTAAAAAGAAAAAGAAAACTATTCTACAAAACCCACTGAATTAGCGAGTCACCTACAAAATGCATCTCATTTTCATTTGCATTAAGTTAGCTCCTTCCTCCAACTTGCAAGGATATTCCTTACTTTAAGTAGGCTACAGCTGGTAGCATCAGATAAGCTCTCTATTAGCACTTAACACCTTTTCACATACAGATTCGGGAAACTTCAGTGCTGTTTCAGCTCTCAGGCCACTGTTAAGCTCAGCTAAGAAAGGCAGAATGACAATCAACCAATGTTAACCTCCCTTAAATATTAACTACGCTGTTTTCTTTCAGAAGAGGAAGACACCTTTAAACAGAATCTATACAAAGGGATGATTTAAATTTTGTTAACCAAAACCCTTTTTCTAGCATGAGCATGGCATGTAACTAAAAAAAGGAACAAGGATGGTATGCAAATAAAAGAGTAGCGTCTATGCAATAATATTAATTCAAACATCAAAATTATGGATACCCTAAAACTGTAATTGCACACAGAGATGTCACCTTCATTATAGCATATACCTCCTCCTAGCATAAGGCAAGATTAATCCTCTGTAACGAAGCCGGAGTACCAGTGAAGAACAGGACCCAGGAAAGCAGAATATTACATTGTCAATCCAGTATAAGTGAACTTATGCATGAACAGAACTTCTAGATACATGTTGTCACAAATGCAGCAATATTCCTTGTCCCTACAACTACATGTTTATGACCACAGGTCACCTGTTTTGTTAGCTGTGGTAATATTTCTCAATTGACTCACCTATTCCTTAAAACAACAAATGATCAATTTCCTACTACCCATTTTCTCAGGACAACTTCTGAGAAACAAAAACAGGAACCCCAAGTAATAAAATTTCAAAAAAGAGAGTAGATCACTACAACTGTGACACCACTTTTCTTGAGAACAATTAAAAAATATATCAGTAAGGGAAAAGAGAAATTCAGCATGTCAGTTCTATCTCCCACTATAAAAGGTGTGGGTTGGACAGATAACAGTTTTTAAAATTTTATTTAAAAAAAAAATTGTATCCCTAAACTGAAGCTGTATCCATGTGAAAGGTTAAGATGTTTCGGCTTTGGTACAGCCAGTGTCCAAGGCAAACCCTGGTTTCAGTTCGGAGCACATCTCATGCTTAAGTTGCTGATTGTCATCATTAGGACTAGCTATTCATTTTTAAAGAAATAATAAATAAATAAACAAACAAAAACCTCCAAAAACCAAATAAAAATAAACCAAAAGAAAACAAAAAACCAATACAACAAATCAAGTAGAACCATCAAGGATAGCCAATGAGGAAAACCTGTGTGAATTTTGATAGAGAGGTCTCAAATTTAGAATTAAGCTCCTGACTGCTCCAGAGCAACACCTGCTGATCAGTGAGGATTTCACCCCTTTTGCTTAGTCTGATCAGGAGACTCATGGTTAGACCATAAAGGAGGGAGATTGCTTTCTAAAGTTGCTACAAAAGAGATACAGATTTTCTAGCTTGCAAAATTTCATTCATATTCTACTGAGTAACCAGGATTCCCCTTCTCTGAAAAGTTAATCTGTAGATTTAGTACTCTAAGGAAGATCACAAGTCATTTCTGGTTGATGCCTGGAAAAAACTTGTACAGAAAAGAAATGGATGAAATTAGAAATGTGGAGAATTACACTTTCACTGAAAGGGAAGCCTTTTGGAGAACTCTGGCTAAGATTTATGGTTTCTGACCTACTACAAACCATAATAAAATAAAAGCAAAAGATAATTGAAAAAACTCGGTCTTCTTCTAGTCTAGGTAGATTAATAAATTTTGAAAAAGAAAAAAAATAACTGCCCCAAATGCCTGAGCCTCTATTCAGCTTGGTAAACAAAGCAGGAGAAGCTGCCTATCCCAAAATAAACTATAAAAATAGATTGCTATTGATTTATCCCTTCATAAAACATATTCCTTGAGAGATGTGAAAATAAACCTAATGTAGCAACTAAGACTGTCAGGATAGGAAGTTTAGAATACATATTTTTACCTTGCACTTTACATTTTGTACAATTCAATACTTGATCTATAAACTTCCATTAGCATATGATTAGTAATTCAATTTAAAGCCATCTTTGCACAAAAGCTTTTTTCTTAGGACGGCAACTTTGCCAAGTGCATCTTCAATCTACATGTTTGAATAATTTCTCCAGACAAGTAATAGAGACACTAGCTGTATTAGCATAATCAATACACAATTTACTGAGTTACTGAGACAGAACAGAAATAAAACGTGTGTGCCATTATTTCAGTATCTACAAATGACTGTAATTTCTGGAAGTATCTCTCTGCTACTCCTCGTGGCCACATAAAAACCAAGAGGACATTCATACTGCCACCATCTACAGGTAGATATTAAGTATGAGCAGACAGATTAATCATATAGCAGAAGGCAAATTTAAGAGCCAGTTGCAGGGGACGTTGAGTATCCTCTGGCTCTATTAAAGTCAATGGATTCTAAAGATGTTTCACACTTTGCAATAACATGCTGTGGAAATACGTCTCCACAAGGGTTCAGTCAGGATACAAAATTGAAATTAAATAAGTTACAGAGAAGTATTAAATTCAGGATCACGTGTCAATGAATCACCTGCTAGGGCTACACCTTCCCTGGCTTTCTTCTCTCCCTAGGTACCACTGGTGTCTAAGGCTCACCTCTCAAACCCTTCTGGCTGGCACATGCCAGCACAGGATTTCACACCTGGCTGTGGCACACGAGAGCAGCAATCCAGTGGGTGGCTTCTGGAATTCAGCAAACATTTCAGAATGCTTCATAATGGCCTTTAAGATAACTGACATTCATAAAATTCAGAACTACTAAGAAAGTATTGTTTTCTGACCAGCTCCACCTAGCATCAACTCATGTCTATCAGCTACTAGCTAGCTTACCAGTTTGACTGTCAAATTTAAATCCTCCCAATGACTTTAGTGTTTGGACAATTGGAAAAAGAAATGCATTGGCATGTTAACATTTCAAATATTTAGATTCCAGAACTCCATTGAAAATCAGTTCTGTGTGTAGCCGCAGCTTTACAAAAGTCCAATTAATCATATGCATGAATATGTATATGGCTGATTTGTTTTCCTTTGTGCTGTGACATATCCCTTTTCCTATTTCTATTCCCCCCCAGCATGGTAACAATATTCTCTTGACATTGGAAATTATTTTCCTTAAAAGATTCCTGTTATATAAAGCATTCTTTCCTCTTGCATTTGCTTTTTCCAGAAGACAAAGTCCCTCATAGCACTCATATTCTTTACTCTCTTTAGTCTGTCCCAAAAACTGAGCTTGTTTTTTTTCCCCTAATGTTCTTCTTGTAGAATGACTGAATTAGGAGTTCCCAATTAAACTGCAGTGGTTGGAAAATATTATTCTTATGCTAAAATAAAGTATTTTCCTAGGCAGCACATAAACATAAAAGTAATAAATATACTTAAGTGGAAAGAAATTATGCTTAAGAAATCCTTTGGATATTCTTCCAGCCCTTGATCTCAGGGATGACAGTATCCAAATGTGACAGCCCAAAGATGTCCAGTTTTACATAACAGCATGTGCAGAAAAGGCAGAAGATGCTCTTTCCAGCAGCAGAGGTATAATTCTAAACCTCAAAGCTGGGTAGGGGGAGGGAAGATATCCTTTTTGGGATAGTTAAAATAATAAATTAATTAATCCTGTGTTAAATTCTAACTTTGCCTCCATAACCATGCATCCTTTTAAAAGGTTAAAAGGTGTATGTGGTTACATATACATCTACTCATATTTCTATTGTTAAGTAAACTAATATGGTTATATTTTAAAAAGTACTTTTCTCCAAAGAATCTTTTTGTAAACCTCAGGTAAATTTCAGTCATCCCTAAGACTCTCTATCATGCAACATAACAGATTATAATAGATCTCAGAGTCAAATTGAGGACCAAGGTGAGAATTAGCAAAGCAAGAGGGAGACAGTTCCTAGTGCCAGGGTCAGGACTTTCAGCTGTCTTGCCTGTCCTAGACTGAGTACTCCACCACCCTTCCTAACAATGTGCTGTGGGCAGCCAGTCCATTTTGGGGGAAGACAGAAATTAAGAGGCTAAGATAATTTTAACTCTATTTACCATGTGCAGTACTTAACATGAACACATTCAGAGTTATTCCCCTCAGTATCCTGAAGTTCTGTATCACCTCAGCTTTCTTAGTCCACATGACAAATACGAATTCTTAGCACTTCTAGAGACTGTATTTTCAGCTGTGCTTAGAAAACAGGAAATCCACTAAACACTGTCTACACAAGTCTGAACTCAGCAAGAGAGAGGAATTGGAATTAAACTAATGTATGGATCATAGAACCTCAAAGTAACAAACACTACACAAGTCTGAAGACAGGTGATATAAAAAAGGGCTATGAAGACTTACAGTAAAGGTTACTGCTAATGATCCTTCCCTCTGAAAGCTAAATCATTTATTTATGTGCCTAAAATGGGACATTTACATTGAGGACTTTGGGCTGTCTGACACTTCCAATACCAAACTGAAACACAGCTGCATGCTTTAGCTCTATTACCTAAAGACATGCATTTATCTATTACCTAAAGACATACATTTATCTGAGTCAATAAAAACCAAACCAAATACCTACCTCCTTTCAACTGAGATTATCCCTGATTTATCAGAGATCTCTTTCTATTCTGACCTAGGGTTTTATAAGTTAATTTTTGATCCCTCAGACTCTGCTCTATTCTAGATGACTTTCTATCATGTAGAACAGCAATCTGGTCTAGATCCACAGAGTAGATTACAACTCAAAAAAAACTAGTGAGGGGATGCTGCATCTAAATTGTCAGCAGTTCTGTTCAGATGCCACTGTGGTTTTACCATCAAGGCTCTCACAGTGCTGAAATCAAACTGAAGCCCCACCACAGCTGGACAGTGGGTGATTGAATATTCTCCTGCCTACCTTATGGGCTGCTTCTTGAGAGTTCATATACACTTTCCTGGTTGCTATAAAACACTGGCAGAAAATGTGTGGGTTGAAATACACCTTCCTTTTCCCCTCTTGCCCATATCCACTGGTTAGATCACTCACCCAGGATGTGGGTGGTACCAGCTGAACTTTCTTCTCTATCAGAAGGATTTGAGCTTCCTAACAAAGAACACTTATCCTCAGACTTGAAGTGCACTCATTCATTGCTGTTGAAGCTACCATACTTCATCTACTACATTCACTGAACTAGAAACAAGAAGAATTAGCTTGATATTTTATCCCTGTGGTTGGGGCATTGTCATAGGAAGTGGGATAAGTGGAATACAATTCTAGTTGCACCAAAATAATTCATCAGAAGTGGCAGGAAGTATGTGGCAGAGCAGGACCCAGGTCTCCCCTTTTTCTTCAAGGTACTCAAGCTATTAGAGCCCAGTCTCCTGCTCTTTCTCACCCTCTTGTCCAAAAAATAATTATACAGATAAAGAGGGGAATGGCATTGACAAAAATAACAGGGCAACTCACACTTATAGCACAATATGTTGCTGTGTAATGACTGATGTCCTCCCTGTGAGATACAAACAAAGCACAAAACAGAACTCGTGCCTCTTGCATCCCAGCAGAGCAAAGATTTTTCCCTCTTCAGGAAAGGAGAGAGGAAGAGCAGCAGCACACCACCTCAATTCTTTCTAGCCTAGGAGGAAAGGAATTTTATCTCTATCTTCAAAACCTGAGTCAGGTAAGGGACTGCTGTGAGATGCCCTGTTGCACTAAAATACCCACATCTAGAACAGGAGAGGAACTAAGACACATTTTTATTTCCAAGTTTTTCCTGCTGTCTCCTTTAAATAATTTCTACTCTACAACATGCATAAACCCCAAAGCACCTGTGAACTATATAAAGAATCCAAGAGTTTGGTGCAAGGTGACTATTCCACTAGGCAGCTACAAACTATGCAGAGCAGCATCTGAGCCCTAAACATCTTACAGCATGCAAGCTCCTTTTTTTTTTAAATTTTTTTCCCTTAAAGATTTCTGACCTTTCTTCATTGATTTACATTTTCCTCTGACAAGCAAGTGTCCTACTCAACAGATTCACCAGAAATTGCAAACCAAATCTCTTCCTGTGCTCCAGCTCTTTATAAGTCACGTAACACAATCCCTTCCCAGTCAGTGGTTGCACGCAGAGGCCAATGCAAACCCATTTCCTCCTCCCATCTTCAGAGTGAAAACGTTACATCAGGCATGGATCTTGACATCCTGTTGTCCTGGAACCAGTGAATCAGAAAGTTCCTTCCTCACAATTGTATTCTTTGGAGGTGGAAAATAATTAACTTCCCCACCCCCTCCTCCTTCCTACTGCCACTGTCAAAAGTTAGAAAGTCACTTGACTCTGTCTGGAAAAAAAACCCCAGCCATCATAATTCGGTGCCAGAGAAAGTTTTTGTTGATCAAAGCATAGCCTGGTCTTCCCAAGGACACTGCCTCACTACATCACATCATCCAGTCCAGAAACAGAGCAGTTATTTTATTTTTGTTTTTAAAGATTCTTTCACAAAAATGAATGAATCAATAATGGAAGTTGAACTTGATATGTTACCAAAAGAGTGAAAAACAGAAAAGTGAAACTAGAAAATCAATTGTCAAGGAATTCATTGTTTGAAATATATTTTTCCAGGAAAACACAACATAAAAATAATAAGGGTACAACAGGTCTAAGGGCACAAAAGCCATCTATTTTATAGTCAACTGGGACATTTGGATATAGAAGTGCTCTAGCTTTTCCACATTTGTGTGGAACACTGAGCATCTCTGTAAGAAACTGGAGTGGTTTTGCATTCGTGTTAGGTAAGGACAAAATTCATGCTCCAGGTTATTGCCTCTGCATGAGAGAATAAGCTCTCCAAAACCCAGATTTGAGGCAGAAGGAAAACATTGAGAATGCTCACTATCAACATCCCATCCATTTTTCCTCAGGACAAAAAGGTGTCCTGCTTCAGCCAGCTGTCTAGCTAAGGACTAGCACTGCCAAATTTGCAAGAAGGCTAGCTAGTTACTGATACTGCATTTTACAAGAACTACAGTAAGCCCACATCACATTGAATAAAGAAGGGGGTGAATGTCACTATACTGACATAGGTAGATAGATTAGACAGATAGATAGATAGATAGATAGATAGATAGATAGATAGATAACTTTAAGAAATCTTGAAGGATTATAATTCCTACTCTTCCAAAGAAAAATTGCACCTAATTGCACCTACAGTTAAAAGTGAAAGTATGAGATAAATCACTCACTGAAACAACACCCTTCTCCCTTACTCCCATGATACAAAAAAAAAAAAAAAAAAAAAAAAAAAAGGAAGGGGATCACAATGAAAGAAAGCCCCCAAAATTTCATTGGGTTTTCATTGTGCAGAATTGGTAAGTAACAGCCCTACAACCCTTTGAGTACCCATTCTATGGATTCAACTGTACAAAGAACAGTTGCACTATGGCATTCACAGCATCACCCTAGCTAAAGGAAAATCTAAACCCCAAATGTGCACAGCCCAGAAGGACATGTATAACTTAGACTAAATCCTAAAAAGTAGGGGGAAAAAGTCTTCTAATCTCTTTTCTTAATAATTATGCAGTATAGAGGGGAAAAAATATATAGGAAACTAAAGGAACATGAAATGGGGGGCAAAATCCCCATGACCAGTGTTAACTAATATTCTAAATATGGAAGACAACTGTCCTGGTTCAAAAATTCATTGGAAGAGAGCAATTTTGTGCAGTCTTACCAGTGTGTGCACAGAAAAAATAAAGCAGCCTTTTTTGGAAAGTAGGAGGGCTGAATGAAAATGTTAATTATAACATGTTGTAATAAGGATACCCCCAAGATCAGCCCTATCTTTTTTGCTACAGCATAGTCCCTAGGCATATGGCTAACTACTCCTTGATCATTATCCTGGCTAAAACTAAAGCTACTGAAGTTTAGGAGACTCATATCTAACAGAATTTCTTTCATCTCTAATAATTGCTAAACTAGCATAATTACTCATACTTGAGGTGAAATAGAACTCATATTGTCTAATTTTAAAACAAAAACAAACCTCTTTTGGTCTCTGCACATCCATCTTTTGTCAGAGTCCTATGCCAAATGTTACATTACGATTTAAAAGTATTTAAAAGCCTCTCTTGTGCTGTCCAACTTTTACAAAGACAGCAACTGGAAAACTTTAATGCTTTGTAGTAACACTCTGCAAAATTTATTTGAAAACAGACATGTACATTTTCACAGCACCAAATAAAACAGGTCAAATTCTTTGTAGATCTGTGTGTTGTCCCTTTAGGGAAATATTTATATATATGTACATGCATATGCCACAGTTCTGATTTAAGTGAAATTATGCATTTTCCCAACCCCCACCTGGGACTGATTCTGAGCTCAGGTAGCCCTGCAGAAACCAATGGAAACTGTAAAATATGGCTAGGAAAAGATTCTAGGAGGTTGTCTTAGGGTAGCAGAACTTATATCGTATTTTAATCAATCTATAAAAACCCTCCAAATATATTTTAATTCTTTTACACAAAAAAAAAAATAGTGAATCCATATGGTCTACATAAAATGTTAACAGTTTTTTCTGGATCTTTTCCTCATGCACAGTTATTCAAAAGGAAGATTTTTTTTCAAAATGCACAAGTTTTAAAATATTGAATCGTGTTTCAGAACAAAGAATTGAGAACTATTAAACCAGCTGTAAATTAGACAGAATGAATTATAGAGCAACATAAAGCCTTTCAAGAGATCTTAGATCATGGTGGATAATGTTATCCTACACATGTTAGATAAGTGACTCCATGCTGACAGTTTCCCTTGTTGCACAAGTTAACAGCAACTCAGGAAAACAAAATCAAACCAATCCAAACACATCAGCAGCCTTACTAAACCTCTTCATATTATCTTTGTCACAAGATTTCACCTTTGTGGAAACTAGCAGTACAGCCAGAAGCTGTTTAGATGCTCATTTCTAATGATGCCTAATCCCAAGCTGCAGACAATGATGGTCAATGTAACTCATGCTGGCCCCAGAAATGACTGGGCAGCATTTCTGTAATCCTGCAGCTAGTCAAGACTATCAATATGCATTGCCAAAGTCAATGAATATTACTAAAGGTTAGGGATGTTTTTGTTGTGAGGGATACATAAAGGCATGCTTTGGCAAGTCCAAAACAGAACACTATAAATAGCCTGCATTATAAAATGATGCTAATCTTAAATCCTCTTTGTAATTTCTTTCTTTTTTTTTTTTTTTTTTCGTGTACTCTTTTATGTTTGGTATCTTAATTTTTGCCCTTTTTTGGATGGCCAAATAGAAGCCAGCAATTTACTCATGCATCAAACAGATGTTTTTGCTTTTCAGGCCAAATGGAATCTCATGAATTTTTTGTTCCCTCCCTATAAAATGATGATGCCAAAATAACACAGTTCCTAAAAACAGCCCGTTCAGAAAAAAGTTCTTTGGACCAATAATACTGAAACTTTAAGTCAAGTTCACAGAAATAATGCCAATACTAATTGCTGGTGTTGTTTATGCTGGATTGATTATAGTCTAATCAGCAGACAATCCCATGACTTTTGAGTCTAGCCCATGCAATTTGGAAGCCAGGGAGGGCTGGGGCTGCAAACAGACATTCAAACAGTCGACAGATACAGAGAAATGTAAAGGCTACTGTTGGAAGGAAATCTGAATGTCAAATTCTCTCTGAACTATTGCTGCTGGTTAATAACAGGTTTCTTTTAATCCATTTCTATTCTACCTTCCTTGGTACCACATAACGTGCACCTCTGCATGAGAAATATCCTTTCACTTGGAATCTCTGCTGAGGAAACAGATCCCATTAAAACACAGATACATTTGCTCAGTCCACCGATATTCTGCATGAATTGAGCTGCAGTTACAAATCCATTCAAGATGGAAAGATTACCTAGGTTTCCTTAAAACCAGGGAAAAACTTCAGGAGATGTTCTGGGCTTGGCAATATATTTCAAGCCTTCTTTATGCAGAGCATGGGTATGTAAAACACAACTGAGAAATGCATCCCGTTCATCTTTCTAGGAACTTACATTTAGTAATTTTATTTCTGCATGTAGGACACAGAATTGCATTGAGTAAAAATTTACTTTGAAGTAAAACCACAGACTGTTCGGAGTTTTTTCCCACAAAAAGAAGTCAGAGATCAGCACTTCTATTAAACACGTGAAGCTATACTAGTTTCCTTCTGATAGCTTATCTAACAACTACCATTTCAGTGATTTTTCATGGGTGGCTTTGAATGCAGTAATGATTATTACCTGGCTTTAGCTTAGAGAAACCTGTGTTGAACATTTAGTAGAACTACATTTGCATTCAGTTTTGTATAAAGAATACTTAGTTTTCTTTGCACATGATTGTATTTTTGTAACATTTTTCCTAAACAAACTTTCGCATCAAAAGCCGGTAGTAAGAGCAAAGAAAAAAACCTCAAGCTCTCCTAAAAGTAAAACCCCATAAACCAGAAAGGAAGGAGGGAGGGGAGGCAGTCAGTAACCCAAGTGTGATATCTCCAAAGCATGCCAAGTCACAAAAAAAGGTTTACAACTCATAATGGCCAAGTTAAACAACATACAAGAAGCTGCTCTGCCCTTCTCCCTTGCTTTCTTATCACAGGGGTCTCTACCACAGTTTTACTTAGGGAATGGCTCTGCCCCTGGGTGTCAGGAGTTGAAGGAGACACAACAATTGCCCTTCTTTGATACCTTTCATTTGCACAGTGCCTCTTTTGGGTCTGGTACACGAGTATCGTATCTCCGACTGCTCTTTCCCCACCTGCTTTTCTCCAGCTATCCTCCCTCTCCTCCTCACCAAACGCATTAGGTGATTTTGATCCAGTCAATGATACTTAATAGATTTTTTTTTCAGAAACTAGCCAAGGAAATGGGATAAATTAATCAGTAGAATGAAATATAGGTCAGGACTGATGAGTTTGTTGCAACTGATCCTTCCTCTGCCTTAAAGTACCCAACAGTTAAACTTTAATTCCTCCTTCCTAAAGTAAAATAAGATATTCAAATTGCAGTTTTTTAGAAAGTTGTCATTTACTCTCCTTTTGAGACTTTTTTTTTGCCACAAACTTGCAGTGTATTTGTAAGAGACAAGGTTTGTCAAAGAAAAGGATTAAATCTTATTTTTCCTCAGAAAGAAGGTTTTCTTATTCTTAAATTATAAGGGGCTTATCTAAAGTTAGCCATGTCTATTTTTTTTCCCTAGGTCCAAGGCTGAGATGCAATCTCATCAAGACCTGGGGGACAGTCAGACCAAAGTTGGCAAGAAACCAAAACAGGGAAAAGGAAAAAAAAAAAAACCATAAAGGAAGGGTAGAGAGAAATAACTATAAAAGGAATGTAAACAGAAACAAGGGTAATTGAAAAAAGTGTATTTTGAAGAAATACAAGAAATTTAGTCATTAGCTAGTTCTTAACACCCACCATTTCAGATGAACATTAGTTTCATGCATTTAATATGAAAAACTCAATTGTCATTTTGTTTTAATGTATTTACCTGCCTTGTATCAGTATTCCCCTAAGATATAAGTTTCAAATTAAGTTATCAAAAGTGACAGACATATCAAAAATATCTCATATATCTTCCCCCCAGAAAGGGTTGCTAAGTACATGACAAATTGGAAATGTAATGTGTAACTCCATATTTTATTTAGATGTAAAACAGCGCTCACGAGTTTAAATAACTCATTTACATACATTCAAAGAATAGTTTTTCAAATAAGCTATTTAAAATACTGTTTATTTTTATCTGCATAACTACATTTTGTACTGACTAAATCTGTAATACTTAAGAAATCAGGAATTTAAATAAGCGCTGCATTGGAGGTGCAGTTGAAATTCTCCTTGCAACATTACTTACAGCTTTTGTTTGTTCACTAAAAATGAAGATGTAATAATTGATGGACAAACTCTGATCCACGAATTTAAATGCTAGTCTGTGCAAGCATCTTTCAGCTCCTCAGATGAATCGCATTATTAGCCCTTTCAGAAATCTCACAATCGGACTGCTTTCAGAATACTATTAATCCACTCAGAACTGACATGATTCAAGAAAAATAAAACAGGGAAAATGAAAGAGATATTTGAACAAAGGCCACCAAGAATGATAACCTACTCCCCAAAGGTAATTACTGCAGCAATAATTACAGATGATGATTGATTTACTGCCTGGTTTTAGTTGAAAAATAGTAAATAAGACTCTGCAAAGAAATCTCTATCATCTCCATCCTGAACATTAAGTGGTTTTCTCAAGTCAG